>SNQJ01S0006324.1:143432-160569 GCA_010110895.2 Picea sitchensis
GTGGGTATACCCTCCAAGGAGCCCAAGTGAGTTTGGCCAACGTCGATTCCAGGTACCGTGAAGACTTGCCCCTTCACAATCACCTTGTGTAATACCCTAGAAAGGTAGGCCACTAAGGTTACCACCGACAATAATAAATCTTGGGGGGACAGTCGACAGTCCAATACACACGCAAGGGCAGGGTATCTAGCCCGAAATCAACTCAAGAGGCTTCCACTCATCATTGTGGGTATACCTCCAAGTTACCCTCGTAATACATGCAATCTCTACATCGATATCAACAAAGCAGGGTGAGCAACTCTGTCAATATCAATGCGACCTCGTGTTTGACCCTTGTGTGAGAAGGGTTTCCCAGAAAAAAATGTTGTAAATGGAATTTGACACTCCTTAACACAAGATTCTATTGTGTGTTTTGTGCTTTGGAGAGTGTATCTCTCTACCTATTCCAAAGCGCTAGCCTAGCTAAATGTTGGTGTAATAGAGCCCCAGAAAAGAGTTACTAGTTAAATTTTACAATTGCGCAATGTTATTAAGGGTTGTTGTTGCTCAAAGGAAGTGGAGATGAAACTGATGTTGTATGAGACTCTAACCCAATGATGCATAGATAAGAATGAAATATATCAATTGCAACGAATCATACAATAATAACAATTCTCTATTGTTTCTTTTTCAATAATTTCAGCAATTGATTTTCAATATTTCCAAAGACGAATATGATTTTGAAAGAAAAACTTTTTCACTTTTCAAAAAGGACCTACACCATAATGGTGAAAGGGAGGAAAACCAAAAACTAATGAACAAGCAATAAACAAAAACCCAAACCAATATTTCAATGGAAACAAAAATGACAAGCAGACCAAACTAGTCTTTTCAATTGCATGAGAAAAGTAATCTTCCAAATAATGAGCAAATGAGAAAGAAAAATACTCTCAACTTTCAACTGATCGTCGGTTCTTAACCAAACAAGCATTCAGATTCCAAAATCAGAGAGTATATCTTTGCCAAGAAAAGTCAAGATATGAAAGTTGAGAAAAGATGGATAGGAAGAGCCTTTGATTTCCTGAGACTGATCATGCACAAAATCTGAAGACAGGAAAGCATCAATCAATGGTCCAAGAATTTATTTTCAGGTACCTATACTGATCTGGGTAGCTGAACATGAAAAAGTCTTAAATCCAAAATTTTGAAAAGAGGGTTTGCGGGCTAACAGTGTTACACAGTGAGAAAATGGGTCATTCTCGTAGGATAGCTTTGAGAAGAGTGAAAGAACCTCACACTAGACCTAAAAGCAAAGTGAAAACTCACAGTATTCTCGTAGGCCACAGTGGGGTTCAGTGCGAGAATGTCTGAAACTAAGAAAATTCTTGGAAAAAGACAAAAAAATCGAAGGGACTTCTGGACCCAAAGGGTCTATCAGGGTATCCTGAAGACTCATAGATTTATAGGAATGGAGAAAGGTAAGGAAAGAGAAAATGACCAAGGAAAAACACCAAAAACCACAAAGTAAATGGGTTGCTCCCCAGTGGAGTCGCCAATTTTGTTATCGGACTAATCGGTAGGTGCAGACACTAACAGATCTCCCTAGATCCACCTGGATCTAGAACAAAACATGATAGGACATGACTCTTTCCCTAAGTTATGACCATTGAATTAGCTAGTATGGAGGAACAAGTATCATACCTTTGTATCGCTTCCTAGGGTCTCTGTTGCTCCCACTTCGCTCCGATGCTCTTGTGAGGTCAAGACCAAGACAANTCAACTTATGTGTATGATCAAGCAATTACACAATAAAGTAAGAATGATTTTATGGGAAAAGGACATGCTTTTGTATCATATTAATCGAAAGTAGAAGATACAACCCGATTGCCTTGATGTCACAAGATTCCTTTCGATGGCTCTTGGCTCCAACACACACACTTGCTAGATCCTTGTATGAAGAAGATCCAATTCCTCTTGATAGACTTGTTAGAGTCTCCAAGTTCCTGTTCAAGCTAGGCTCTTCACATAATTCTTTCACCAATTCTCCAATTAATCTTGCTTAACCTTTTCCATGAGAATCCCATCAATATATAGGAGAGGATGAGATGGTTACTTGGATAAGAATGATCCCACAATATCAGGGAAACCAGTAAAAAGATAACCATTCGAATGCCAACCCATTCTCTAGAAGATTCCCTTCTAGAAACATTGAGACTTCATCTTTTTCCAAGCTTGAGAACAAGTTTGCACCCCAACTATGTAGCACAGTGTGAGAAGTTCTCACCCTAGCTGAAGGCAGCCTATGAGAATGGGTCATTCTCGCACCCTAGGATATAAGAAACCTGCAAACTCTCTTCAAAAATATGTTTTCTGGGAAGAGATGAATGTCATTTTTCTCAAGAGAAAGTTCTTATTAGGAGCCCGAGTACACCATCATCAATACATCATCAATATGAAAAAAATCATGGGTAACACATACCTTATACTATCTTAGGACTACTTTTCCATGGTGGATTTTCAGCCCCAACTCGAGGGTGACCCACTGTTGAGAGCTATGAGTAGTGTGGTGTATGGTTGGGAGGAATGTGGAACGTATGCACGCAGTTGGTATTTAATTTAGAAAATAGAAGTGTATCTATGTGTTTATTTAAATGTTGTGTTATGAATTATGATGTTTTTGTTATGGAATATCTATTATTAATCATATTTATGAATTATTGTTGTTAGCTTGCATAACTCTATTCATATGCATAGCATTTCTATCTAATTAAATGATATCATAGAAAACATTTTGAGTTGTTGGTAATGGGGACATTACAATTTTCTCTAATACTTTCCTTCTAACAACAAACATCAATGTGTCATGCACAATATATCATGTTCATATTTTCTAGTGAAGAAAGACATGAATTATTGTCAGTCAATTGAGGAAGATAATTTTGACACACAAAGCATGAATCCTTCATAAAAAATAAATGGATTGAAATTAATTTATGCTAATTTTAGTTGTTGCGGTGATTCTAGTTTGACATATAAAGATCAAGAAGATTTTCCAGTAGTTAATGAACTATTTGTTTAGCCTTCTTATTATGACAATTATGTTGATTTTCTCCTATCTCCTAAGCATGAGTATATTTCGAAGAAAAAAAAATCCATGTTTACATATTTTAGAGGAGAAATATAACAATTCTAATTAGTTAAATTTGGGAGAAGAAATAAATACTCAATACATAGCATTCTCAAAAAAACAATTGATTTCTTGCTGAGAAGAGGGAGAAGGTTTTGATTATGAAACGATTCATATCATGGAGCCCACCAATTCACAACAAAGACCAATCATTGATATTCTTATAGAAGAAGTCACACCATTCAAATAGGCTACCATTGAAAACATTTTTCTTAATAGAGAGGCATTTCATTTTCTTTATTCTTCTACTTATTAGTCTTTGTACCCAGATATTTTTGATGACTATGTTATGTAGGAAATGATTTAGCATCCTTTTCCAACTCATGATACATGGCCAAACCTCATAGAATTACCATACACTCATAATGTACATATAGAAGAAGGAGAGGATTCAACCCATTCCCATGAATTTATTAACTTTCTGCTTTATCAACATTTTTCATGTGAAGAAGAGGGAGTTGTAACAAACATATTTTTGAATAAGCCTTCTTCTGATTTGTCTACATTCATGATCAATGAAGATTCTTATTATTGTAGTAACCACCTCTTTGAAACCAAAGTTAAATGAAATAAAATAGAGGATACTAGTGGTTGCCACCTATAGATTGGTGATTTATCTTCTAAAGTGGTAAGCATTTACAAGTTCATATAATTTATTTTCTATATTCCATGTCAATTTGTTAGTTATGTGAAAAATAGTCCTCGTGAGGATTACCAAAACAATGAGGAACTTTGGTTTCAACCGATGATTATGTCAGGCCCTCATTACTTTTCCTTGTCTCCTAGAATTAAATATATTATTATCACTAAGAATCTCTAACAAGATATACTTCTTGAATATTTAAACATGATTCGCATATGGTATGCTACTCTCCCATGAACTCCCTTCATAAATTTTATGATACTCATTGCAAATTTTATGATAATATTGAAGAATGTATGAATGGATATTTCTTATTGGAGTTTCATTTGAATATATATTCCCTTGCCTTCCATTTGATGGATAGATTTCTTGATGTTTTAATTCTTCCTTTTGTTTTTATTTCACTGTGAATTATGTTATTAATCCTTAATGAACATGTGTTTGCATTGTTGAAATATTGTAACTGCAAAGAGTATTCTATTTATTATTGAGTCTTTATTAATTAGATCAATCCCCTTTTGTGGATTGATCATGTCAAGCATTGTAAATGACCAAATCCTCTTTTGTGGATTGGTCAAATCCTAACTATATTATGCTAATTAAGAGGTCGCCCCCCCAGGCCTAATTAAAGTGGTTTTAACCACTAAGAAGAGAAGTCAACCATGCATATTGAAGATACACCTTTCCAGCGCCTGCCAGCTAGTATAAATAAAGAAGTCCAACACCTCATTTGTTCACTCACTCATTCACTCATTAAGTGTAGAAGAAGGAATATAGAGGCACATTTATTAGTGTTGGATATTCTCTAGTGTTTTAGTTTATTGTCTTGGCATTTTATTGGCTATCTATATTAAGGAAGTTTTGTTGGGTTTTCTCCCCCATGAGGTTTTCCCAGGATAAATGTTGTGTATATTGTGATTGTGTTTCTCTCAGTGATCCTACCTATGCTATGGTTATCTAGTAAATTGAAAATAAACCTAATAATAGCTCAAAACTTAACATGGTATCATATCTAAACCGAAGAGAGCACCTTTCATTGGATAAGCAAAAACGTCATTGTTTCCATACAAGAAAATTAGGGATTTTTATTAAAGAGGAATTTCAGTGTAAAACTCATCAAGGAAGTGTGCCCTGGCCTAGAAAACCCATTGGTATCTTGAGCAAACTTTTCTAGTGGAAAAAACTCTCAGAAAGTGAAACCCTAGTTTTCACTCGTACCAGAAAACCAGAAGTACTAGTCCATATTTCCGCAAGTCAAATTTGAAAGGATAAAATTTGGATTTTATGAAATCTAACTACACCAGCCTACTCGCTTCAGTCAAGTGCACCTCCTTGTAAGTTCAGATTTAATTTCTGAGCACTTTCATTTTTTGGTAATTTTCCCAACTACAAGTCAAGATGTCTGCAAAAACCAATCTTGTTGACAAGATAGAAGGTGTGGATAAATTTTGTTCCTGTAAGTATAGGATTTCACTAATTATTGAAGATAATGACCTAGAAATATTCATTAAGGAATGTGTACCAGAACCTATCGATGTTACATCTAAAGAAAAACACCACAAGGACATGGTTAGGGCCAAAAGAAGCATTGCATACTCTATTAAAGATCACCTGATCCCTCAAGTGGCTTCAAAGAAAAATCCAAAATAAATGTTTTATTCCCTAATGAGATTGTATGATGGAAGAAACATTAACTGGAAGATGAACTTGAGAACTCAACTCAAGAATACAAAGATGCATAAAGGAGAAACAGTTAATGAATATTTCTCTAGAATATCTCTATTCAAGGAACAACTAGAAGAAATTGGAGATACACTAGATGAAGATGAACTCATAATTACATCTCTTAATCGTCTCACAAGAACTTGGGATGAATTCATCCAAACCATTTGTGCTAGAAAGGAAAAACTACAATTTGACAGTCTTTGGGAAGAATGTGTTCAAGAAGAAGCAAGAGTAGCTAACCGAGAAGAAGTCCTTTCAAGAGATTAATATCAATCCCTATATTATCATGCTAAATGAGTAAATAAGAGGTGTCACCTCTAGAAGGAGACTCAACAAAAATAATATCACCCTCCAAAGAGATTCCAGAAGTTTCAGAAAGGTCAAAGAAGAGAAAGTGATTTCTCCTCTTACCAATGCTACCATTGTGATAAGATGGGCCATATTTCTAAGAATTGTCTATCTATAAGAGAAGAATACAAGAAGAGAAACAAAATACATTGTTCCCATAAAATTTAATATGAAGAGCCACCCACAAAGATGATTAAAGAACAAGTTGAAGACTATGTCTTAATCTCTTCCCTCTCAGGATCAGTGTCACCTAGTGAGGATACTTGGCTCATATATAGTGGTGCTTCCAAGCACATGGTAGGTCAAAGAGACATTCTCTCTAGCCTTACAGAAAACAAATTTCCCCAGAAAGTTACACTTGGATATGATTATCAATACCCTATTAAAGGTGTGGGGAGTCAAATTACAAACTTGATTCAGGGACCCCAATGAAAGTGAAGGATGTACTATATGTACCAGGTTTGACAAAGAACTTACTTTCTATCTCATATTTATAAAATAAAGGCTTCATAGTTTATTTCATAGATGGATAAGTTCTTATGTGGCCTAAAGGAAAAACCATAGAATATGCAATTGTTATTGGAACAGAAGAAGGTGGCTTGTATAAGCTAAAAGGTCACCCAGTTGTAGCCTAGAATCATTCCATTGAAATTCCATGTGAAATTTGGCATAGAAGACTAGATCACATCAACTACAAGGCATTACCATATGTGATCAAGGTAGTCACAGGTCTACCAGAATTCAAATTTGATCATGAAGGTGTGTGCAAGGGATGTGCACAAGGAAATAACATAAAGAATCCATTCCCAAAGAGAAAAAGTAAAGTAGAAGGAGTCTTGGAACTCATCCACTCAGATGTTTATGGCCAAATACCATCAACCTCTCTTAGTGGGTAAGTATAGTATGTGTCATTCATTGATGAGTATTCTCACAAAAACTAGGTTTACCGTTTGAAATCAAAAGATGAAGTGTTTGGAAAATTCAAGGAATTCAAAGCCTTGATAGAGAATCTCTCTGAAAGAAAGACCAAGATACCCATGACAGATAATGAAGGATAATACACCTCAAATGAGTTTGAAAACTTTTGTAGAGATGCAGGGATTAAGAGGGAGCTCACCACTCCATACAATCCTCTACAAATTGGTGTATCAGAAAGAAAGAACAAAACTATAAAGGAAGCAGTGAAGACTATGATCTAGGATCAAGATCTTCCAATGCACTTATTGACAGAAGANGTGTATGTACAAAACATATTATCCCATAGTTCACTTGGGTTCAAAATCCCCGAAGAGATTTTCTCCAGAAAGAAGCGAGAAGTAAGCTATCTCAAAATATTTGGTTGCCCATTATTTGTACACATTCCGAAAGAAAAGAGAAACAAGATGGACCCTTCAAGAAATAAGGGAATATTTGTTAGATATTGTGAGGTCTCCAAGGCATTCAAAATTTACATACCAAGTTACCATCATATTGAGGTCATCAGATATGTAACCTTTGATGAATATGAAACACTCAATAAATCAAGGAGATGCCAACTTGAAGAAGTATATGAAGAATATCCTGTAGCTCCCATAGTTTCAAAACCAGTAAGGGAAGTCAAAGTTTCCCCCGATGATGAGATTCATGAAGATCATGATATGTTAGAATCTCAGGAACTTCCCTATATGAAGATCTATCACAAGAGAAATCCAAGTTGTGAAAGGGAACTTATTCGATATGGAGAGAAGTATGGTGCCCCTGAAGGAACTATGAGACAACTTAAGAAACCTAAGACATTCTCTAGTTATATGGATTTTATGTGTGATCTCATACAGAAGGAGCCTACATGCTTTGAAGAATCCATTCAGAATAAAGAATGAGAAGATTCCATGACAGAAGAATACTAATCCATTGTAAAGAATGATGTATGGGAAATAGTTCCCAGAATGAAGAGAAAGGATGCAGTATCTTCCAAATGTCTATACAAGATAAAACATGTTGTTGATGGAAGTATTGAGAAATATAAAGAAAGTCTTGTAGCTCATGGATTTTCCTAAAAGGAAGGAATTGATTATGAAGAGATTTTTTCTCCTATATCCAGATACACTTCCATCAGAACCATCATATCCCTTGCAACTAAGATGAAGTAGAAGTTACACGAAATGGATGTGAAAACAAATTTCTTAAATGGTGTCATTGAAGAATAAGTGTACATAGAACAACCTCAAGGGTTTGAGGTTGAATATAGAGAGACACATGTCTACAAGTTGAAGAAGGCTATGTACAGATTGAAGCAAGCTCCTAGAGCTCGGTATGGAAGAATTGACAGTTTCCTAACGATATTGGGATTTACCAAGAGTAAAGTTGATTCTAACCTTTACTTAAAGGTTATTAATGATGATCATGTTATATTTTTGATGTATGTAGATGACTTATTCTTAACTGGAGAAGAAAATCTCATCATTGATTGTAAAAAGAAGCTTGCTGCAAAATTTGAGATGAAATACCTACGCCTAATGCACTATTTCTTAGGTCTTGAGGTTTGTTAGAGCCCACAAAAGATCTTCCTTAACAAAGGGAACTATGCCATTGAAATACTAAAGAGGTTTAATATGTTGGAGTGTAAATCCATGAATACACCCATGGAAACTAAGTTGAATCTCCTGGTTGATACTTCATCAGAATTGGTTGATGCTACACTTTACAGATAGGTCATTGGATCATTGATGTACATGATGAAAACCAAGCCAAATATATGTTTTGCTGTGAATACCTTGAGTCAGTGTCTGGTAGAACCCAAACACGTTCACCTTATTGCTGCAAAAACCATGATGAGATAACTTAAGGGTACGTTGGACTTTGGTCTCTGCTACAATGGAGATCAAGACTTCATATTGATTGGTTATATCGATTCAGATTGGGCTAGAAGTGTTTTTGACAAAAAGAGAACTTTAGGATGTTGTTTCAGTCTAGGGTTAGCCATGAATTCATGGCAAAATAGGAAGCAACCTATTGTTTCTATCAACGTAGCAGAAGCGGAATACATTGATGCATGTTCTACCAATTGTAAATCCATATGGCTACATAAGTTGTTTATAGGTCTATTTGATCTCGAGATGGAAAAAATCATGATTTTATGTGATAATGATAACTTCATAAATATGATAGAGAACCATGTGTTCAATGAAAAGTTGAAGAACATAGAATTATGGTATCACTACATTCCTGATATGGTGCAGAGGGGAGCCATAAATCTCCAATATGTTGGCACAAATGAGCAGGTCGCAGATGTGTTGACCAATCCTCTATCTTGTGTAAAGTTTGATAACTTTCAAGACAATATTTCTATAGTCCAAAATGACCTCCATTGAAAGGGGGAAGTGATGTTGATGATACTATGGTATCCTGACCAAAAACGGGCAGCTCAGTTAGGATTTTATATCCTATGAAATCTTATGATTCCTAGGAAGCTCCTTAGGAAGTGTCAAAGTACCACAAAATGTTGTAACACCTGCCTCATTATGTTGCTCCATGATGATGATGTTGTTGCTCTAGCCTTCATGATGTAATGATGTTGTTGCTCCAGCATATGTGTTGTGATGATGTTATTGATGATGATGATGTATTATTTTCATACTAATACATGTTGATGCAGATGATGATGATGCCATTCCATCTCCTTGTTTTGAATGATGATATTGATGATGATGATGTATTATTTTCATACTAATACATGTTGATGCAGATGATGATGATGCCATTCCATCTCCTTGTTTTGAATGATGATATTGATGATGAGAAAAACTTCCGATGATTTATAGATATGTCGGTCAATGTTCCAAATGTTGTTGATGTTGCTTCCCTCTCTCTTTCCTGATGATGTTGTCGAATATCCTTATTGTTAAGGGGGAGTGTTGAAATATTGTAACTGCAAAGAGTATTTTATTTATTATTGAGTCTTTATTAATTAGATCAATCCCCTTTTGTGGATTGATCATGTCGGGAATTTTAAATTACCAAATTCCCTTTTGTGGATTGGTCAAACCCTAAGTATATTATGCTAATTAAGAATTCACCCCCCAAGCCTAATTAAAGTGGTTTTAACCATTAAGAAGAGAAGTTGTCCCTTCAAAGTGAAGAGACACCTTTCCAGCACCTACCAACTAGTATAAATAAAGGAGGCCAGTGCCTCATTTGTTCACTCACTCATTCACTCATCAAGTGCACAAGTTTGGAGAGCTGTAGTTGGGAGAAGAAGGAAGAGAAAGGTGCATTGCTCAGTGTTGGATATTCTCTAGTGTTTTGGTTTATTGTCTTAGCATTGTATTGGCTATCTATATTAAGGAATGTTTTTTGGGTTTTCTGACCCATGAGGTTTTCCCAGGATAAATGTTTTGTATATTGTGATTGTGTTTCTCCCAGTGATCCTACCTATGATATGGATATCTAGTAAATTGAAAAGAAACCTAATAATAGCTCAAAACTTAACATGCATGTCTAGAGTTGCATGGATAGATACATTGGCATTATGATGTTACATAGTTCATTCTCAGCCAATGTAGTATAGGATAGGAGTAGGATAGATTAGGCTAGTTCATTTTCTTTGCATATTTTTTTTTTATTTGTAATTTTGATTTTAGATTTTTAATAAATTCAGTTGCAGGTAATTATTTATGATTGTTGGAATTACTAAGACAATTGAGAGGGGGGGGTTGAATCAGTTGTTACTTTTCTTAAAGAATATTATTCCTATTAAATTATTATTAATATTCTCCAAGTGATCATCAATATTATGCAAGACATGAAAACCATAAATAACAAACATCAATCACACATATGATATACATAGAGACAAATATTCACGAGGAAATCCATAAAGGGAGAAAACCTCGTCTTCTTCGAATGATAGGAAGTCTTTTAAGTTATTTACATCATCTTTCTTTGAGAACCAACTCAAAATGAGGCTACAACCTCTTCTTTAACAAGATACAACTTGTTGAGAGAACTAACTGTCTGGTTTCTCTAGCACCCACTAGAAGGAAGCACCAACTCCCTGAGTGTTCCAGCACCAATTGGATGGAAGAACCAAATTCCAGTCACGCAGGAACCAACCTTTATAACAGATAACATTGGTTCTCCCTTACACCACCCTACCACCCTTGTTTTTTTGGCTGCAACCAGATGGAAGCTACAATTCCCTGTGTTCAAACACCCACTTGAAACTCTATTCTGCAATTCTTCTTTGCTTTTGTCCATTCATTCTTGGCTCCACTTGCTATCTCTTTCCATATTCTCTTCCTCTGTTCTTCTCATGATATAAGGTTCTCATAGAGTCTGCCATTTTTACCATTTCTTCTCTATCCAACTTATATACCTCATCTCTACATTTTCTCCCTCAGTTCATTCTTTTTCACTTCATTTCTTACAGTTCGACTACTTTTTACAGAGTAACAACAACATATATTTGTCATAGAGTCTTTCTTTTTTTCCTACTCTCATCATATGTTACACCACGCATCACCAACGCTCAAGTCGAGAATCTCAGAATGATCAAGAGCCGTGAATCCAACACTCAGGAACAATGATTCAGTTAGTGTAACTGAATCATAACTGATCAAGAAACCACGAAGTAAAATAGCAACCCTTCGATCAGATTATTTTTTATCAGCGTCGTTGGTGATTTGATTGATTGAGATCTTGTTGGAGGATGAATCCAAATATCAGCGGTTCAAGTTACATCGATTCCTCACGAACTAGCACTAGGCGCAAAATTCCTCTCAATGTGATCACTAGCTATGACCACACGCCAATCATAAAGGCGCTTCACAACTCTGCACTTCAGGTATTCTTTTGTGAGTAGCCTACGATCTCCCAATCTCATTCTATGAAGTTCTAAAGTGGATCTTAGAAGCACTAGCTCCTTCCTCTATTCTCTCGCTGATGTGACCTTGGGTGAGGATCTCATGTGACCAAGTGATTACAGGCATGGTCAAATGTGGTTTTAGGGAAATCCATTTTTCGCCCCTCAATTCACTACAGAGATCCACATGTCCTTTTTACAAAACCATGGTTTCGATTGCGGCCCGCCCTTATATTTTTAAAGTTTGCACACCTTCAATACCCATAATGCAATGGGACCGTCGATCTCACAATCTTGATGGTGCTCCTGAATGGACGGTTCATATTTTTTCTGTCACAATCTGTAGATTAGATCTAAACTCCCTAAATGAACGGTTGTGATTTTTTTTGTGATCTAGGCTTCAGGAGTTTCAAATCTCAAACCCTGCCTTCTTTCGTATGCCAATCTTCTGGAGTCGATGATCCATGAACACCTGTCCTTCTCAATCGACAACTCTACCTACACTTCAAGAATTTGACCTTTCAACCAGATCAACGATTCTGCATCCCCTTTCTCGATCAATGGTTGATATCTCCTTTGTGTATCTGGACTTCTGAAATATCAAATCTCAAACTTATGCTCTGGATCTGACGACTGAGATTTACTTCGGACGATTCGATGGTCGACGCATCTCTTCTTGATCAGACGACCAAATTCACTTCAGACGACCTGACACTTGAGATCTTCTTCGAATGATCTGACGCTTGATATCTTCTTAGGACGATATGATAGTTGTGATCTTCTTTGGATGATCCTACAGTTGAGAATGTATTTCAGCTCTCCGACTCTCCAGACTTCAGAGATTTTAAATCTCAAACTGATGCTCTAGATCAGAAGACCCAGATTCTCTTTAGACGATCTGACGCTTGAGTCCTTCTTCGGATGATCTAACGACTACGATCTTCTTCGGATGATACGACAGTCGAGAATGTATTTCAGCTCTTCAGATCTCTAGGATTCGGGTATTTCAGTTCTCAACTTGAAAATTGAAGTGAGATTTTTATGGATCATAAACTCCTCACATATTTAGACCCGAAATGAATTATATTAGTTTGATCAAGGCCTTAGATCAACAACTTGATTTGTATGCGATGTTTTTTTTCCTTGGTTTAAATCCAACGACCCTCCAACTTTTCTTATCCTATCCTTTCACTTTATTTGATCTGACAACTGACAGGTATTCAGGTAATTGAGAGCTCATCATTTCTACTTATCCTATCCTTCCACTTAATTTTAATCCGACGACTGATGGGAATTCAAATATTCGAATTCTCAAACCTTTCATCTTATCTTTTCAGGCTCTGATACCTAAACTTGACATAGACCTATCGGCCCTCGGGCCGAGATCCACTCACAGTATCATTCTTTATCTCCCTCGAGCCAAATCTACTCTTCATATTCCCTGCTAGAATCACAAATTATTGATCCACAGGTCCTTTTCGCAACTCATAATCTTGCGAGTTCACGAGTCGTGACTCCCGACTCTTCCTCTCCAATCTCGCGATACTCGAGATCGTGAAATGGTTATAGCTCCTTCTCTTGTCAGTGCCTTCCACACGTGACCACCGACTAAGCTTCACGCAATCTCCTCTCACTATCCGACACTTCGTATGTTGAAGGGTTGAGCTCTTCTGATCTTACTCCACGAATCCCTGAGACGCGAGAGGTCAACAGGATGTCGACTCCTTCCAATATGCGATGTGTGTTCGCTGGTCTATTTTCTTGGGCCCACCTTGAGGTTCTGCCACGCGTCCAGTCTCATGCCTTGGCTCTCGGCACTTCGTGACTTCTGATGTCAAAAATGATTCCTTTCAACCTCCAAACCCCCGAATGCATGATAGGCGATGGGGTTCCTGATCCAACGTTCCTCCCTTCCTCTCGATCCAATGAATGTCTTTACTCCTCGTGATTTCGCCACTCGCGGCTTGGAGCACCCAATATTTGGGCTCTCACCTTATGAGCCTCCAAGTTCATGAGATCCTCTGATCTCTGCCACCTGTCCTCTTTGAATGGATGGATGTGATTCTCTCGCGACTTCTCTACTCGTGAAGTTGAAAAAATTCCCTCTCTGACCTCCGATGTCTGAATCCCCAATAGAGAGGATCTCGTGACACGTTTCCTCCTTCTAACAGATGGCTCAGATTCTCTCGTGACTTTGGGACTTCGCCTTTCACAACCTCACGAATCTTGAGGCAAGGCTTTCAGTTCTCCAACTCACGAAACCCAGAAATGAGATTTCGTGAGTGATCCAATGGCCCCTGTTGGTTCAGATCCTATGGCTCAATTTCTCCTTAACTTGCACGTAGAAAAACACCCACGGTAACCTTCTTGCTCCTCTACCAAATCCGATGGCTCTCGATACTTTGCGAATTCTCCACGGAGAATTCCAACCGTCAAATTCCTCCTTGATGATTTCAGCGAAATGAACACGGTATCTCCTTTCATAACTTTTCCTCTTGCAAAACACTTCACTACACCTCCTTTCAACACTTTAAGGCACTAGTTCTTTTTTAGTTTCTCTTCGTCAACTTCGAAGATCCTATTTCTCTTGAACTTGGTTGAAAAATACTCGAGTCCTTTGGGGATAATTTCTGCGCACACTCCTTGCGGAATTTCTGCAAATACTTCCAAGTATTTGAACCTCTTCGACTCTACGTGCTCCCTGTGACATCATTCCTTCAAAAATTTCACTCAGGGTGCAAACACTGAGGCTTCACTCGGCCTTCGCACTCCTTGCACGGATCTTGGGCTTAACTTGCACTTCTGCGAGAATGAGAACAATGTTATCCCTCCTGAGCTTGTAGAGACAAACTCTAACTTCTGTCAACGCACACCTTGCGGACAATTTCACTGCACTCCTTGCAAGAAAACTCTTGCTCAGACAGAGAAACAATTGAAACTCATTCTTTACTCTCCCTCTCTTCAGATTTCAGACATTAAATATGAAATCATACATTCACGCATCAAAGCAAATTCATACTAG
Source organism: Picea sitchensis (assembly GCA_010110895.2). Classification (NCBI taxonomy): domain Eukaryota; kingdom Viridiplantae; phylum Streptophyta; class Pinopsida; order Pinales; family Pinaceae; genus Picea; species Picea sitchensis. Next base: position 158,176 of record SNQJ01S0006324.1, read on the forward strand.
AGAGTAAACAAACACATATCAATCAACATATACAAACACAGAAAGCAATTGAACACCATAAGTGTGAACTAAAGATCTTTGTATTAATCTAGAATTTTTGTACATGGGATTTTACTCTACACAGCTCTCTGCTTCTGCTCTCCTATGCTCTCTTGATTTATTATGCTACTAATGTTACACTGATACAAGTGAGGGTGTCTATATCCGTTTTCCCTCCACTCCTAAAACTGTCTAATCTAAGAATTCAAAGCTACCTACTTACATTTACTAGCATAAATGCCTCTTAGTCCTTCAGACGAGAGCGAGACACTCAAGGTCTGATTACAATCTACAAGTACGTCCTTTCTTAATCGTTTCATTTACATTTGGCGTATAAAACTTAAAAATATTTCAAACAATTCATCATGTGCCAAAATGCATTGGTGCTTGCCCCACGCTTTCTTGTTGTTGGCGATGCTCCTGCATCATACTCCCTCGCTTGAAAATTTTCATGGGCTCCTATCCATGAGCTCTCGCACGTTCTGTCCATGCTTCTGGATCTCTGCTTCATTCTCCTAGCTGGCATCTTCAACTGGATGTCCCTCCCACTTGACCAAGTATTCATAATATTCCCTTTTTCTGGTCTTCTTGCTAACTCTTTTGTCCAGTATGATTTCCATCTATGGTTTCTCTGCAACTGGCATCTGTTTAGTCCACTGAACCTCTGGCTGTTCACTACCTGCTTGGTTTCCTCATCTTTGTAAGGGTACAAATCTGAGACATTGAATATCGGAGAAATTTCGATCCAATCGACTACTTCAATCTCATAAGCATTTGCCCCAAATTTATTCAAGACCTTACATGGTCTGATCTTCTTCATGTTCAGTTTGTTATATGTCCCCTTTGGGAACCTTTCCTTTCTCAAATGTGCCAGAATCAAATCACCAACTTCAAATTGAAGTTGTCTCCTGTGTTGATCTACTCTGCGCTTATACTTCTGGCTCGAGTTCTGCAATCGCTCCTTCACCTGGCTGTGAAGTTCCTTCATCGCTTCTGTGAAATCCTTTGCACTAGCACTCCTAGTTGCATTCTATTATGAATCTCTCAATTTCGAAAATCCTCTTGGCTTCATCCCATAAACAATTTGGAATGGACTCTGCCCCGTTCTTTTGTTGATTGAATCATTATAAGAAAATTCCGCCTGTGGCAGAATATTGTCCCACTGACTGTGGTGTTCTATCACTAAGCTCCTTAACAAGTCTCCCAAACTTCTGGTTGCAACTTTTGTCTGTCCATCCGTCTGAGGATGATAAGATGAACTAAACGACAAGTTTGTTCCCATATTTTTCCATAAGGTTCTCCAGAAGTGTCCCATGAACTTGGTGTCTCGATCCGAAGCTATGCTCCTTGGTAAGCCGTGAAGTTGAACGACTTCTTTGAAAAACAGATTCACAATGTGAGTTGTGTCACTAGTTTTCTGACACGGTATGAAGTGTGCCATCTTAGAAAATATATCTACCACTACAAAGATTGAGTCAAACCCTCTTTGCGTTCTCAACATCCCCAATATGAAGTCCATGCTGACTACATCCCATAGCCTCTCAGGTATGGGTAACGGTTGATATAAGCCTACATTCTGCCTCTTTCCTTTTGAATGTTAACAAATTCTACATCTATCCACGAATCTTTTGACATCTTCTCTCATTCCTGGCCAAAAATATGACTCGTTTAACTTTGAGAATGTATTGTCATGACCGAAATGTCTGGCCAATCCTCCACTGTGTTTCTCCTTCAGCAAATTCTCCCTCATGGAGCATTTTGGAATACAAAGTTGATTACCCTTAAATAGTAATCCTTCCTAGATCATGTATTCTTTCCATTGACTCATGTCGCTGAGAATTGGATTCTCAGTTGCTTCATACACCTCTTTAAAATATGGATCATCTCTGTACATATCCCTGAGATCATGAAAACCCAGTGTTTTGACTCTGAACTCCTGCATTTCCTGCTCAAAGCATCAACAACTTTGTTAGCAGTTCCAAAAATATGCTTGGTTACAAAAATAAAATTTTGCATGTATTCAACCCATTTTGCATGTCTTTGATTCAACTTCTCCTATTGAGTCACAAATTGCAAAGCATGATTGTCACTGTATAAGACAAACTCCTTAGGGATTAAGTAATGTCTCAATTTCTTCAATGCCTGGATAATAGCATAGAACTCCTTGTCATACGTGGAGTATTTCACTTTCTCTTCATTCATATTCTTGCTGAAGTATGCTATCGGCCTGTCTTCTTGTCTCAAGACTTCCCCTATTGCAAATCCACTTGCATCACATTTTACTTGAAATGTCTTTTTAAAATTTGGCAACACCAAAATTGGTTGTTCTGTGATTTTTCTTTTCAACAAATTGAA
>SNQJ01S0006324.1:170391-194948 GCA_010110895.2 Picea sitchensis
TTGTAAATATATAATAGTTAGTAGTTTATAGTTAGATTAGTATAGTTAAGTTAAGTTTGTTTTTATTAGTTTCTAGTTTCCTCTATTTTAGTTTGATTTCTTTTATTTAGTTAGATTAGTTTATTTTCGTTTGTTTTATTAGTTTCTAGTTTCCTTAGTTTAGATTATTTAGCTCAGATTACTTTCTCTTTGGTTTCCTTACGAGACCTCAGAGCGGCCAACGGAGTCGTTAAACTCGTCAGGGTGGTCCATACCAAACGACTTGGGTTATTTAGACAACCTCGGACCGGTTCCACTCTCCCAGTTGACGGATGGACTGTTTCGCCCGTCAACAAGCAGTTAAATTTGCACATTATTGTACATACTAGATTTCATTTTTCAAAATTAAATGTAAATCTTTGTTTACTTTTGTTATGTAGATGGTTACATTGGAAGTTTCATTTCATTTAGATAATTTTTAGTTTCTAATTATATTAAAATAGGTAGGTTTTGATTAGGAATAAGCATGCGCACTTAAAAATTAGAAAAAAAACATGGTTGAATTTCTATTTTAGATCAATTAAACTTCTTGTTTTAGAAAACTTTCATTTTTTTTAGTTTGGTAGGAATTCAAAGATTTTATAAGAATTTGTGTGTACATAAAAACAAAATTAAAAAAAATATAAAACATTAAAAAATAAAAAACTATAAAACACATAAAAAACAAAAATATATATAAAAACAAAACACTTTTTGCGTGTGCATGTATCTTTCAATTTTCTAGGTTACACCTGCAATAAACCAATTTATATGGACAATGAGCAATAATAACCCATGAACCTCTCAATCTAAATTCCTTACCTGTCGATCTGAGTATTAAGTTGTAGTCGCTTTGATTATTATCTGTTTGATCATCTTGGAAAGACCATCTCCATACTTGAGAACTGGGACACCATTCAAGAACGTCTTCTTATTTCAAGAGTCATATTCTTACGTGCCCTATTAGCGAAAGAAGAAAGTGGACAACTCATACTGCCATATGAGAATTTCTTTTATGAATCAAGATTTACACAAGAGGTAGATATTGATGACCTAAAAACCTACAACTTCCACAACCAATAAAACACTCCTTAGAGATAACATGGGCCATTCTTTGCATTGAACACCACCTATCGACCTTATGGAGAATCCAAACCTGATTACTGTCACAATTACGGAAACAAGTGAGATTTGGTGAGATTGATTATATTATCATGTATCCTATGATCTCTCCTAGTCTTCTCAAATATTTAGGAAGGAGAATCCATGATCAATCTGAACCAGATTGTTAACCAAATCTTATCATCTCATGATTCTTTGTTTAATTTACCTAAATATTGTTGTATGAGATCAAATTCTTGATTGGGTGGCAAGAAGAATTTGTCAACGAGTCTATCGTCAAGGGAAAAATGTGGGAAGAGTGTTTGATTCAATCCAAAACAAATCTCGATGATTAAAATTAAATAATCTTCTGCATATCTGAAGCACGGATTTGGTGCAAGATTTTTTCGGGCCAACATATCTCTTCTAGAGGAAAATAAAAATGATCTCATGGATTATCTTCTCGTGTTTTCTCTCAGTGATTACATTCCATTATTGATTCATGTAGAATGCATTCCTTGTGGCAGTTTTGATTATTGCAGTCAATCACTCAAAAATTTTGGGATTCCAATGCATACGAAATTATAATTCTAATCTCACACTTCCTCTACCAAATCTGATCTCTAGGTATACCTCCTCAAATTGACATTAGAGGTCAGGATCTCACACTTCCACGACTGATGACTCTCAAATTAAAATTTCCGTCAATTAACGCCCATATGCAGACAATCAACTTCGGGTTCAATTTTTGAGCAAATGAAGCATAATTTGGAAAATATGGCACATGGGTTTTGTGCAGAAGGGGCTCGTTTAGCTAAAACTCGAGTGGTTTTTGAAAATTCAAAGTGGTTTGAGAGAAGTTCATGTTTTTATAAATAGAATGTGAACCGAGATTACTTCTCCCTTTCCCACGTAACAACCAAAATTACTCTCTTGACAAGGCATATGGTGAATTTCCTGATAATGTTGGGCTTAGTGAAGAGATTCAGAACGCCATTTCTGAAGAATCTCTATGGCTTTCCATGGTCATCCAAGGAACCTCAAGGTAATACTACAGGTATCATGATCATTGGGGAAATCAAACTCATACTGTACTATTTTTTATTGTTTACCTTCAATTGGTTGTAAACGAGCAACCCTCTGTCATATGCTGAAACACAAATGATTTCCAATCAGTACAAATAATTTTGCCTCAGAAGCAATTTGGGTGCAAATTTGACATATATGAATTTTGTTCACATAATGTTGTTCCTAAAGGGAAGTACATTGCTTTTGTTTTGGCTGAGATAGATATTGATCAACCTGAAGGAGGACACATTTTGCTTGGACTTGTTAATGAGTCTTCTCTTGACAATTGTTTCATATCAACTAGCTATGATGCAACAACACATTTTTAGTCAACAATGCAGTATGTTCTTGCTATGTACACTCGCATACCTGGAACCGTCGACCTAAGTGCTGCAAGTACAACTAAAGAATGATGGGTTGTAACATACCAACCTTTGCCTAGTTTTTATTTCCAACACGTTCTTATTTATTTTATAATTTTTGGTGCCAGGCCTCTATTCAATCAGATTTTTCCTGTGCTCATGTCCCCCACACTGGAAGATCAAGGGAAGCATATTTTAGTAAAACATTTATGTTTTCTGGTTGAAATTATAAGAACATAGTCTTAATAATGAAAATCAAAAACATTTTTTTGAAGACTATTGAATGATATAAATGCTCGTTATTATACAAAGGAAGGGATGGTTATTTTGATTTGCGAGTTCAATTGTTTTGTAAATATTTTGCATTGTAGGGTTAGTGTAAATAGGGTTTTGTAAATAAAGAAAAAAAAACTTAAAAAATATAATAAAAAATTCAAAAACAATTAAAACAATTTTTTTTTTTAAATTTTGTGAATGAACTTGGAAACTTTTCAAAACCAAAATTTCATGCTATTAAAAAATATGTTTTGTGCTAACTTGTTTGCGCAAGTCACTTAAAAACAGGTTTTGATGAAGAGGAGTGCTTAAGATGCTTTTCAGGTATAAAAATGCATTTCACTTTATTTACATTTGATTTAAATGTGTTTTTCCGTTATTTATCTTTTGAGCTACTCTCACAATTCTATTGCAGGGAAATACTAACCTTTTACAGGTTCAAGGCAATCAAATTGTGTGAAAAAGTGATTTCAAAAATCACATAACATTTCCAAAAAAACATGCTTCATGAATACTTGAAAGAGTTGAGTTTTCTGTTGTTCTTGTCATAACATTTTCCACCATTAAAAATAACTTTTCTCAGAAACCATTTGTGTCATGACATGATCCCTTCTCTTTCCTCCTTCAAACTTTGTCAGTCATTCATGATAAAGCCTATTTTGTCATTTGATATGTTGTGATCCTAAAACTTTTCTATCAATCGCTACTACCTTATGACTTCCCACATGATTACTTTTATGAGTTGCCTATATTTCACCTGATTGCACCTATCTTTTGCCTCATTCTTGAGTATTCTTTTTTCCATTTTTCAGACTCTTGAAATATGAAAAAGAAATGAGCATAAACTAACTAGGGCTCGAAAAATCCACTAGTAAGTGTTCACTGTTCCACCAAATCATTTTCTGCAAATTTTTATATTTGCACTCGTGTTGGATGATGTGGGATACATTTAGGCCCACCTTTCAACAAGTATCTTTCCATTGACTTCAACACCTTATTTGGAATAGGGACTAGAGACTATTTAGTATGTTGGTGTCTACATGCCTTAATGGCAGATTTCCTTACTAACAACCATGGGAATACATCAATGTCCCTTGATTGATAGATCTTACAGGTGACTTGACAAAAAAACCTTTATTCATACCTGTTAAGATGTACTATTGATACCTTGAGGCCCATTGACATCAATGGTGGTTCCTCTCACATTGGTTCACGACATATATTAATGGTCGGTAATCCAATGATCTCTTTTTGTATTCAACTACAAAACATTTATTCACACAACAAAGATTTGTACCATGGGTAAGAGATTTGAAGTTGTTGTAGATTTTATGATTTTGGTTGATTCCTCTTAGAAATAAAAGGAGGACAGGTTCAAAGTTAGTTAGAGATTTGTTTGCTCCAAAATGAATTTTTTTCTATACCTCAGCAGGTTCGGTACTTGCGCAGTTGCAGTGGGTTTTTCAGTTACAGAGCTTGGAGATCGATATATGACTAGATATAACTTTGATCTGGTTGTTCTCACTGCAATTATTGTTTTTTTCCATTTTCAGTATTTTCAGATTCTGTTCTACACCAGTTTGGTACCGATTTTGTACCCGTTCCATACCAGTTTTGCACCGGTTCGTTTCAGCACTCTTTCAGCATATGTTCATTACCAAACAGTACCAGAGAATGCAGAATTATTTTCAGTTGTACCACAGTTCCACTTTCAGATTCTAGTTCTTAATTCTATGATCAACAACAGCATCAGCCACATTCCTATTGCAGAGTTCATCAACTTTTTGGGTAAGTGGAGGTATGTTCTTTTCTAATCTTTAATCATGCAATTCCTTAAGTGCTAAAAATAGATAAATTTGGAAAATTTCCTTACCTTAGTCTTCTCCTTTTCCTAAAACATAACACATCTTCAGTTGGGGGGAGGGTATTCATGTCATAATTCCATTTACATATTCATCATCTCATTTTACCATCAACCAATGTGTCTTTCCCAAACTAAACTATGTTGCATTTGATTTTAAAAGCATTGATATATATTGGCCTGATTCAAATATGAATAAAAAAACGGCTTTCTAAATACATTGATGACTTATCATTTCCAGTACATGCATGTTTTCAAATATTATGAATTGCAGCAAGAAAATAAGTAAAAATGAATAAATGTTGTTAACACAAGAACCAACATTTGTCATATTGATGGTTGTCACACNTATCATTTCCAGTACATGCATGTTTTCAAATATTATGAATTGCAGCAAGAAAATAAGTAAAAATGAATAAATGTTGTTAACACAAGAACCAACATTTGTCATATTGATGGTTGTCACACAAGAACCAACCATAAGAAAATTAGATGCCACTCATGTATCATTCAGCATAAAATGATTTATTTTTATACATCATCATCATCATGTAAGCTATAGCTAAGATGCCACAAGTTTTAAAGAAAAAATCGTGCACAGTTTCATAGGGACATGCAACAAGTTCAGTTGGGGGGAATGTTGGACTGCATAAATACACCTTTTATTCCTTGATCATACACCATTTATCACCTCATTCTTATCTTATCTTTCCATAAAACCATTAATCTCCACCACTTTCATAATACATATGGGTTTATATCCCCATTTTCCAAATTATTTATTTTCAAGTATTTTTAAGAGAATTTGTGATTAAATACTAGAAAATTAACATATTTTCATTATATCTCAAAGTTGGATGAGTTTTATGATGACTACAGGCATATTTGAAAATTTTCACAAGGTCAAAAATCACCACCTAGCTTCAAATTCGAATTTCATCTTCAAGCTTTGATTTGGCGATAATCATTCAAGCTAACTTCAAGGAGAAGATCATGGATAAAATATCTTATCTAAGATATTTGTGGAGGATTTGAAGGGATAGGTTGAGAGAAAAGTTGATCTGTAATTATGAGTTTGCTATCTTTATTCATGTATAAATAAGCGGGTTCTCTCCTCATTTGGGAGGAGGCCTCTCTCTAGAATAGAGTGATTGAGATTTGATTCATAGTCTTGTAGTTTTGAGATAGTGTTTTTCATTATTTGTCATGTATTGGATTGTTTTAATGCAAGATTTTACTTTCTCATAGTGGTTTGTCGTTTACCTTTTTGTCGTGTGTTGTTGTAGATGTTTTTAAAATGCTTTCATTAGATTTAATTTACGTACTTTCATGTTTTCATAGATTAATTCTAGATTTCATGCTTTCATAGTTAGATTAAGTTTTTTCTTTCATAGTTAGATTATGTCTCATTTGATTTCGTAGATTTAGTTTTAGTCTCAATTTTATGTAGCATTAGGATAGTTTCCTTTCCTAGATTAGTTGCATATTTTGTGCTTTCTTAGATTTAGATTCAACGACAGTAGTTTAACATGTTTCCTTTCAATCATTAGCATAGATTAGAAATCCCCGGCAATGGTGCCAAAATGTCGAGCGAATTATATGATAGTAATTGTGACATAAATTATCAATCTAGAGTCATAATCTTATGAGATGTACACAAAGTATATGCAGGGTAAGGGGATTTCTAATCTATGCTAATGATTGAAAAGAAACATGTTAAACTATTGTCATTGAATCTAAATCTAAGAAAGCACAAAATATGCAGAAACTATCCTAATGCTACATAAACTTGAGACTAAAACTGAATCTACGAAATCAAATGAGACATAATCTAACTATGAAAGCAAAAACTTAATCTAACTACGAAAGCATGAAATCTAGAATTAATCTATGAAAACATCAAAGTTCATAAATTAAATCTAATGAAAGCATTTTAAAAACATCTACAACAACACACAACAAAAAGGTAAATGACAAACCACTATGAGAAAGTAAAATCTTTCATTAAACCAATACAATACATGACAAATAATGAAAATCACTATCTCAAAACTACAAGACTATGAATCAAAGGTCAATCACTATATTCTTCTATTCTCTATTCTAGAGAGAGGCCTCCTCCCAAATGAGGAGAGAACCCGCTTATTTTTACATGAATAAAGATAACAAAATCATAATTACAGGTCCACTTTTCTCTCAACCTATCCCTTCAAATCCTCCACAAATATCTTAGATAATATATTCTATCCATGATCTTCTCCTTGAAGTTAGATTGAATGATTATCTCCAAATCAAATCTTGAAGATGAAATTCGAATTTGAAGCTAGGTGATGATTTTTGACCTTGTGAAAATTTTCAAATATGCCTGTAGTCATCATAAAACTCATCCAACTTTGAGATATAATGAAAATATTTTAATTTTCTAGTATTTAATCCCAAATTCTCTTAAAAATACTTGAAAATAAATAATTTGGAAAATGGAGATATAAACCCATATGTATTATGAAAGTTGTGGAGATTAATGGTTTTATGGAAAGATAAGATAAGAATGAGGTGATAAATGGTGTATGATCAAGGAATAAAAGGTGTATTTATGCGGTCCAACAAACTGCATCAACAATTGTTTTTGTTTTCTCTTCTTAAGTCTGATTCTGTCAATTTCTTCCAAAGCACTGATTAATTCACCTTCCATATCAACCACAACGTCTTCGTCATTAACATCACTTCCTGTGATTTTATTATCATAATCCTCTTTGTCCATAAGCATAAAATCATTAACCTTATCTTCACAAGAAGAATCACTATCTGTGTCTCCTGAAGAGTCATCATTGTTTACACATAAGCTTTTCTTTTTACCAAATCTCTTGGGTTTGTACTTCTTTTCACCTTCAGAATTATGGTCTTGCTTCTTGTGTGGACACTTAGATGAAAAATGACCTATCTTTCCACAATTAAAATATTTGAAGGGTAACTTGCCTTGGTACTTTCCTGATCCTTTGTTTAGTCTTCTCACAAATTTTTCTTCAATATCAGCAGGCTCAGAATCCTCATTCTTATCTTGTTTAAATGATGCTTCTCTAGAGGTGGGTTTATATTTACCTATCCTCATTTCATAAGAGTCATATTTCCTAGGAGTTGGTCAATAGATAGAGTTTTAAGATCATTCAGTTCTTCTCTTGCAAAAAATTTTGGATTAAATCTATTGGGCAGAGATCTTAAAATCTTCTGAACTAAAAATGAGTCTTCAATATTCTCACCAAGACCCTTCATGGAATTCACAAGCTCCTCAACTCTTAAAAATATTTACTAACTATTTCATCCTCATTCATCTTTAGTTGTTAAAATTTCAATCTTTGTGTCTAAAGTTTGGCACCTTTTACCTTCTCATCTCCTTCATAACTACTAATAAGTTTATCCCACATTTCTTTGGAAGATTCAAGTTGCACGACCTTTACAAATTCATCTTCATCAAGCCCACTCAAGATAGCATTCATTGCCTTTGCATTGAAACTAAATTCTAACTTATCATTTTTGGAAGCTAGCACAACAGGTTTTATATATTCAATCTCTACAACATCCCAAACATCAGCACCTAAGACCATAATGCATGTTCTCATTCTAACCTTCCAAAAGGCAAAATTTGTTCCATGAAACATAGGAGGATTATTGGTTGAATTTCCTTCATGGCTTGTCATCTTTAAGCTTACTGATCTACCTTTGAATAAAATGAACCCACTCTGATACCAATTGTTGGAATTACTAAGACAAATGAGGGGGGAGTGAATCAATTGTTACTTTTCTTAAACAATTTTATGCCTATTAAATTATTATTAATATTCTCCAAGTGATCATCAATATTATGCAAGACATGAATAACAGAAATAAAAAACATCAATCACACATATGATATACACAGAGACAAATATTCATGAGGAAAACCATAAATGCAAAAAAACCTCTTCTTCTTCGAATGATAGGCAGTATTTTAAGTTCTGTACATCATCTTTCTTTAAGAACCAACTCAAAATGAGGCTACAACCTCTTCTTTAACAAGCTGCAACTTTCTAAGAGCACCAACTCTCTTGTTTCTCTAGAACTCACTAGAAGGAAGCACCAACTCCCTGAGTGTTCCAACACCAACTATATCCAAACACCAACTTCCAGTGACATAGGAACCAACCTGTATAATAGAGAATAATGGTTCTCCCTTGCACCACCCTACCACCCTTGTTTTTCTGGCTGCAACTAGATGGAAGATACAACTCCTTGTGTTCAAGAACTCACTTGAAACTCTGTTCTACAATTCTTCTCTTCTTTTATCTATTCATTCTTGGATCCACTTGTTGTCTCTTTCCATCTTCTCTTCCTCTATTCTTCTCATGCTCTCAGGTTCTCATAAAGTCTACTATTTTTACCATTTATTCTTTGTCTAGCTTATATACCTCATCTCTGCATTTTATCCCTCAGTTCATGATTTTTCACTTCATTGCTTACAGTTTGACTACTTTTTATAGAGTAACAACAACATCTCTTTGTCACGACGTCTTCCTTTTGTTCCTACTCTCATCATCTGTTACACTCTACATCACCAACTCTCAAGTCAAGAATATCAGAACACTCAAGAGCCATGATTCCAACACTTGGGAACAATGATTCAATTAGTGTAACTGAATCATAACTGAGCAATAAACCATGAAGTGAAACAACAACCCTTCGATCAGAATTTGTTTGATTAGCGTCGTTGGTGATTTGAACGATTGAGGTATTGCAGGAGGACGAAGCCAGAGATCAACAGTTTGAGTTACATCGGGTCCTCGCGAACTAGCACTGGGTGAAAAATTCCTCTCCATGTGATCATTGGCTATGACCACATGCCAATCATAAAGGCGCTTCATGACTTTGCACTTCAGGTATTTTGCTATGAGTAACCCAACCTCTCCCAATTCCCGATCTCTAAAGTTCTGAAATGGAGCTTAGCGTCACTACCTCCTTCTTCTATTCTCTTGTTGATATGACCTTAAGAGATGATATCATGTGACCAAGTGATTGTGGGTGCAGCCAAAGATGGTTTGAGGGAAATCCACTTTTCACCCCACAATTCACTACAAAGCTTCACGTGTCCTTTTTCCAAAACCATGGTTTTGATTACAGCCCACCATTATATTTTTAAAGTTCGTGCACCTTCAATCCACGCAATGCGATGGGACCGTCGATCTCAAAATATTGACGGTGCTCCTGAAAGGATGGCTCATATTTGTTTTTTCACGATATGCAGATCAGATCTAACTTCCCTAAATCAACGATTATGATTTATTTCATGATATGGGCTTTGGGAGTTTCAAATATCAAACCCTTCCATCTTCCGTACGCCAATATTCTAGAGTCGATGATCCATGGACACCTGTCCTTCTCAATCGACATCTCTACCTCCACTTTATGAATTTGACCTTTCAACCAGATCAACAGTTCTGCATCCCCTTTCTCGATCAACAATGGAGATCTCCTTTAGGTCTCTGGATTTCTAAAATCTCAAATCTTAAACTTATGCTCTGGATCTAACGACTAATATTTACTTCGGATGATCCAATGGTCAACACGTCTCTTCTGGATCAAATGACCCAGATTCACTTCGGACAATATGACGCTTGATATATTCTTCAGACGATTTGACGACTACGATCTTCTTCGGATGATCTGACGGTCGAGAATGAATTTTGTCTTTCCAGCTCTCCGGACTTCAGAGATTTCAAATATCAAACTGACACTTTGGATTAGATGGCCTAGATTCTCTTCCAACAATATGATGCCTGAGGTATTCTTCGGATGATATGATGGCTATGATCTTCTTCGGATGATCTGACAATCGAGAATGTATTTCGGCTCTCTCGATCTCTGGGCTTAGGGTATTTCAGTTCTCAACTTGAAACTTGAAGTGATATTTTTCTAGAGCATAACCTCCTCACATCTTTAGACCCGAAATGAATGATATTCATTTGATCAATGTCTTAGATCAACAACTTGATTTGTATGCAATGCTTTTTTTCCTTGGTTTAAATCCAACGACCCTCCATCATTTTTTATCCTTTCCTTCCACTTTATTTGATCTGACGATTGACGGGTATTTGTATTATTGAGAACTCATATTTTATGCTTATCCTGTCCTTCCACTTAATTTTAATATGACAACTGACGGGAATTTGGATATTCAAATTGTCAAACCTTTCAAGTTATCTTGTCCTTCCACTAAAAAGTGATCCAACAGTCGTGAAGACACTTGAAGAAGATCAACAATCAAGGATGATTTGGTAACCATATATTTCAAGTGATTTAACTCGTCACTCGAGCTCCGCAATTTGAAGTTGTGCATTTGTTGGTGAGTCAACCATAGTCATCGATCTTTGAAGCTATAATATCTGGTGGTCCTGACTAATTGCAGGATTGGAAATCGCACGATGTTTAATTCTCCTTTCACTCTCCACAATCTATCCATGTCGTTGATTTGGCAATTAAGCATTCGACGGTCATGACTAAATATAACTTAATCTGATCGTTTGTTGGATCAACCATAGTCATCGATATTTGAGTTTATTATATATGAAGATCTAGACTGATTGCGGGATTGTAACTAGCAAGTTGTTTAATTCTTCTTTCACTCTTCACAATTCCTTCCTGTTGTTGATCTGGCGATTGCGCATCAACGGTCTTGATTTGATATAAGTTTCATCATGCCATACCTACTTATTTTCAATGCACCATCTCTTCTGAGCTTTGATTTTCACTCGTTAACTCTCCCAAGCTTATGCTTTTCCTATTTTCCATCATTGTTGTTATTCTTTCCATCAATGACAAGCACACGGTTCCTGTAAAACATGCCAACAATGATTATGATTAAGGCTTTAGACTTCTCTCTTCGAGATATAACCAATGGATAAATTCTTCAAAATTAATTTTCAATAAATTACGGTTATAGTATACTTTATTTTAGTTGGTCAGAGTAACATGATTTTGTTCTAGTCTCTTGCTAGTTTTTATTTTTTGAATTTTATTTATTTATGAAAAAAAAGGTCTGGTTGGTTCGAAATAAAAGGTATCCCATGAAGGAATCAAGGAGTTGGCTAGCTAAGGTTTTTCTCCCTCTTGGAAGTTTTATGTGAAGAATTATTTTTTGACAAAAGGGAAACGTTGAATTGTCACACTCTCAAAACTTTTAAGTTGTGTATTTGTTTTATTTTTCTAACTGTTGTCCACAACCATGGCATTCCTATTTTTCTTGTAGTAATTCGTTTATGGACAAATTTTCATTTTATTGAGCAATAAAAATGAATTTTACACACAAGTTCATTTTTGGTATAAAATAATCAACACTTAAGGATTTCCCTTTTAATATATTTATGGTTAATTGAATTTTGGTATGGAAACACATGTTCTGATTGGATTTCTTTTGAGTTTTAATTTTGTTGTCCTGTTCACAGTTAATGAAATTTTGAGTGTTGATATTTTTTCGATCTTAGAATAAAATAACTTCAATTCATTTTATCCCTTGTGATGTCTATGAAAAAATAGTTTTGGAGTTATTTATGTGGTTGCTTTCCCATTGAGAATTTTCTTAGATTGTTTTCATCCATCCTGGTTGTAGTATAGAATTAGCATAGAGAAAAATTTGAGCTTTTATTTTCCTTGATCGGTTTTAGTTTTAGTCTCTTTTATTTTTCCTCTAATTATTTATTTATTTATGATGTTATCTCTTTGAGGGAGAACATTCTTATCAGGATGTCAGCTTATTGAACTTTAATTTTCTTCATCATTGATGTAGGTTGGACAAATGGATTATGTAACCATCAACATGAGACATTCTTCTCTACTGACTAGAAAGATGTGTGACAAACACAGGGAAGTGTTATTTGTCAACATATATTCTCGATTACCTTGAAAATATTGCTATGCCTAAATTACCTTGAAAATGTTTTTAATCTATTGAGAAATTCAACAGTGAATTAGAAACATATCCATGTGTCTCTATCATATATGGTTTCTGATCTACTCTCTAATATATTTCTCTTAGAGATATCTTTCAAAAAAAAAAAAAATTGTAGTCACTCTTGGTCAACATGATTATTATAACCTACCTCCATAACAATTATATTGTCTACTTGCCTCATCAGATTGATCTATTGAAATCATTGCATCATCTTTGATGGCAAAGAGAATTTGATACATTGTTCAAAATTATCAAATGTAATTTCTAAAATTGAAACACAAGGTGTTTTCAAATGTAAAAAGAACTTATTTATGATAGGGAATCCTAAGGATTTGATGAATGTGTCATGTTAATGATTTGGAATATGCTTTGACCGAGAATTCCCATCAACCTGTGTTGTTACATTCCTAGAAGAATTATGAATCATGTCATTTGGATCAAAGAATGGTGTTGCAAATTGTTCACTTTATTATCAATTCTTACAACCTCACTTATTTGTTCCCATGTTGTGAGCATTACACCATGAATATTTCTATAGGATATTGTTTCAAGAGGTTAACCTATCTTTCCCAATTCTTCCACTTGGTCTACTTCCTGAATTTTCATTGAAAATGATTTTTTCGATAATGTTCATGACGTGTCCCACGCTACTAGGATTACAAGCCTATCCAAAAGGAATTCTTCATTAATGGCCAACAAAGTGTGTTTTTCTAATTTTTTATCATAGTTTAGTGTAGTTATTTTATTTATTTTAATTGGTATATAATTTTCTTTGTTTGCTAGAAATGTTCACGTAACCTAAGGGGTCAGCATTTTTAACCATTGGATAAGAAACCACAACCCAGGGGAATCCAAGATGTCAAAATCATCGAAGTATCACACCGGAACTGGGCCGCACCAACCCTTAACATGAATGGATATTTGGGTGTCTCCTCTCGACTAAAATCACCATAAGGGTATTGAACTTGGGTCAGTTAATAAACAAAAGCCACACCTTCTCCATCCTAACTCTAACAATGGAAGTTCAACCCCTTATAACTACTATCTAAATTTTTTTAAAACAACTGCTTTTAGAAAAACAGTTAATTTTAGGGAATTCTCGCATGACTCTAAAACTGACCAATAACTAAGAGATAACTAGAGAGACACTATTTGTCAACTTGTTTTTCTGATTAGGTTCATAAACTAAGAGATAAGTGATAATTAAAAATTTAAAAATACATGTAAAAACATTAAAATCTCAATTTGAGGCCTTATATGAAATAATTTGTCCCCAGAAAAGTGTTGAAACGATGTGTGATATGAATTCATATCAGAATGGAAGTAAACTCTTTGAGACACAACTTTCTATAAAATTTCATCCAAAATGGATAACCGAGTCAAAAGTTACGACCCTCAGAAAATCCATGCATCACCTTCTTTACTTAATTTTTTAATCATGACAATGGGTTCATTTTATTACACCATTAGGGGTGAGTGATATACTCATTAAGTAATTGGGATCAATAACCAAAGTTTCAATGAATATCTTGGTGAAAAATATTAATGCAATTTATGAGTTTGAAAAATTAGCATCTTCAAAATCTTATTTCACTAAGATCTTATCCATGGAAATAAGCTCAAAGGGTTGAATTTCTCAATTTATCCAATTCTTGATCCTTAGACATTTCAAGAATCTAAAATTTTGTCACAAAAAAATCTCAAATCTATTGGAACAAAAGCATAGCTGGATATCGATTTGCTTGATCACTGCTCATCAAAGTCTTGTTGATTTTGGTTTCCATGTTATGTCTTACTCCAAAAATTCTTTCTTAGTGGGTCTTAGATTTTGTGAAAAGTTTATTTGATAAAGGTATTTCCATTAATTCAATTCTTGGAGCTATAATAATGATAACTTTGTACATATCATTCATACTCTGTTGTTGCCCCAGATTTATTTCATATTGCTTGGTTTGTTTTCTTACTTTTTAGTCGATTTCATTTTATTTTGATGACCAACATTTCTAGTTTTAGGTTTGTTTTAGTTTTGTTTTGTTTTCTCTTCTTAGTTTGGTTTTTGGTCTCATCACTTGCTTTCTTGTTGATCAAATTGCTATCATATTTTAATTTGAATGCTAGTATGTTCTCTAATATTATTTGTCTTATTAATATTCCTTGAGGATTGATATTTGATTTTGTATGTGGGGCAAGTCCAACAATGGTTATACACTAAATACATTCTTAAAAGTCTTGTAATTCATGGGTTTCTCCATCTGAATAATCCTTCATGAATTTATTAGTTGTGGGTAGTGATTGATACTTGTGGTGGAACACATGTTATTACTAAGCATACCACGATAATCCATAAGTAGAGGAAATGGTCTATATTCTTTTTCTTACAGCTCCATCCACCTCACATTAATAAATTGACTACTACTATGATGGATTTTGGAGATACATGTGGGTTAAACTAGAATTCATAACATCTACTTAGAAAATCAAAGAAACTATTGTATCACCCCACTTCCTTCACATCTTATTTTCTTATGCATATTTGTATATAAAATCTAAAAGGGTGAGACTATTTTGAAATAAAAAAGGAAGTTGAAAGAACTATTAATAGTGTGGGAAGTACAAATAAATCCATCGACGCTATGGACACTTGCTAGTAGTGGGGCTATGCTTGTATGGTACCAAGGAAAGTCCATCAAGGCTATTGATGCTCACTAGAAACAAAGCAATTCCAGGAAAAGAGAGATGAGGAACACACATATGTAGATGTTTGCAGGTTATAAAAAGTGAAAACCCATGGTTAAGCCAAAGACAATCAGAAGTATGTAGCCTGCCAAATAATTTACCTCACTAATTGGATCTTTGAAAAGGGTATGTTAGATGGGAACTACTTGAATTATTGGGTTATATCTTTTAGAAATTTGGCATAATTGTGGTACCCATGATTATTGGAATATTGTCTGCACTTTGTTGAGATTATCAATAACATTCAGATTTGAAGTAAAGGCCCTAAATTTTCATGATAGAGATAATCGGTTCTTCCAGTGTGTCGCCAATTATTGTGGCCAAAAACAAATCTCCCTTTCATTTTTCTTTTATAAGTGAAAGGAAAGGGGCCCCCTACTAAAATTTGAACTCTAATGCCTAATCCTCCACTACTATGAGCCTAATTATTATTCTCTACCTACCTTGAGAGAGTTAGGGGTTTGGATCTCTATTGATGATTCTATTTGATGGAGGTTTGTTAATCTCCTTGATCTTATACTTTCAAATGTCTTCATGACGCTTTTTTACTTATGATGTTTGGTTGAGATTTCTATGATGAAATTGATATGTTATATTTGAGTCCTTTACAAATTTCGAAGTATTTAATGATCCTATGTGACTATATAGTTTGGTGCTCCATTTCATGCTCTGATTAAGTATGCTTTTGAGTATTTTCTAAATAGATGAGTTAAATGTAGAAATTTAAATGACAAAATCAACAAGTAAATAATTATTTCATACACTTAGAAACCTAGAGATCAATGCCATCTATGAACTCTGAAATGTACACACCCACATTTAGAAATTATCATATGCAGAAATACGCATTGCTAAGTAATTTTGCAGCGGAATAAACACAATGAACAACAACCATTCAGCTAAAAAAAACTTAGAAATTTAGGCAATGTCAGGGAAAACCCCAATGTGGGGAAACCTAATGAGAGAGAGAGAGAGATTTATTATTCAGCTTCAGGAAAGTACATGTCAACAACAACAATACATATTCCAGCAAGATAAATCTACTTACAACACACTAAAAAAATCCCCACAAATTCTTCCTTGATTCTCGTGCCAAGTCCGTATTGATGTACGACCCACCTAGAAAAAACACCTCGAAAATAGAGCCAAATTGTTGTTGTATAGACTTTCCTTCAACAAAAAATATCCCAAACTGCCTTGATTTTCATTCCCACACTTGCCTCAATGTTTGTGCCTTCTTTTCTATTGTACGGATCCATATAGTACGACCTCCCTCACAACAGTAAATTACAACACTCACAAAATAGAAATTTCTTTCTTGGTAAATGTACCCAATCTCTCTTGGGAAATGTTCCCTCCTTGGTGCCCTCTTTCCTCTCTCAATATTACTCAGAAATCTCTCTCAGTCTCCTTCTCTTATGTCTTGCACACTACCCAATGCATTCTCTTATAATCTGAAAGTGACCATTCACTTTCTCCAACCCCAGATCTAATGGTCAAGATATAATCTTTCCTTTACAAGATCAAGGGTTATGATTCATTCCCTCCAAAATAAATCACTTTAAAATATTAAAGTAAATTTCCACTTTATAACATAAGTGCACTTTATGAAATAAATTCACTTTAATATTAGAAGGTACACTTTATTAAAAAGTCACTTTAATAAAAGAACCGCTTTATCACAAATTTATATAAACCCATTACAAAGTCAAGTGTCTAGTAGTGTAGGTACAAGGTAACTTCCACATACAAGACACATATGTGGAGTACCTTTTAAGCTAAAAATATAACACTCCCTCTTAGCAAGGGATGTACTCGTTTCCATCTCCATCATCTGGTCTCATCACACTGTGATCAGTAGGAGCACCCTATGAATATAGAGAAATATTTAACACCTACATAAAACTTGAACTAGAAGATCTTCTCCTGACAGCTACTCTAAACCCTAAGCTCCTAGGAGAATCCACTCCACCCTGAGCATAGGTTCGATCATATCATTTGAGCCTCCTTCTGGTGCTCAGAAGAGACTCCCCTTCTCTTATAATGAAAAACTAAATCATTGGGCCCACCGTAGTCTCATGAGCCTCCTGCTCCTCATCTGACATTGAATCATATCTAGAAGGTTGTCCTCGCAACATGTACATCCTACCCACCCGATCACCAATCAATTGTGGTTCCACTGGGTCCACTCCCTACTTGTAGATAAATACATGTCCCCTCTTGAAAAATGTACAATATCCATCATCCTCCAAGGATGACACCAAGACAACGTTAACCCTCAACCCTAGAACAAAGAGAACTCCATCAAGCTCCATGAATCCTCCTTACTCAAGTCAGAATCTAACCTTTCCAAATCGACATACAGCTCGCACCATACCTCCTTCACTCTCAACTAGTTGGTCGAGACCTGTCTTTGTGATAATAATGAATACTCTCCAGATTCTCATCATGTGACAAGAGGATCCATTGTCAATGATCCATCTAATATCACCCCCAAATCTTCCACTATCGACATTGGATACTAGAGTAACCAAATAAAATTCCCTTTCATACTTGGAATCAAAGTCCTCCATGGATGTTGTAGCATATTTCGTAGGCCCCTTTGGTTCCTTATTCTTCTTCTTCCTCTTAGAACAATGAGAAGCAAGGTGCCCCAACTGGTTACAACAGTAACATCTAACTTTACTCAAGTCCCTCCCAAAACTTCCTTTCTTCTTTCTCTTTGCAGCAAGAGAAACATTCTCATCAACTCCATCTGTCTTCTCTCCACTACCTTGAGATCCTTCCCAGATATCCTCTTGAGTGAAATCATCCCACATTCTTCTCCAATCTGGAATATTCTCACGACCCACCACACACTTCACGAAGACTTCCCATTCCTTAGTGAATCCTTTCAAAGCTATCCTCACCAATTCTGAATCTGATATGACCTCGCCAACTAAATCTAGCTCATCTTTCACTTGAGCTACCTGGGTAAGATAAGAATACACACTCTACCCTTTACCCATGTTCGTATCATGTAGCTTATCCTTCAAGGCCATCTTCCGGTTTTCATTCTTCACCTCAAATAAGTTCTTAAGTGCATCCCACATCTCTTTGGTTGTCTTCTTCTTGGCCAAGTGTGCGATAAGGTGATCCTTTACCCCATTCAGAATAATCCTCTGAGATTTTCCCCCCTTGAATTCATGCAAATCCAAAGCAATAGGATTTTTTGTGGGATCCACAACAACAGAACTGACATAGTTACAAATTTTGTTCTCCTTGAGAACAGATGACATCCAAACCTTCCACTGCAAATAGTTGGAAATGCCATCCAACCGATCCTCAAATCAAATACATGCAGCCATATTCTCTATCATAGATCAAGGAAAACAATTACAAATGTTCCCCCTTCAAACTTGCCCAAAAATCTCACTGTTCACTGTCACTCAGTGCCCAAGCTCTGATACCATGTAGAAATTTAAATGACAAAATCAACAAGTAAATAATTTTGTCATACACTTAGCAACCTATAGATAATTGACATATATGAACTTTGAAATGTACACACTCACATTCTTAAATTACCATATGAAGAAATACCCATTGCTAAGTAATTTTGCAGCGGAATAAACACAATGAACAACAACCATTCAACTCAGAAAAACTCAAAAATTTAGGCAATGTTGGGGAAAACCCCAATGTGGGGAAACCTAATGAGAGAGAGAGAGAGATTTATTATTTATCTTCAGGAAAGTACATATCGACAATAACAATAGATATTCCAGCAAGAGAAATTCACTTACAAAACACTAAAAAAATCCCCACAAATGTTGACTCAATTTTTGTGCCAAGTTTGTACTATTGTACGACCCTCCAAAAAAAACAACACCTCAAAAACAAATCCAAACTGTTGCTGTACGGACTATCCTTCAACAAAAAATATCCCAAGTTGCCTCGATTTTCATGCCCACACTTGCCTTGATTTTAGTTCCCTCTTTTTAGTTGTATGGATCCGTACAGTACGACTACCCTCACAACAGTAAATTACAACACTCACAAAACATAAATTTCTTTCTTGGGAAATGTGCCCTCCTTGCTTCCCTCTTCCTCTCTCAATATTACTCAAAAATCTCTCTCAATCTCCTTCTCTTGTGTCTTGCACACTACCTAATCGATTCTCTTATAATCTGAAAGTGACCCTTCACCTTCTCCAACCCTATATCTAATGGCCAAGATCAAGGGTCATGATTCATTCCCTCCAAAATAAATCACTTTAAAATATTAAAGTACATTTCCACTTTATAACATAAGTGCACTTTATGAAATAAAGTCACTTTAATATTAGAAGGTACACTTTATTAAAAATTCACTTTAATAAAAGAACCACTTTATCACAACTTTATAAAAACCCATTACAATGTCAAGTGTCTAGTAGTGTAGGTACAAGGTAACTTCCGCTTACAAGATAGATATGCAGAGTACCTCTCGAGCTAAAAACATAACATTAAATGAATAACATATATTCATTTTTCATCCTATTATTTGGATGTTGTGCCTAATCTCTTCATATTTATGTTGAAGCCTTCATATATGAATCATCTTCCTAAATTTAAACTCATATCTAGAACCACAAGATAACTAATTCTTTCTATGAGTTTGAAATCAAAGACATGTTGCTTTGATGAAATTTATGTACAACAACAAGTTGTTCATGAAAGTCAAGATCCCAGATTATTGTCTTTGAGAAAATTCTCCTCTTTAATTTGTTCATGTTGCAAACAAGCACAATGCTTATTCATAAGTTTGTTAAAGGAAAAGAAAAATAATGTAATGTTTATGATATACTCAAAAATAATTTCTTTTCTACATAATTAATTTTATACTTTCTATGGTCGCAGAAGAAAGGTTGCAGAATCATTGCCCTTCCATGACTACTTCAGCCTTGAAGTTCATGGAGGGGTCCCTCAATATTCTTCCTCTAGACTATATTTCTCTCTATTCAACCAACATTCAACATCCAGAATCAAGCCTTGTCTTTCCCAAACCTCAACTGGATCTGCTTGTCTCACCACTGCATTATTTTCTATTTTCACTTCCTTTCCAAACCCTAAATTTTATGGTATTTTATTATTTGGTTGAAACCTTAATCCTTACTACACTCTCCTCATCGAGTTTGTCTCATATGGATAGCCAAGTGAAGTCCCTTGTGATATTTTCAAGGTTTGAAAGGTGTGACCCTCTTCAGAATAATATTTGTTGGGTTCTCCTATTGGCCTTTCCTCTCTTTGAAGGCTTATAGAGATTCTCATATGTGGAACATTATCACAACATCACCCAATGATTGCTCGCCACTTTTCATCTCCAGATTCATGCATTTTCCTTTGACATGGGAGCGTTTTCCTTGATCATATCAGTTTCCCTCTACAATTTTTCCCTTGTTCGAATTGAAATGACCCATTTTCTTATCTGGCATCAAAATCATTTCTATTGTATGGGTTACCCTTTGTGACATTAGCATGATGTGTGATGTGTTGTCCCTTTATTCCCTGGTCCTTTACCATTTGTCAACTCCAAATTTTCTCGAACTCGACCTCAACTTGATGAGGCTAACTAACTTAGCATCTCACTTACTCATAATCTACATGATATGCCTTGTCTCTATTTTTAGTCCCTAGGTGGAACCTTGACATGTGCAGAACCCTGGGTAGTGTGGAACAATGACCCAAAGTCCAAGGTAATTCATTTTACTATTTTAAGATGGGACATTTCATTTTTTATTTGGATTTTATTTATTTATTTTATTATTTTATTATTATGGGGCTTCCTGGACGAATTTGGAATTGGACATCCTAGAATGTTCGTGAAGTTGGGCCATGATAGGGGAAATGAACCGAGGGATGGTAAGACCAGTGGAAAGTGGAAAAATAACAGTGAGCATGGAGACAACATAGATATTGATGATAGGTGGTGGTGAGAGAGAATGGGACGTGGAGAGTTTCTGCAATGACTCCATCGGAGAAAGTGGATATATATCGAGTGGGAAATGGTCAGAGGTGGTAGCTAGAATGAGACAAAGAATCTTCCAATAATATTGATCAGAGAAAATGTATATTGTCTAGGGGAATCCCCACAGATGAGAAACTAATGGTTTGGATCTGCTATACTGGTGATGTACCTTTTGGAGTGTGGCATCATAAAAAATTATTTGCGAGGGCTATAGGTGATTTATTCGGATCTGATTTCTTTCCCATTCAAGTTAATGTAGTGCTAGGTAGCACAACCCAAGCCCATGGGAATCCCCTACTAAAGCGAGTGCTTTGGACGTAGACCATAACTTTGACCTGATTTGGAAATATTAGGAATATGCAAAACCGTCAATCTATCTAATATTCTTGTGTGACTGGAGTGTATGCTTCGCTGCCAAAAAGGAAAATTATGAAAAATATGTACTCTTATACCTATTTTACATCCTATGCTAACCATACTCTACATAATTTCAGGGATGAGAAAGAGAGCTAAGTGATGGGTGATCCTTGTGGGTCATAGTACACCTTCAACCTTTTTCCATTAAGAAGTCCCTTGAGTGGTTGACCATGTAATGTAGACAGGTTGGTGGCAGTGGCTTCGTTGATGTATACCAAGTGGAAAGGACTCAACCAACACATACATAACTTGAGAGGGTGTTGTAAATATTTTTGTCATATAACAAGACCAAAGATACATGATGGAGTATTTTCTGGAAGATGTTGCAATCATGACATGCTTTTTGTATTTGTTTTTCAACTACCTAGATGAACCCTTCCATCATATGGTACTCCTCTAGCTCCATGAGTTCATCTAACCATTGTTGAAGGGACTGTTAATTTTTCATTTTATTCGTTACAACAACGCGAAGGATGGGAACAACAAATTCTAGTGGCATGAATAGTTATTTACCATATACCAATATGAATGGTGTGTTCTTCGTCATCCTCTTGAAAGTTGTTTGATGTGCCTATAATACTATAGGGATACTCTAGTCCCAATCGTCACACTACACATTACAAAATTTGGTTCAAGCATGTTCTAAAATTTTATTGAAATCATCAACCATACCATTTGCTTGAGGATGATAGAGAGTTCTCTTTTGGTGATGGATCATGAACTCCTAATTGAGTTCCTGAATTGTCTCATTCAGAAAATTCTATCCCTGGTCATTCATCAACACCTTTGGACAATCAAATATGGTAATCACAATCTCAAAAATGAATTGCTCCACTATTTATTCCATAAAATCCTTAACCAATGCGTATTCAACACATCTCATCATATAGTCAATGGCAATAATAATATAGGGTGCACTCATCTGTAATGTGTGAGGATTGATCGGGATCAAAAAAATAATTGTTCGTTTTTCAAATGGTTCAAATGCTATGACTAGAAACATAGGGATCTCATCTCTTCGATAATGCTTTCCAATCCATTGGAATACATTGCAACGTTTACAATATTCCTTGGCATTCACAAAGAGTGAGGGCCACCAAATTGCTTCTCACAAAATGTTTCACATTGTTTCCTTTCCAACATTATGTCCCCCTACAATATCTTCGTGGTATTCATACAAAATGAGGTCCCATTCATCTTCTAAGTGTTAGAAATAAAGAGAAGTGCTTGTTTTTCCATAGACAATATAGCAATATTGTCACCCAACCATAGGAACAAAGGACACCTCGGAGCACCTTAACCTTGATAGATAGAATAATTCTGGAAGAAGAACAATAACCAATGAAGGTAGCGCACCTTTCTCCAAGGGTAGCGCACCAAGCAAGAATAACCAAAGACCAAGAATAAAGTCCAAACCATAACCAAGAGAAAGTCCAAACCATAACCAAGAGAAAGTCCAACCAAAATTCAAAATCCCAATTGCAGCAGTTGCAGCTGCACTCCCTCTCCAAACATGCACACCACCAGTCTTATGTAGTTGTGAGAGTAAGAGTGACAAATGAGCTCTACCACCCTCTTATTTATAGTGCTCTTTGTCACCTATCCATGAAAACTTCTTCTTTTATAGGTTAACACTTAAATATTAATTATTTTATTGAGACGACATGTCTTCTAGGGTTTCTACAAATCTGTTTAGGGTTTCTCTTGCTTCCCTGAATATTCTAGTATCGTCAAAGGTTACATGTATAGGTTAATACCTCCCATAGATACCATAATATCAACACTCCCTCCTAGCTATGGAGGTATTAAAGGAAATGGTATTTAGGAAAAAATAGACCATTCAACCGGTAGCATAATCATAGCCACACAGGCTATCTCATGATCACATAGATCAACTCAAGAGAAACATCAACACTACCAGCATCATCTAAGAGTGCCAACTACATCATCTTTCGAATCCATACTCTATATGAGTAATCAGGCATGATGATGAATAAGTCACTCACCCCACAAAGCGATACAATAACCATTCTTATAATCCAGACATATGCCCTGGAAGAATAATTTTTCCAAAAGATGTTGGAAACCATTCCATGGGCTACACAGACTATTCTTCTAATCCAGACATACGTCCTACAAGAATGGTTGTCCTGTACCATTTTCTACAGGGAGAATGTCTATCCACCAACAATATTCCAACTTGGACCATCCTCCATAGGAAGGTTGTTTGTCCACCAACAATTTGTCCTTCCTGGACCATTCTTCACCTGAAGAATGTATGTCCATCAGTGCACTTACTATCCATCTAGCTAGAAATCATCTCCAACACTAGTGGTAGTCTCCATGGAAATCAAAAAAATTCCATCCAATAGAGCACAATTTTGTCTATCCATAGTAGTACACAACTACTAACTAGTGGTACACAACCACTCCTAGTAGAACATAGCTACTAACTAGTAACACATGGTCACTATCACTGAATCACATCCACCACAGTAGCATACAACTAATGTCCAAAGACATACATTCTCGACAACAATCATATCATCTGATATCGACCTACATAAATAATATCATTGTCAGGCGAAATGT
The DNA here is from genome assembly GCA_010110895.2 of Picea sitchensis. NCBI lineage: Eukaryota > Viridiplantae > Streptophyta > Pinopsida > Pinales > Pinaceae > Picea > Picea sitchensis. Next base: position 194,789 of record SNQJ01S0006324.1, read on the forward strand.
ATGTCGTTATAATAACATTGTAGTACTTGCCCAACCATTTAATTTTCAACCCGGGGTACGTAGACTGACGAAGCACACGCACTGTATATGCAGGACTGAAGTAGAACTAATCTAATCTAATCTATGTTGCTGAAATCAAACTGATCTAAGAAAGCATTGA
>SNQJ01S0006324.1:194958-218007 GCA_010110895.2 Picea sitchensis
AAAATGAATAAAGTGGAAAATAATGATGTGAAACCCAAATGTATTTATGAAAATGGTATGATGAAGGTTTAATGGGGCGATGAAATGGAAGGAATAGTGAAGGGAAAGGTGGATGAAAATACGACATTTCTGAGTCCCAACAATCATGATACAAGCTAAGTCATCTGGTCCATTCTTCCACTCACATCTGTGAGATATGGAAGAGGATTTTCCCTCGGAAAGTAAAACAATCAGCCATGGGCTATCTAGACTATTCTTCCCAAACATGGAAGAATAATTCTCTTTGATTTCTTAGCCTGGACCATTCACCTAAATAAGCCATTCCTCCGACACTAATTACAATGCAACCTGGAGAGAATGAGTCTTCCCTAGGGAATGCATGTCCCTGATTGATGAACATGGATCATTCACCTAAATGGGCAATTCTTCCATCACTAATCACAGTGAAAACTAGAGAGAGTGAGTATTCCCTAGGGAATGACTATCCAGACCATTTCCTAATGGAAATGGTTGTCCTGCACCAACCTCCAAAATGGGCCATTATTCAAAACTGCTCACAACTATGAACTTCGAAAGAATGACTACCTAGCGAGGTGGACCATTCTACTTGACCACTACTCAGAGTGATTTCCAAGAAGAATGGTTGTCCTAGACCATTACCCCACACTGGCCATAAGGGGAATCGTTGTCTATGGTACATCAACAATATATCAAACCATTTTCATTACAAAAATCATTATCCGATCTAGAAAATTTTCCAAACTGGAAAATGATTGTCCATCAGAAATCTTGAACCACTATCCTAACTGGAAAGGAACTACCCAACCTGGACCATTTTTTGAACTAGAAAATGATTGTCCATAAATCAATAACATATCAGTGCTCCCTCCCAACCTCAGAGTAATCACTTCCTTGTTCAATAAGGAATTCGTCTCCATGAGCCCTAGCTTGTCCCTTAAGTATGAAAATGTTTCATCTTGGACAGAGGCTTTACCAAAATATCTACCATCTACTCATCTGTGGAGATATAATGGAGAACCACTTCTCCCCTCTAGACTTTATCATGGAGAAAATAATGCTTGATCTCAATGTTCTTCGACCTGTCATGGAACATCGGGTCCTCTGAAGGATTCACACATCTTTGATCATCACAATATATCATGATTGAATCCAAAACCTCATCAGACAATCCAGAAACCAACTTATGGATCCAGATTACTTATGTAAAAGCATCACAAGATGCAATATACTCTGTTTCTGCAGTGTTGAGTACAACAAACTTTTGTTTTCTGCTAGCCCATGACATCGTGGCAAAGATCAAACTGAAACATATCCAAGTAGCACTTTTTTTGTCATCTGCACTCCATGCCCAGTCTGAATTGATAAATCCATGCAGTTGTATATCATAACTCAAACTTCCCATAAAGCAAATATTTGGCTGAGTACTCTTCAAATACATTAATGAGCTAATCAATTGCTGATATACAGATGGGTCTACTAGATTAGATCCTCTCAACTTCTTCAGATCTGTCATCATGGGAGTTTTCCATGGATTTGCAATCCATCATCTCTGACATCCGAAGAACCATTTCAATATACTTCCTTTGTCATAGGAAGTTTTCACCACACTTATGTTGTACATGAGAGGCTCTGCACCAAGTTTTCTTTAATTCATACAAGGTCTTCTTCCATCTTCATACAAGGGTCTCTTTCTGGTATACTTCAAAACCTTGAGGTTGTTCTACGTATGATTATTCTTCAATTAATTTGTTGAGAAGAACATTCTTTACATACATATTATGTAAACTCCAACCCATGGATACTGCAGGAGATATAATGGCTCAGGCAGAACTATATCCAGTTACTAGAACAAGTTGTCATCATAGTCGTGTCCCTCCTACTAGGAGAACCCTCTATCCCTGAGTCTCACCTTGTATTTATCAATGCTTAAGTCTTTTTCACAATTTCTCACATACATTGTTCTTCATCACAATTTCCTTCCATTCATTTTTCTTGATTGCTTCTAGTGGGTTCAAACTAGTTCAATTGGTTGTTCTGACTTTTCTTTCTTTCTTGGAATCTTCATGTTCTTCCTCATGTTTCTCTTCAATGTCGGAGTCCATGGAATCTTCTATAGATTATATGCCCTTATTTCCTAAAGGCTCCAAACTTTCTGCATAGGAATATAAATGTAGATGGACAACCAAGGATATTCAAGGCTTATTTTTGAAGAATACTTCTTCTAGAGTCAAACTGAACATGTGTTTCTCATCATGGATGCTACTTCCAATGAATAACATAGATAGATACTTCATATTCTTTACATATTCTTCTTTAATGGATCATATCATTGGGGATTAGATCCCTCCTAATCCTAAATTCATTCCTGAATGAGAAATATGCATGCTCTTCTTTTGGAATTATGTGATCAGATCCCTCCATCTAAGAGAGTCCACACTTCCTTTTGTTGTATCTCTCTGTGTTTTATACAAAGTGTCACAAGTGTGTTCTGGTTTCCTTTTCATTTCTGACTTCCTTCAAGTTTCACTCCTCTAAATATATTTAAGTTTGTTTCTATTTTTTTTTATTTCTTCCCATCTAGCAATTGTGTCATCCTTATAAACTTCTTCTATGACATCTTCCTCAATGATTGTTCATCAAACATATTTCACAAAGGTACCTTCCCAGAACAAGAACAACAAGAGCAAACAAGAAATATATATCTAGAGGAGATGTTAGTTCATCTTGTGAACAAGTATAATAAGCATGTATATCAATAGTATTCATATGCATTCAAGTATTCATTGCACCTAGAAATAATATAATCTTCCAAAGACTGCTTTCACAATCTGTAATGTAGTAACTATCACCCTTGATATACACAAATTTGAAGCTTAACAATTTAATCAAACCTGGAACCTGAAGCCTCGACTGTTATGGAGGGTGAACTTGTTCCTCTGAATGCACTAAATCTAAGATTACATCTTGGACAAGGTCTCTAATAATTTCCCTGCAAACACACTTACATTTTTATAGATTATATAACTTGGATAACATATACAAGTGCATACCTTTGAAGTCTTGTAACATCGTCTAGTTTGTCTTCCAATATGAAACTAGATACCATCTTGACAATAAGATATTAGAAACTCAATCAAAATATTAAATGATTATAACAAGATAGAAACTCTAAAATTTCAACTTTGACCACAAAATCAATTTGACCAGAAGTCAACCTTTGACTTTGACTTTGACCAATCAACCTTTAACTTTGACTTTGAAAAAAAATTCAAACCTGGAGATTTTTCTAGATAAGAGTACCAAGAGGTGTGCTAGGCTAGGGATCATTAGGATTTCAAGTAATTAGGCCAAACGTTTCATCATAATTGACCGAACACAAGGGTTAGGGTTTGTTGCAGCTGCATAATCAAAAAACCTAGGTGAAGTTGTAATTAGTGACATAACGAGCTTAACAAATAAATTCCCAATATATATTCCAATGGTTAGAATGTATGAATATATTATGGTCCCATAACCTGTTAGAAATAAAGATATGTGCTTGTTTTTCCATAGACAATACAACAATATTTTCACCCAACCATAGGCATAAAAGCCACCTTCGAGTACCTTAACCTTGACAAACATAATAATTCCAGAAGAAGAACACTATCCAACCAAGGTAGCATACATTTCTCCAAGGTTAGTGCACCAAGAAAGAATAACCAAAGACCAATACGAAAGTCTAAACTATAACTAAGATAAATTCCAACCAAAAGCCAAAATCCCAGTTGCAGTAGTTGAAGCTGCACTCCCTCTCCAAACTTGCGCACCACTAGTCTTATACAGTTGTGAGAGTAAGAGTGACAAATTATCTCTAGAACCCTCTTATTTATATTTCTCTTTATCAGATGTCCAGGATGACTTATTATTTTATAGGTTAACACTTAAATATTAATTCTTTTATTGAGCCCACATGTCTTCTAGGGTTTCTACACATCTGTTTACGGTTTCTCTTGCTTCCTAGAATATTCTAGTCTCGTCAAAGGTTACACATAGAGGTTAATACCTCACAGAGCTACTATAATATCAACACTAAGGAACACCTACCAAAATTGTCATCCTCTCCAAATTTATATAGTTGGACGACAATTAACTGATAGTCTATGTTATGGGTCATCAGTTGACGGTGTTGTCCTAGAGTGCATCATGATGGGGTCTATCATGATCATGTGAGAAACTCATCGATCTTGGATAATTTATCAAGAAACACTTTGACATGGAATAGTTTCACATTAGGGAGTTCATCATCTAGACTCCAACTAGCTTAACCAAACTCAATCCAAGAGAGATGATTTGGTCCAACATTGTACTTCTGTAGCTTAACAACAACCTCACACTTGAAATCCTGGAAGAGAAATAAGAAGTGGAATATTATTCCCCCTAACACCAACTTGTTGACCAAATACTTGACCATGCGATGGCCAGTGAAGAAATTAAAGGGGGTTCCCAATAAATAGTGGTGAATTTTTTGTCAAGCATATACCATGGTGACACCCTTGCACTCAGTTGTTGTATAATTATTCTCAGCATCAGACAACTTGTGACAAGCAAATTACATCGGATGATCAATATTTACTTTTCCCCGCAACATAAGAAATAGTTCCAAGGTAATGGAAGATGCATCTACATGAACATGAAAGAGCTTAGACCAGTTGGGAAAAATCGTAATCAAGGCAATGGCTAGTTTTCCTTTTAGAGTATCTAGGGATTCCTAGCATTCCTATGTCCAAATGTACTTGGTATCCTTATGTAGTAACTTCTCCAGAAGTGATGCAATCTTCCAATAGTTATGAATGAACCATTGATAATATCTTGTATGACCCAATTTTGTGTGCATCTCACTAACCAATTAGGGGTCGCCATATTCAGTATGCAAAAAATCTTATCTTGATCGACTAACAATCCATCTTTGCAAACTACATTCCCCAACAATTTTCTAAAATGTGTACAAAATATGCACTTCTTCAAATTCAGTGAGATCTAGAGATGCCAACATCGATCCAACATCAATTGTAGGGCTTTCATGTGCTCTTTTATTAATTTGAATATTGTCCATTCATTCAAATAAATTTCAATAAATGCATGGATAAACTCCTTGAAGGACGCGACCACAATCTTGGAAAAAATTGTAGGTGCATTTTTTGGTCCAAATGGCATCATCGTATAAGAAAAATAACCACACCCCATCTCAAATGTGGTTTTGTCTTGATCCTGTTCTACAATCCTAACCTAATGATACCACAAAACATTATATATAAACAAGTAGGCTTCCCATCCTCCCATATTCTCCAACACCTCAATAGTGAAAGGGGTAGGGAAAGGATCATGCACACATGCTTCATTGAGGCTTCTCAAATCTACATAGATTCAAATATCACTAATTTTCTTAGGTTTCAAAACCACAGGACTAATCCAATATGACTCCTCTATGGGAACAATGATTCCAACATCTAACATATAATCCAACTCTTTGTTCACCTTTTCCTTATATCTGGGATTTAGTCGATAAGGCATCCTCTTGACCGGTTTGGAATCCATCTTGAGTTGTATTTTCATAGCCCCCAATGATCCTGTAATTCCATTCATTTATGAGAGGATGTGGGGAAACAATTCCTCATATTCCTTGAGAAATTTGAAAACATGAATGACAATCTCTGTATCATAATAATCTCCAATGATGGCCATTTTAGGCACTTCCTTAGTTTCAATATTATGTTTCTTTGTCTTAATTGGCCCACCATAATCTGACACAGTTATCTCTAGCACTTTCTCCTCAATTACGTTCTCACCCTCAGATTATTTTATATGTATACCTTGGGGATCATCGTTTCCAATGTCATCTACCTTCAACTTTTAGTAATGGATGACCTATTTCAATTTTCCTACCGGATAATGGTACAAGAAAACCACCTTTGGGTTGGCGTCCTTGGGTTGACAATGAAATATAAAGTTCTTAATCTAGAAGATTTATTCCATTTGAGTTGGATCCTATGATATGAAGTAGAATGTTGAGAAAAACTTTGAACTTACATGGATCCAATCTATTGTTTTCCTCCTGAGCTCCTCTTGAATATACTAGCTCCTAGAAACCATATCCATAGTATGAACGAACCGATGAAACCATTGTGTTTGAGGAATATTTTTGGAATTCCATCATCGTTTGCAAAAGTAAATGTGTTCATGTGGATCTTTAGTTCCCTTGTACCAATTGGCCAATTCAAAGTCCAAGATGAATTGGAAGTTGAATTTTATCAACTTGGCCACCTGTGCCCAATCCTGAATATTTATGCAATTTGTCTCCCACGACCATGCAAGTGTCCCCCATACCACAACATCCACAACCTAAATCCTTTGTTCTTCTAGAATGATCTTCTCCATATACACTAGGATTGCCTCTATTGGCCCTATTTCATCAAATTGTTGGGCATCACAGAACTTGGATTCGATCCAATGCACTACTTTAGTTATCCTTGTGCATCATCGAATAAAGACCTCATATATATTGTTCTATCACCTTTCCATGGAATCTTCAGAATAAGTATCATAGGATTTAATGCTCTGCCACCTCAGTTGTCCATCCATGGTGGGATTGATATAATATTTCCTTCACCCCGTGATATTATAGATATCATCAGTGAGAGAAATCCACACATCTTCATCCACTGGCTCATTATATATATCCCTTTCATTAGGATATAGAGGTTCAATCATGCGTAGGGTGTATATTTCAAACAAAATCTTCCTCTTCTTAAAATTCAACACTACATTGTTCTCGAAGGCCCAATAACTTCCAAGTAGTGCAGGGTAGGGATAATAATCATCCAAAATTTCTATGAATTCAAAATTATTCTTTGTCTTCACCCCTTCTATGTTCACCTAAACTTTGTCTAATTGGCCTATGGGGTATAACTCGTATTGATTTATCAACCATAACTGGATGGGTGACCAGAAAAAACTTGGTTTACCCATCAATTCTGAGGACTTCTTAGGCAATATGTTCATGTCAGAACCAAGATCCAACATGACCCACTACATTTCATAACTATTGATTTCAGTTGTCATCTTGAACTCTTTTCCTCTACACTTATGCTTACTGACCTAGCACAAATCCCTTTATAGTAGAGGGGATGATATATCTTTCTCTCTCCCTCGTTCCCCATGTAGGTAGCTAACATCCATGTTAACTTTATAACAACATCAATATCACTTAACAATATCAAACAACAACATAAGAAGTTACTTATTTGATCCTTATTTTTTGCTTCATGACCCAACTCATGCATTGCTTCTTCGTGTGTCGTGCATTTCAACTTCTCATGCACATGCTCCTCAATCGTTCTTTGTTCAGTACATCACATATCCTCTTGCGTGCATGTTTCTTTCAATGACATCTGTGTCTCAAAATGTGTTTCTTCACACATGCGAGCTTCCTCCAATGACCTATACGTTGTGCATTGCAATTCTTAATGGGTGCGATCCTTTTCCAGTGACCTTTGTGTTGCACACTAGACCTCTTCATGAATCTGAGCCTCCTCAAGCAACCTTTGAGTTGCGTGTTGCAGCTCCTCTCACGCTCTTTCTTCTTTGATGGCCCTATGTGCATCGCAAAAAACCTTATTTTATTGAGAAACATCAAACTTAGGGGGGGGCTATGTCACCTTCCTTATATTCCCCTTCAGCCATTGGCCTGAGATTTCACCATTCTTCAATCCCATTTCTGTCTTCGATTAGCATAGGTTATCATCCATACATATACTTCCTCATCCTTTTTATGATTTCTAAATGGATTTGAATGAACCATATTGCTATGTTCCTTCTTTTCTTCCCACTTTTTTAATAAGTGGAGACAATTTGTAGTGATGTTCTCAAGGTTGTAACAGTATCCACAAAGAGTGCACGGTTTGGTACAAAACCTTGACACATGGCCAACTTCTCCATAGTTAAAACAAGTGAGGGGTCTGCCTCTCCCTCCTCCATATCCTTGTTTTTTATCGTGTTTATATCTTCCTCATGGAGATCCTTGATATCTACCTCTCTCAACACAACCATGGTCACCACCCTTTTATTCCTCTTGTACCCGTAATACATCATGGGTATGGTCATGCATCAACTGGAGTGACCGATAGTTATTGACATCATGTCCCACAGAATTACAGAATTCACATAATGGAGAATGATGCATCTTATGATATTTCTCAAATATTGGGGAGCGGGGTGGTACATGGCCCCACTATCTCCAAATTTCACACCATCATTTTTGTGTCCCTACTAGGAAAGGACTCGGTACACCCATCACCACACAGTTATCAAGTACAGGGCACTCATATATGTGATGCCCTTCATACCTACACGTGTTACACCATATGTTCTTGCACATGAATTTTTCCATTCCATATGTTGTAATTGGATCTTCAAGTTAGTCAGATGAGACTGTACCTATTATATTCACTCTTTCACTGCAAACATACATTAAGCAGTTCATACATTGGAAACAAAAAATTACTTTTCTCTTATGCAATTCCTCATTGTTACATTACATTGTGACATGTTCTTTGTATAGACCATGTAACTGTGACAAAATCAGACTTACAACGAGGGAAATTGCAAAATATATTCTCAAATCAAGCACATTAACACCCATACAACAACAACCCACTAATCAACTCACTAACTATCTATTTTGTTTTTTGCTTCCTTTTATATCTTTCTCTACTCTGGTGCTTAGTCCTTTCAATTATGCTACATTCACCCAACGAACAACTAATCTCGCATGCTTCCGTGAACCACATTCATTTCATGTCACCTCTTTGGAATCATGTCAATATCAACTACCTTTCTATCTCGTCTTCTTGTTTCTCTGTGATCCTTTGTGCTCTATGTAGTAATCATTTAGGAATATTTCTTGAAGATTATTTTCTTGATTCCAATGTGCATGCGTTGTCTTCTTGATTTCTTTCACTCATCACAAAACACATAATTCCACACATTATCGGAAATTTAATTGGAATGAATTAAAAAAAATTGATATGGAATGCACACCTCATGTTACCCTTCATGCAACTACGTGAGTGCATGCCAAACTACACTGAGCACCCTGAACTTCTTTTGTGTGTGCGCACAATATTTACTCAAAGATTTGGGTGCCAATAGAGTGTCGTGTTTAAAGGGAAGGAATTCTTTCAATTCTCATGCAAGAAGGTGGTACCTTGGCCTTTACTAGTAAACAACTTTCTGGAATTCGTGCAAAATAGAAAATTTGTTATCCATTTTTCCTATGGTGAATATCTAGCATCCTTACCTTCTTGGGAAATGCTTCCAATTTCAAACTGATCATTGTGGACTCAAATATTTCTTGGAACATTGGATTTCATCCATTGAGAAACATAAGAGGATTACCAAAATGTTCATATACTATTATGAGATCATTTACAAGAAGGGAAAAGAGAATGTGGTAGTTGATTCTCTTTCTAGTAAATATGAAGAATAAGGGTCTCTCTTTTCTCTTTCCTTCATTGTGTATGATTGGTTGAAGGAATTTCATCGTGAATTGTTCTAAGATCCCACAATTCATATCTTGATCCAACAACTACAAAAGGACACTAATGCATCTATGGGATGCACTTGGAGAAATTAGGAGCTCTTCTATAAAGCTTGCATGCATTTAAGAAAATAGTTCAATTTTAAATCCATTGTGCCTCACCAACGACAAAACGTTTTGTCTTTCATAAAACCTATGAATGTATCAAATATTCTTTTTTCTGGGAAGGCATGAAGCAGGACATACGTACTTTTATGGAAGAGTGAGATACTTACAAACACAACAAGGGATAAATAGTAAAAATTCTAGGTACACTACAACCTCTCCCTACTCCACCTTCTATATGTACATATCTCTCTATGGAATGCACTATCGGATTACCGAAATCTAGTAATAAATCAGTCATCATGGTTGTGGTTAATCAAGATTCCAAATATGATCATTTCTAGGCCCTCTAATACCCATTTAAAGCTTCCATAGTGGCTTAATTTTTCATGGACAATATATTCAAACGAAATGGAATGTCACAATATGTTGTTTCAAAGCATGATATGAATTTAACAAGTAACTTCTAGCAATAATTTTTTAGGCTTCAAATCACCCAGTTTCATCTCAACATTTCTTATCATTCCTAGAATCATGGTCAAATGAAAGTTGTCAACAAGTGCTTGGAAGCCTATTTGAGGTGCTTCACATTTGAACGCCAATATCAATGGGTTTGATGGTTACCCCTTCATGAATCGTGGTACAATACAACTTACCATGGTTCCACTTAGATGAATGCCTTCAATATTATCTATGGTCAAAATTCCCAATTAGTATTATCTTACCTTCTAGGTGTCTCCACGGTGAAGGAGGCTGATAGAACCCTTATAGTTTGAGTTGACATTCTAGGCACTCTCAAAGATAATTTTGTCATGGATCATAATCTAATGAAGTAAAAAGTTGATCAATGTCATTATGAATTCCATTTTGATGAAGGGGATCCTGTGTATCTTCATCTACAACCATATAAGAAAACTTCCCCCCAAAATAAAACAAATAATATCCCCGAGAAAAATACAAAACGTAGATGTTAAATCGGAAAACTAAATTGTCCATTTTGATGTTCAATTTTTTAGGAGAAAGATATCACACTTGGCTCATGACCACTTCAACTAACCCTCAAAACTATATTAAACAATTGTTTATCAGGCTATATAATTCGTTTTTCTATCTTTTTCTAAATGTCATAATTTATTTCACTTCATCAGCAATATATATATATATATATATATTCACTAAAAACTTTATATTCAACAAATATGAATATACATGTTACGATTCTCCAAAAAACGATTCCTCTTGTGCTTATATCAACATCGTTTCATAATTTGCCTCTATTCATAAATTGACTACTACCATATTACAAATTTACATACAAGTTATGAAAAAAAGATTCTAGTCTTTTACCTCAAAATTGTTACAACCTTTATATGGTCTTGTGAGGAATATTATCCAATACTTCAACATTCACAAAACCCGATTTATAATTGAAATTCCATGGCTTTATTTTCAACATTGTTGATGGATTCATAGAAATCGAGATCTCCCACCAATAGAGAAATAGCCCCTTTGGAGAGAGCATCAACTTTTCCATTCAATTATTTGTAAATATGGAAATAGGAAAACCATTAGAATGACTTAAGGACACCTTTGATATCCTTTAGCAAAGGAGAGATCCTTATGTAAGAGGTTGAGGTCTTCTTCATGGCCCAATCAATAGCCAGTTTTGAGTGCCTAAGGATCTGTAATTTTTTAAATACTTTCATAATAGGAGATTATAGTAAAGTACACAAAGCTATGAATTCATCTTTATTGTTTGTGCCACACCCAGGGGCAAGTCAGACAAGAATAAATTGATTTTATTGAGGTATAATAAAAATCTGACATGGCATTCTGGAGGGTGCCATTGGCATGTCCCATCAAGTAAGCTCCATGCAATCGTAAAATCTAGTTCTAGCATGGAGGGATGCCTTGGATGCTTTATATTTAGGTCAGTCATAAATTATTTGGACAACTTAGGAATAATGCCAGTGGTCACTTCTGAAGCTATTTATTTGTCTCTAAAAATTCTTCACTTCCTTTCCCACTGAATGTTGGACACTAGGAAACTAGTCATTCCTTCTAATTGTTTTCCTACTTTATCGACCAAACAATCCCTTAAGAAATCCTCAATGTTGGACTTGTTCCATGTAGAATAGGGATTTATCTCCTTCTAGATGATTCCAACAGCATGGGTTGCATATACACAATCAATAAAAATTTGAGAAATGGATTCCTCGTGCACTTTTCATAGAACACATTTGCTTGGACCCACCCAACCTCGCTAGAGACCAACATCCCAAGTTATTTTTTTTTTACTTAGAGCCAACCAAAGGGAGATTTTCATCTTCTATGAGTTGTTTAATTTCCAAAGAGATCCCCACATCAACTTATTTTCCCCTGTAAAATTCAAATCCATATCAACTTTATAACCAAGCTTGGCAATGTACTCTGTATATTTTGGGCTCTTCGACCAACATAAATTGTTTAGTTCATCATCCTATAACACTATGAAATTTGACACCATAAGACCAATGAAGCAATACCACTTATTTTCCTCCTCTCCTGCCACTCCAAGGAAGGGGGTTGATCTCCAACCCTATCTTCCCCAATCCTGCAGGATCTGGGAATGAGCATTAGCTAAAGATAAAATGAGTTATGAATGGAGCACTTATAGAATGGGACTAGATAAACAAAAATAGTTACCAGCCCCCATATGCACTGACCTGTCATTCCCAATTTGCGACAATGTCCATTGTCCCACCAGTTGAAAGGTGGAAACCAATGCCTTCCACACAATTGAACCTTTGGACTATTGGGATGATTGCCTAAACCATTCATCAACTAAAATCCTAGCCATATACTTAGATTTGAGCACTCTCCCCTATAAAGAATTGCAAATTGTAAACCTCCAAAGGCTTCTAGCTGTGAGTTCTTGAGTGAAGGTGAAAATGTTCTTAAGACCCCACCCCATGATTTCTTTGGGGGAAGCCACCTTGTTCCACTTAACCAAAGTAATACCTACGGTTTGATGGGAGCCTGACCAAAGATGATGAAAATTTAATTACCCTTTTTTCGTTAGGGATATTTTTGGGAACGACAACAATTGATGTCTAGTATACATGGATACTTTTAATGTTCAATGTTAAAAGGACCAGATGATCTCCTCTTGACAAAAAGTGATTAACCCATATGGATATATGAGACTCTACTTTTTTAACAAGCCATAACCAATCCATAAACCTATATCTATCAGGTTTGGGAAAAAACCCCAGGTATTTAAAGCCATTTTCCAATTCCTTAACCCGAAGAGGGAGAGATATTTTGATGACCTGGAGATTATGATCTAGAATCCCATAATGGTACATACAAGATTTCTCGAGGTTCACCACCATACAAGTTGCTTTGCAATAGAGATCAAGGACATGTTTTAAAGTTGATATATCCGTTACTGAGCCCTGGGAAAAACAAAGGACGTTATCCACCAATAAAAGGTGAGAAATGGTTTCTTGGTCATGAGCTTTCAAGCCTCTGATCCTTTGTGCCTTAGACATGAGCTTACTAAGAAATTCAACAACTATCAGAAAGAGAAACGGAAATAACGAGTATCCTTTTTGTAGCCCCCTAGATGCTCTAAAAACCTTGGAGGGAGATTTGTTGATAAGAATGATGAAAGAAACAGATTGAATGCACCCCATTATCCAATTTAGTACCGAGAGGGCCATCCCCATTTGAAGGAGGACTAGTTGTAGAAAGGTCTGAATACCCAATCATATGCCTTAGATAAGTCTAACTTGAGAATGACCACATGATGGTTCATTTTATTGGTTGAGTGCAAGGCCTTCTGAGCTACCGACACAACATCATGAATTTGACGATGCTTTAGGAACCCAAACTACTCTTCAGAAATAATATTGTTGAGGATAGCATTTAACCATCTAGCTAAGAATTTTTCCACGATCTTGTAGATTATGTTATAAGAAGGGATAGGTCCATAATCACCAAAGAACAAACCATCTTTCCTTTTTGGGACCAGAGAGATGAAAGTGGAATTTAGAGATCTGAGGATCTTACCAGATGATTGGGACTCTTTTACTACCTTTAATAGATCTCCTTTTTCCATATCATAAAACCCAGCAAAGAATTACACCGTAAGTTTGTCCAACCCCAGACTCTTCCCTTTCTGCATAGAGGAAAGAGCTGTCAAAACCTCCTTCTCAGAGACATTTTCTCCTAGGGACTAGTTCATCTCTTTTGTTAACACTGAGGGATATTTGGAAATGACATGAAGTATTTATTTCATGGGACAACCTATTGTCTCATCGACCATGGACTGGAAACACTAGGAACCTTCGTCCACCTTGTCCTTGAAGGAGATAATTATAGAACCATCCGTTGATTGAATTTCCCCAATTGTATTAACATTTTTTCAGAAGAATGCATAGCGGTGGAAGAATTTAGACTTGTTGTCCCCTTCTTTTAGCTACAAATCTCTACTTTTCAGTCTCTAGGTTTGTTCCTCCTTAGCTAATATATTGTGGAAAACATATTTGGAAAACATATGGAGCTAACAGTTAGAGAGGGATCTCTCGTCCATAGCGGAGTAAAGTTGTGAAATGGTTTCCTCAGCCTCTCTTAGCATCCATGTCCATCTTTCTACATAGGATCTTAGTCATAGTTTAGTCACTACTTTAACCTTGGAAATATTATCCACGAATTGGATCATATAGAAAGAACCGGCCTAGGAGGGCAAGGGGGCCCAAGTTTCGGTTATAAGGGTTTGATATTTCTCCTCCTTTAACAATGTGGGGTTGGATTTGAGCAAATCCAAAGGCGTCTCCCCTCCCTGGGACAACTTTAGAATAATCAACCTATGATCAGATAGACGACCTTCTAAGATACTTGACTTCCATAATAAAGGCTCCGTTAACAACCACTATGAGACCAAGAATCTATCAAGTCTTTTGGTCACCACATCATTGTTAACCTGAAAATTCCAACATGTCGGGACCAATTTCATAGGTTTGATTTCCACAAGTCGGTGTTTTCTGAAAAAGGATGTGAAAAAACCACATTGTTGATCTTGTCGGGGATTGGAGCTCCACACTTCCCTTAAAGAGAGAGCGGGGTTCATATCACCTCCCACCACTGATCTTGGATCTAACATAAACCTAGAATTTGTGAAATTTCCCAAAAGGGAATTCTACCAAAATAAGGACCATAAAAATTAACCACGTTGAGAAAGACACCCACATCTTCAACCTCTAATTTGATTGTGATGGTCGAAAGGACGGAAGAGGACGAAATGACTTTGCAGGCTGGGCTCCATCTGGTTATTAGGCCTCATGACTATCCCACTGGATTGAAATTACAAAAGGACCACCCCTTAAGAGAGGGTTCCAAGGATATCCTAGTGTTAAGTCCATCATACATGGTTTCTTGGATTAACAACACATCAGGTTTGTGGCTCAAAATGAATCGCTTCAGGGATAAATTTTTGGGAGCACCCCCTAACCACCCTCACATTGAAAAATAAAATAATCATAGTGTTGTATTATTTTTTGTGGGGGAAGGTCGATCCATCCACAACTAATGAAGAGATGGAAAGTTCCACAAGAGGTGGGAACCTCACCCAGAACTAGAGTTTGGAAGGACAAGAGAAGGGATGGAGAAGAGGGGGAGAACCAACGGGAAAGGAGGGGAATAATTGCCGGCAAAAACACTAGGAGGGGGCAAAGGGAGAAAGACCTCAGGGGACCCACTAATAGGAAATGACATCAGAAGACTCATGGGACACACAACAACCAAAACAGTGAGAAGAGCCACATCAGTCGAAGAAAATGAAACAGGAGGAGAGGCACCATAATGCTTACCGGACGTTCCAATTGGATGGGTTGGAGCTTCAAGCAATTGAACCAAGCCTCCTTCTCCCAAGACCAGAGCTTCCTTATATTCTTCCAAAATGGACAGTTGAAGTAAACTACCACCCTTCTGTTCACTCTTGGACTTCTTAACCCATTTTTTTTTGAACTCCCCAAAATAGGGGGCACCCTTTTGCATTGAGATTGTAAATGGCCTACTTCATGCCATGAAAAACACTGAAATAGCAAGTGCCAGTAATAAATCTTTATGACGCCATATTTGTGTATCAAAAACCAGTTCCACACTGTCGATCAAACCATCCCTCAAATATACCTCAACTTGTATCCACTCCCATCTTCTGTATGCCTTTCACTCCCAATCAGGGTCCAACCCAGAGAAAACCTCGAGCTTGTTTCCTATGGCTTTCGGGGCCTTAGGAGTCCAGAATACCAAAGGGGGCCCAGGCTCTCTAGCGGGGTCAAAATTTGGATCCCATTTCCGCAACAACAAACCCGAAATCCCCCATGCCTAGTTTTTGCTGAGAATTTTGAGGCAATTTTCTTCCCAACGAAAAATGAAATCCATCCACCTTCTGATAACGACATGAAAAACTAACGAATAATATAACACTAGTTACCACTGCATGGTTACCCAATTGGATAGCGAGTCTACCTTTGGTGATTTACCACTAAATTTCTCCACCAAGGTTGTGCCATTATACTTACCCACTTCCTCGATATCCCTTTTGACCACCATCTGCACCGCCTCCGACCGATCCTTAACACACTTCTTACGGAGTTTTCGAGCTCCTGCAGCCTCCACAGACTTCGCACTACCAGTAAACCCCTACTTGCTTCTAGCTTCAGGTGCAGATGGAGAAGGAACTTCTGGATTCGGCAAAAGGTGACAAGAGTTAGTGATGCAGTGAGAGAATCGCGACCACCTCCTCATCGCGCTCTCCTTCTCACAGGATCGTTCTAATACCCTCTTCGAGCCGAATTAGATCCTTGGACTCCCAAATGGAATCCCTTCAAAAATTGACCCACAGGTCTTTTCTTCACCCTGTCACGGCCTTCTGAACAACCATGGACAAATTCTCCACAGGGAATGTAATATCGGGTTTCGAGGTTTCGTGTTCCCCATCATCGAGAGTCCCTATACTCTTCAATCTCTGATCACCAGTGAGATCCTTTCGGCCTTAGCCCCTCCCTGGCTAGGA
Organism: Picea sitchensis; assembly: GCA_010110895.2. Lineage (NCBI taxonomy): Eukaryota > Viridiplantae > Streptophyta > Pinopsida > Pinales > Pinaceae > Picea > Picea sitchensis. The sequence continues at coordinate 211,722 of SNQJ01S0006324.1, forward strand.
TCCTAGTCCATGTGACTAGTTCTCATAAGACCACATTCTTATGTTCCTATTCGACGGGGTTTTAGGCTTAAAAATCTCGATGAGCTCTAATTCCCGCTAGCCCTCTAGGCTAAGCTCGTGGTCCACGTGACCTCTATCTCACAAGACCGCAGCCTTGTGTCCTCATCGGAGTTTCGAACTTTCCAATGCCAAAATGAAATAGTCCTCAAGACTCGCGATTCCTCGAATCCCGATGCGCTCTCTACGCATTAGCTCTCCTAGCTAGCTCCCGGCCCATATGACCGCTAACTCACAAGACCGCAACCTTGTCTCCAATTGGGGCTACGGGGTTTCAAATGTCAAAATGCATATGTCCACGGGATTACCGATTCCTCGAATCTCGATTCTCCACTATGCTGACAACTAGCCCACACAATGGCGCTCCTCGCTTCTCTGATATGTTGACAGCTGGCTCCCACTCATCAGGGTTCCGGACTTCACGATTCCAAAATTCACAAACACCTTGTCACCGGGATCCCCGATATCCCGATGAACCAAATGTCGATCAACGACTTCCTGTCAACCTTTCCCCGGTGGCTCCGATTGTTGCCACGCATCCCTTCCAGAATGGATGGTCCCGATTTCTCCGGGATTTCGAGACATGTGATGTCCCAATTCTTTCAACCTCAGGAACTCCAATTTCCTGATGCCGAATATCCCGACTCTCTATGGATTTCTAACACCTATCTCCCCAAATGGACGAATCAGATTATTTCGGGTAATTCGCCATGGAAATTCCCGATCTCATGTTCACAAGAATGTCAATATCCCGATGCGCCAAAGTACCGATGGGCGCTCGATCTCTGCCACATGTCTCCACCAACGGATGGTCCAGATCTTCCCGGTGTTTCGAGACATGAAGTGTCTCAATTTTATTCACCTCAAGAATCCCGATATACCGATGGTTGTTATCTCGATGGCTACGCCTCTCGTCGGGATTTTACATTGGTTTTTCCCAATGGTTTAACCACCGTGCACCTTCCAGTCAATCTGACAGCTGACGGATATCTACTCAAGATCTGGCGGCCTAGATCCTTTCTCCTACGCGCTTACTCCAGAGGCTAAACTCTGATCATCTTCTCCCGATCCAACGACTTACGGGATTCTGTGTGAATATTTGATGGTCCACAATCTCCTCTCCTCTGTGCGCTTCTCGCCCAATATGATGGCTGACGGGATTTTTCTCCAGATCTGATGGTGCAGATCATTTCTTCCTGTGCGCTTCCTCTGGTGCTCTTTCCTGGATGTGAAAATCGACGGTCCATATCTTCTTCTCTCCAGCCGATCTGACAGATGCTAAGCTACCTCCTGAGCTTTTGCACATTCTTCCGATGCTTGGAAAATTTCCAAGTCTTCCAAAGGCCTCAACCTTTGTTCTCCTTTCTTCTCTTCTCTTGTGGCTCTCCGACTCTGAGCTTTTCCGTGCGTATGAAAATGTTGTCCCCCTTGAGCTTTGGGAACTTATAACTCTCCAAAGAGTTCTTCAGCCACTGCACTCCTTGCAGTCTGACTCTGTGCGTGAAAGTCACTGTCCCTCCTGAGCTTCTCAACCACTCAGACCCCTAAGGGATTTTATCTTTCTTCTCCCACAGATGGAGAATATGGATGCCCTCCTGGCTATCCTTCTGCCTCAAGAAACTTCTTGCTGAGCCTTCTGGGTATTCAGTAACCCAACAAAGATCCCTCAGTGGATTCTTCCTCTAAGTTCCAGAACTCAAAGAGTTCCCTTCTTCTTGTGCCTATCTGCACACCGTCTCTATTCCCACCTGGAAGAGTTTCCCTTTCATAGAACGTTCAGTAGTTATGTCTTCTATCGTGCACTCCTTGTACCCGCTCAATGCCCACCTAGCAGAGCTTCTCAGAATCCTTAGTGATTCTGGCTTCTGTCTGAACTCACAACAGAGTTCCTCCCTCAGCACCACTGTGCATATGCTCAATGCCCACTTGGCACAGCTTTACATAATTCACAGCAGAATTTTGTCTGCAACTGTGTCTCTCATACATAGCCTTGCCTCCAAGGTATTTAACAACCTTGAGGTCTTCTCCTGAGTTGTTGACTTGAGTTCCTGTGCCACAGCACGTCTTTGTCTGAGCCTGCAGTGTTCAGAAGTGCAACCTCTGTGCACTGGTATTCAGAGACTGTAGCACTATGTCATGCCCTCCTGACATGAAACCTCAAAGACCTCTCAAGCCTGAAACCAAACAACTCCTGCAGAATTCATCAACATAACATACATCTACAACATACATAGAAAAAACACACAAACGTCCACATAACACACAGTAATGTAGGAAAAACTGCTCTTTTGTATTAAAATGGCAAATGCCTATAATTACAAGGTGTTCTCAAGCTCTCTCTGTCTCTACTCATCTCAATCCTCACTAACTCCAAAATGAGATTTGAAAATCTCTTTTACCTGAGGGGGCTCTTCGAGCTCTTCCCTCCAACCTACCTACCCTATTCAATTTCATTGAATGGGCTGTCTAGTCTAGAATCAGATCTAGATCTCAGCCATCCAAACATTAATGGTCACTCTTATATACATCCTGGACAAAGGCATGGCTTCCTAGCTCAAGAGCTTAAACATTTAATTACATTAAATTCAAATTTCAAATGAGGACTGCACCTCTCTTCATCTTGAATGCATGCACTCGACGTGGCTAGCTGGCTGGCTGGCTGATGTGGAGGGATGCTCCTGCATCAAACTCCTCAGCTGCAAAATCATGAGCTCCTGCTCATGTGCTTCCCCTCTAAGCTGTTGGAAATCCTCCTGGATCCCAAACAAACATCTGGAGTTTCCCATCTGCTCCATTTTGCTGCTGTTTCTGTTGCTTCTGCGCTACCACTGCTGCTTCTCTTATGCTCAACCTCTCCTCGTTGGCAGTCTCTGCTGACCCCAATATCATCCTTTTGATCTCTTCTATTACTTCGTCCAGCTGCTCCCATGGCTGGCTTTGTTTTTGCAGTCTCCTCAACTGCAAATTTTTTTGGCACATGAGCAGATCACCATGATCTCCCATGCCTCCTTGATCAGCCTCCAACTTTACCTGTTGGATGTGCAGGCCCTGCACTTTCACCTTCTCTTCCAGGGATTCTATCTTTTCCCACAGATCAGCAAAACAAATGTTGTCTGCCTCTTTTTCCTCTTCTACAAACTCCCCTATTGCAGTCCTTTTAGCTTCCTGGCTGAAAATATTGAGCAATTCCTCAGAATGCTCATCATCCTCTTCTGCTTCTTCTTTTGTTGTCAGCTTCAATGCTACAACTTCCTCAGCTTCTTGGCTGAAGTCATTGAGCCATTCCTCAGAATGATCATCTTATTCATCTACTTGGGCAGCTTCCAAAGTCCACTCCAATCCCTCTTTTTTCCTGACAGTCATCGTCAGCTATGACTGTTCTTCTGTTGTTTCTACATCTGCAACACTGATTTCTGCCTCCTCCTAGGCAAATGGTAGGGATACTCCAATTCCCCCAATCATCACATGGCTTCTCAAATCTTCCTTCGTTAGCTGCACCTGTTGATCCCTTTCTAAGATCACCTACTCTGTCATCTCCTCTGGCTGATCAAAACTCACCTCTGCGTTTATGAGACTCTCAGACAGTCTCATCTTCTCTATCAGCTCCTCGGGCTGATCCAAATTCACCTGCTCATCCCTACCCACCTGGCAATATGGGATGTTTTTGTTGATCTCCTGGTAGACTATGAGATCAACTGATCCCACCTTCATCAGAAACCCTTGCTGAATTGAACTCACCTCCGAGTCCACAAGACTTTCAGATAGCCTTGAGTGTTCATCTCTACCCACCTAGCAATCTGAGATGCTTTCGCTGCCCTCCTGGTAGTCTTCGAGATCCCACAACGACCTCATTTCATTGCCCAGCTGGCAATGTGAAATTCCCTGGCTGTCCTCCTGACAGTCTGTGAGACCCCACAACGATCTCAACTCGTTGCCCACTTGGAAATCTGGAATTTCATCTCTTCTCTCATGGAAGTTCTTGAGATCCTCGGCTGATCCCAATTCATTCTCCTCCCCGAGAAATTCTCCAATTTTTGGTTCACATATCTGAACCAATTCCTCCTCTATGGCTTTGAGGTTTTCAACATACCTCAACCATTCCTTTAACATCCTACGATGTCTTATGACCATCAGCTCCCTGACTGGCCACTTCATCTTTGGCTTCTTCATGGGCCACTCATACACCCATCTTTGCTTCTTATCCTGCCTCATCTTTAACTCAAGCCTTTCTATCTCTGCTCTTATATCAGCAAGCTCTTCATCCATTTCTTCAAGATTTTCTGCTTTGCTCTTCTTCCTATGGCCTTCAATAGCTGTCTTGCTTTGTCTATCTGCCTCCCTGACAGATCTGTTGCTGTCACTCTGCATCTTGAGTGTGTCTAGCTTCATCTTATAGTCCTGTTGACTGTCTATGGACTGTTGCCTACCTGCAAACAAGTCCTTACAGAGTCCTCCAACGCTCTCTCTTCCTCTTGCATCCTCTGTATGCAATATACAAACAGAATCCCACTCTGATACCACTTGATGTGTATCAGAGTTCTCTTTACCTCTTCCTGCCTCTTCCTGCCTGAGATATACAGACAAGAATAAAGCTCTGATACCACTTGATGTGTATCAGAGTGCTCTTTATCTCTTGCCCCTCTTGCCTGAAATATACATACAAGAAAGAAGCTCTGATACCACTTGACGCAGTGAGAGAATCACGACCACCTCCTCGTCGTGCTCTTCTTCTCACAGGATTGTTCTAATCCCCTCTTTGAGCTGAATTAGCTCCTTGGACTCTCAAATGGAATCCCTTTGAAAATTGACCCACGGGTCTTTTCTTCACCCTGTCACGGCCTTCTGAACGACCATGGACAAATTCTCCACAGGGAATGTAATATCGGGTTTTGGGGTTTTGTGTTCCCCGTCGTCGAGAGTCCCTGTACTCTTCCATCCAAGATCACTGATGAGCTCCTTTCGGCCTTAGCCCCTCCCTGGCTAGGCTCCTAGTCCATGTGACTAGTTCTCATAAGACCGCAGTCTTATGTTCCTGTTCGTCGGGGTTTTAGGCTTAAAAATCCTGATGAGATCTAATTCCCGCTAGCCCTCTAGGATAAGCTCGTGGTCCACGTGACCTCTATCTCACAATACTGCAGCCTTGTGTCCTCATCGGAGTTTCATACTTTCCAATGCCAAAATGAAATCGTCCTCAAGACTCGCGATTCCTCGAATCCTGACGCGCTCTCTACGTGTTATCTCTCCTAGCTATCTCCCGGCCCATATGACTACTAACTCACAAGACCAAAACCTTGTCTCCAATCGGGGCTACGGGGTTTCAAATGTCAAAATGCATATGTCCACAGGATTCCCGATTCCTCGAATCCTGATTCTCTGCTATGCTGATAACTGGCCCACACAATGGCGCTCCCCGCTTCTCTGATATGCTGATAGCTGTCTCCCACTCATCGGGGTTACGGACTTCGCGATTCCAAAATGCACAAACACCTTGTCATCGGGATCCCCGATATCCTGATGACCCAATTGCCGATCAATGAATTCCTATCGACCTTTCCCCGATGGCTCCGATTTCTGCCATGTGTCCCTTCCAGAATGGACGGTCCCGATTTCTCCTGGATTTCGAGACTTGTGATGTCCCAATTCTTTCGACCTCAGGAACTCTGATTTCCCGATGCCGAATATCCCAACTCTCTACGGATTTTTGACACCTGTATCCCCAAATAGACTGCTCAGATTATTCCAGGTAATTCCCCATGGAAATTCCCGATCTCATGTTCACAGGAATGCCGATATCCTGATGCGCCAAAGTACCGACGGGCGCTCGATCTCTGCCACGTGTCTCCACCAACGGACAGTCCAGATCTTCCCAGTGTTTCGAGACTTGAAGTGTCTCGATTTTCTTCAACTCGAGAATCATGATATATCGATGGCTGCTATCTCGATGGCTATGCCTCTCGTCTGGATTTTACATTGGATGTTCCCGATGGTTTAACCACCGTGCGCCTTCCAGTCAATCCGACGGCTGACAGATATCTACTCAAGATCTGGCGACCCAGATCCTTTTGTCATGCGCGCTTACTCTAGAGGCTAAACTCTGATCATCTTCTCCTGATCCAATGCTTACGGTATTCTGTGTGAACATATGACAGTCCACAGTCTCCTCTCCTCTGTGCACTTCTCTCCCAATTTGACGGCTGACGGGATTTTTCTCCAGATCTGACGGTGCAGA
>SNQJ01S0006324.1:221187-236256 GCA_010110895.2 Picea sitchensis
CTTGTATGCACTTAATAACTCAATAAATTAGTAGTAGCTAGTGATTCCAAGAAAGAATTTGGCTTGGGATCATTACAACAGTTGTCGATAATTTCCATCTTCAGGATGGGTTATTGTGTCGTCTGGGCCATATCTGTGTTCCATCAAGTGAGCGAGCGAAGTTGATCTGGGAAGCCCACTACAGTCGGGTGGTAGGACACTTTGATGTCGAAAAGACAGTGGCGATGCTACAGAAACATTTCTACTGGACGAAACTTCGAGAAGAGGTCGACAAGTATATCAGGTGCTGCACTACATGTGCTATTGTCAAAACGACCACTAATAAATAGGGCCTATACACCCCTCTTCCTACTCCTGACAGGCCATGGGAATCCATCTCAATAGAATACATGTCGGGCCTCCCATCCACCAAGCGGGGAAATGACTATGTTTTTGTGGTTGTTGATTTCTTTTCTAAGATGGCGATTCTAGTTGCATGTAAGAAAAGCATCACAACAGAGGCCGCTTCCAAGCTCTTCTTTGAAGGAGTCTGGGTTCATTTTGGAATCCCATAAACCATTCTCTCAGATTGGGATAGTCGATTTATCAGTACATTCTGGTCGATCCTCTGGTCACTGTTGGACACCAAGCTCACCAAATCCATGGCCTTCCACCCCCAGACAAATGGAAAACATGAGGTTGTAAATTGAATTATTGTGCATATCCTTCACATGTATAATTCAAAGAACCCTCACACATGGGATGAGAACCTTCCCTATGTCCAGCATAGCTACAACCAAGCCTTGCATAGCTCAACCGGCCATAACCCCTTTCAAGTGGGGTTGGGATTCCAACTATTAGGTCCCATAGATGTTGCACTTCCCCTTGCGATCGCCTCGACTGACTCATCTCCTACTCCAACTGAAGTTGACAAAGCCACCCAATTCATTGAGCGAATCCAACACATTTTCCAATAGGTTAAGGATATCCTACAGAAGTCCAATGAAAAGTACAAACAATACCATGATCAACATCGGGTGCCGCATAAGTTTCAGGTGGGCGACAAAGTTTGGCTGCACTTGCAGAAAGAACGCCTTATAGGACCCCATCATAAGCTTCACCCACTCTATTATGGACCGTACACTATCACCAAGTCCGTGGGGGATAATGTTTTTGAGCTCAACATTCCTCCTTTCCTTGGCCTGCACCCAATGTTCAACGTGGATCTCCTTTGCCCTTATTTCCCACCATTATTGGACACCTCAAAAGTAGCAAAACAACTCACACCAACAGAGCTCAACCTCGACTGCATACAACAAGAATCCAATGATCATATTGTGACCAGGCATATCAAGGGCACTCGACAACAAAGGATCCATATTTATCGAGTCATCAAAGCAGGACGACTCCTACACCAAGGCAAGTGGCTCACCCGGGGCCAAATTCAACAGAAATTTCCTCATCTAATGGGGGACCTCAACACAATGGATACCATTGCTTCCTAAGGAGGTAGTATTGATCCATATGGATATCAATGGCCACCCACATTTTCCAACTGGCTCAAAACAATTTTCTGACATTTTTGGCAATTTACTATTTTTAGCAGTTTTAACTTTCGGGGCCATTTTGAGGGCCTAAATGAAGGTTTTTTGGTATCGAGCTCTTCAATGATATTTTCAGGAATTATTGAGCCCCCAAAATTAATCTCCTCGGCGATACCTTTCCTACAGGCTATCAAACGCCTAAAACAAAGATCGTATGCAAAAGTTACGACCCCATGAAGTTGATGTACTAACTTACCGAAACAGGGCCCACATGACTTTTGGTCCTTCATCTCCTAGGGTTAGGTTTTTGGATGTCTATGGTTTTTGACATTCTTTATTATTTTAAAAAGGCCTTCAGAGCCTCATTGTAACCTTCTTCTTGTGAATGTGTTTTGCCGTCACATCTCTTCTTAGAGATAATCCACCACCATTCTAGCAAGCTTGTTTCCATTGCATTTTACAGTTTCAACTTATTTCGTTATTGAATAGAAAACAAGTTTTACTGTATCTCTGTTATTTTTTGTTAAGAACCTGTTAATAATATATATTCATTTCATTCTGCTCATAAAATCCGTATCAGTTGTCATAATCCTGAATATTTAACAACCAAATCAAAAATCGAATAGATTGAATCTAACTCATGTGTTCATTATTGTGGTGTGGAACACTCTTCTCTTAGATTGATAGAATATATCTAAGAAGAACTTCTTGGGGTCACTGCCTCGGACCATCTAGGTGATTATGTCCCCAAGATCATTATTGAACCCTCTTGTTCTCAAAATTCTTATGATTTGTGTAATACCCTAGGTTGAGCCATGATTGTAATTTACATATAGGTTGGTGGGATAGGATGCTTTGAGCTAGAGTGCCTTTGTAAATATGTTTTGAGGCCGAAGTTTTTGTGTGATTATTAGGCCAGAGAGCTTGTCTTACTAAAAGGCCAATGTTTATATATTGTAATATGTAAACACTCATATTATTAATAAAATGCATCACTGCTACAGACCGACCACACAAAGGAGTAGAGGGGGTTAAACTCCACTAGAAAGGGAAGTGGGGATAAGAGTCTAGGAAAGGGACTACACTAAGGAGTCTTAGGCCCAATGGAATATTATATTAATATTCCTTAAAGCCAAAGTATGGATATGAATATATCCTAAGTTTCTAAAGTGGGTACAAGGGATTTTATTGAGTCCCATGTGTCATAAAGGGCACATGAAAATATATTTGTGGGATTTAGTACATTTCCCCATCATTTGATCATCATGCCTTCATCATTTATCGATTGATAAGATTTCCATCATTCTACCTTACCATTCATACACTATTGTTTCCATCATTGTAACTGTACCCGATATTGTTATTGTTGATGAAGCGGGTCGTTAGGCCCGTATGTTGTGGAAGAGGCACGTTGTCAGGTGCATGAGTAGTTTCTATAGGTGAGAAACTATTGAGAATTGTTCCCTGGTACAATGGGTAATATCTATCGGCCTCTGAGACTTCTTGTTCAGCCTCTCATTGAAGCCCTGGAAGGGAAGTGGGGCAGTTGAAGGAATGTTGAGTAAATAAGGGGAACACTTCCTGTGGTGGGACAAACATGTGGCGAATGAGAGACTATAGGATAGTTGTAGCAGTTGGGCACCTTCAAATAAGCAATTTTGTTGATTATTAGACTCGTGCCTGCTATATTTGGCACATGAGTCTAAGAATTATGGCTATTGATAAACTTTAGACTGGCTTAGTAATCCTTTTCCCTGGTGGAGTTTCGGCCCAAGCTCAGGGGTGACCCACTACTGATATCTATGAGTGGTGCGGTCTATGGCTGAGAGGAACATGGAATTTATGCACATAGTTGGTGTTTAATTTACAAAAGATAAGTTTATCTATGTATTTATTTAAATGTTGTGTTATGAATTATCTTGTTTTTGTTATGGAATCTCTATTATTAATCATATTTATGAATTATCGTTGTTAGCTTGTGTAACTCTATTCATATGTTGAGCAGTTCTATTTAATTAAATGGTACCAATTTTATTTTTTTGAGTTACTCGTAATGGGGACATAATAAAGTGGTATCAAAGCTCCAGTTTCAACATTGAGCCTACATGGGTTGAATTAACAGAGAGCTGAAGATGGAAATTGAAGAAAATGAATTCCTAGAGTATGTTTTCAAGATTTTTGAAGAAAGTATTCTTGTGAAATTGGAAGAATTTCATGGGTGGGTAACTTCATGGAGTTGGGTTACACTTTCATGACAATCGGATCTCCAAAATTCCGAAAGATATTTTTTCTGCCGAGTTATTTTTTTTTCAGCCAAAAGTTTTTTTTTTTCGGATGAACTACTTTTCGGTCGAACCATTGAACATCAAATCGAACAGTACATTGATGACGCCATCGATTTTTGTGTAGAATTTTAGTCGGATGTATTTTTTTCATCCAATAATATTTTTTCGCCCGAAAGATATTCCGAACGAAAACATATTTTGACTGACAATATATTTCATCCAATACATTCTTTCAGCCGAAATATATTTTCGGTCGAAAATGTCTTTCGGGCGAACAAATGTTTATATATTAACTGCACATTGGAACTGTTTGGTCTTTTGATCTCTTGGTGAGTAATAGTCATAGTGATGTATGTTGAGGAATTTCTTTGAGCGGTCGTTGCCACGATTTGTTGAGTCGTTTGTTGATTCGTTGTGTTTGTTTGAGCGACCGTTTAAGCGTTTGTTTGTTGTGGTCTGTTGGTGGAGCTGTCTGTTGCGGTCGTTTGTTGCGGTCTGTTGGCGTGGTATATTGTTAGAGTTGTTGGTGGAGATATTGGAGCCATTTGTTAGTGGGAGGAAGGGCGTTGGATCTACAGGTATGTATTTTTTTTGAATTTCCATTAAATTTTTATGTAATTTAAAACTTAAATTTAAATTAATTTTTTTAATTTTTAATTTAAATTTTGCATTAGATCTACAGGTCATTTGTCGTTTTTCATGTATGGAGCAGTCGTTGGTGGAGTTGTTTGTTGCGATCGTTTGTTGTGGTCTGTTGGAGGAGATGTTGGCACATTCTGTTGGCGGGAGGACGAGCGTTGGATCTACAAGTATGTATTTTTTTTTAATTTCCATTAAATTTTTATGTAATTTAAAACTTAAATTTAAATTAGTTTTTTTAATTTTTAATTTAAATTTGGTTGTGACATGGCTATGGGTGTCCAACTTTCTGGCTAATCCGTGGGTACCCCAACATCTTGGCCACAGGGATGGCCCCTCGCGACCAAGTCACAACCCATAGACTGTGAATTGGTCACGGGGGGCCAACCCTGTGGCCAAGCCGAGGGTGTGCCGATGGCTTGGCCACAATGTTGGACACCTTCGGCCATACACTAGAAAATTAGGGTCATTTTGTGACAGCTATTTCAACGCTCTTGCGACGATATGTTGTGGATATTGCGATGAGTCTTGAGTCTCGCAAATGTCGTATCATGGAAAGTGGAAATTTCGATGAACTTGAATTAACGTCGGAAGCATGACGACCGTAGGGAACTTCTCACAATTGCGACAAAAAAAGAAATATCATCACCAATACAAAAATATAGGCAAACTAAGTGAAACCAACTGTTCGTCGCAATTGAGAGGACAATTTTCGTGGTATATATAACAATTTCATCTCAGGATTTTTTATTGTCGTCGAAATTGCGACGACAAATTTTGTTGGTTTATATAGAAAATTCATCATAGGATTATTATGGTCGTCGAAATTGCGGCGATAACTTTTCTTGATTTATATAGCAAATTTGTCGCAGGAATTTTATTTTCATCGAAATTGCGTTGAGAACTTTTCTTGGTTTATATAGAAAATTTGTTGCAGGATTATTATGGTCGTCAAAATTGGGACAACAAATTTTCTTGATTTATATATAAAATTTGTCGCAAGAATTTTTATTGTCCTTGAAATTGTGATGACAACTTTTCTTGGTTTATATAGCAAATTCATCACAGGATTATTCTGGTCGTTGAAATTGCGATGACAACTTTTCTTGATTTATATAGAAAATTTGTCGCAGGAATTTTTATTGTCGTCAAAATTGCGACGACAAATTTTCTTGGTTTATATAACAAATTCGTCATAGGATTTCTATTGTGCGTCGAAATTGTAGCCGAAAAATATTTATTTAATTTTTTTTTTTTTTTTTAGGTAAATAAAATTTTTTTTTAATTTTTTTTTTTTTTTTTTTTTTTTTTGGGCGAAATAAATAAAATTTTATTTTACAACAATCTTGTGGGAATTAATGCTAACTTGAAAGTTATCATTAATCCATGTTAATCCATTATGGGATCAAATATGCACTTGAAAGTGATTTTAAGCTAATATATGGTAAGAGTGTGCCTCGAGAAGAGGCCAAATAAGGCCTCCAAATTAAAACTTTAGCCTAAAATACAAAAGCAACTTGGAAATATGCATGAAACTATTAAAACTTTGCTTACGTTGTTTGGTTTCTGTGCCATAATAATACAACCATGAAAAATTGATTACTATAAGTCCCTACTGCCCAAAGGGCAGGGACTAATAAAATAAAACAAGCCTTGGAGAATACAAATGAAAACTAAGGGGATATTATAGATATAGGTAAGCATGAATGTATGAGTTCATAAAAATAATGATGTTTCAAGGAACGGAGTTCTAACACAATAGATTGCATACATGATTTACTACAAAAGGTTTTCATAATTGTAGGAGGGAATTGAACATTATTTTTAGTATGTTCCTAAACATTAATTGAAAGCAATTTCATCCTTTATTATGTTCCTAAACATTAATAGAAATCAATTTCATCCTTTATTGATTTTCTCATTTTTTGGTATTCAAAATCTATGGGAAAATTATATTTTCTCGTTTTTTGGTATTCAAAATCTATGGGAAAATTATATTGACACTAGGAAAAACATTTGGTAAGCTAATTGTATTCTCTCAATATTGAAGGTATATATTCTATTTATGTATATCTATATGCATAAGTGTATTTAGTACTAACATAATGTTTTACAAGACAATTCATGAATGCTACATTAACATGCATTTTCTATAAGATCCTAAAATATTCATGCTCAAGTACCAAAGGGAAATAAATTTACAATTCATGAATGCTACATTAACATGCATTTTCTATAAGATCCTAAAATATTTATCCTCTAGTACCAAAGGGAAATAAATTTAATGAATGTTCACTAAACTACTTCTGTCAACAAAGAACTATGATAATCCTCCAAAGAAACCATATTTCTATATGCATTCAATATGTTGATTAAGTTGATTCCATAAAATTGGTAGCAAGTAGCATTAACATGGATCTTTTGTATTTTTCATTGCATTGACTACACTTTATGGCATTAACTTAGTGGTAGCTTGGACTTAACCATGAGGTTTTTGGTTTCTTGTTTATCATTTCTTTGTTCAAGAGTTTATCATGTAATTACAATAATGATATAAGGAAACCATCATTGATCCGGATTTTATTTGTGGAACAAAATGAATACAGATTATTAACAGGTACTTAACACAAAATAATAGAGATACAGTAAATCTGATTTTCTATTCAAGAAGGAAATAAGCTTAAAACTGTAAAATGTAGCAGAAACAAGCTTGTTGGAATGGTGGCGTCTTATCTCTGAGAAGAGATGTGACGACTGTGCTCATTCACAAGAAGATTATTACAATGAGGCTCTAAAATACCTTTTACAATAAATAGGAATGCCAAAAACTCTAGACATCCAAAAACCTAACCCTGGGAGATGAAGCACCAAAAGTCATGTGGGCCTCATTTGGGTAAGTTAGTACATTAACTTCCCAGGGTCGTAACTTTTGCATACGATCTCTGTTTTAGGCATATGATAGCTCGTTGTAAAGGTATCGTTGAGGAAATTAATTTTAGGGACTCAATAATTACATAGGAAATTATTGAGAATCTCTATCCTAAAAAATCTTCATTTAGGCCCTCAAAATGGCCTCGGAAGTTAAAACTGCTAAAAATAGTAAATTGCCAAAATTGCCAGAAAACTATTTTGAGCCAGTTGGAAAAGGTGGGTGGCCACTAATATCCACCTGGATCAATCCTCCCTCCTTAGGAATCAATGTTCTCCATTTTATTGAGGTCCCCCATCAAATGAGGAAATTTCTACTGAATTTGGCCCCGGGTGAGCCACTTGCCTTGGTGTTGGAGCTGCCCTACTTTGACGACTCGATAAAGCTAGATATTTTGTTGTCGAGTGATCTTGATTTGTGTGTCCACAATAATGATGATTGGATTCCTATTGTATGCATTTGGGGTTGAGCTCTGTTGGTGTCATTTGTTCTTCTACTTCCGAGGTGTCCAATAATGGTGGGAAATAAGGGCGAAGGAGATCCACGTTGAACACTGGGTGCAGGACAAGGAAAGGGGGAATGTTGAGCTGAAAAGAATTATCCCCCATGGCCTTGGTGATGGTGTACAAACCATAACGGAGTGGTCAAATCTTCTGATGGGGTCCTGTAAGGCGTTCTTTCTGCAAGTGCAACCAAACTTTGTCACCCACCTGAAACTCATGTGGCACCCTATGTTGATCATGGCGTTGTTTGTACTTGTCTTTGGACTTCTGTAGGATATCCTGAACCTATTCAAATATGTGCTGGATCTGATCAATAAACCAAGTGGCTTTGTCAGCTTCAGTTGGAGCAGGAGATGAGTCGGTCGAGGTGAACGCAAGGGGAAGTAAAATATCTATGGGACCCAATGGTTGGAATCCCAACCCCACCTGAAAGGGGTTGTGGCTGGTTGAGCTATGTAGGGATCGGTTGTAGCTATGTTGTACATAAGGAATGCTCTCATACCATGTGAAAGGGTGTTGTGAATTATACATGCGAAGGATATGCACAATCATTCGATTTACGACCTTGGTTTGGCCATCTGTCTGAGGGTGGAAGGCCATGGATTTGGTGAGCTTGGTGTCCATCAGTGACCAGAGGCTTGACCATAATGTGCTGAGAAATCGACTGTCCCTATCTGAGACAATGGTTTGTGGGATTCCAAAATGTACCCAGACTCTTTCAAATAATATCTTGGCAGTGGCTTCTACTATGATGTTCTTCTTACAGGAAACCAAAATATCCATATTAGAAAAGCGATCAACAACCACAAGCACACAGACGTTTCCCATCTTGGTGGATGGGAGGCCCGACATGTAGTCCATTGAGATGGATTCGCATGGCCTGTTAGGATTAGGAAGAGGGGTGTACATGCCCTGTTTCTTAGTGGTCGGTTTGGCAATCGTATAGGCAGTGAAGGACCTGATATACTTGTTGACCTCCTGTCGAAGTTTCGTCCAATAGAAATGTTTTTGTAGCATTGCCACTATATTTTTTACGTTGAAGTGTCTTGCCACTCGACTGTAGTGGGATTTCGAGATCATATTTGCTCGCTCTCTTTATGGAACAAAAATATGGCCCAGATGACACAACAACCCATTCTGAAGATGGAAATTATCGGCAACTGCATTTTCCCCCAACATTTCATAGGTGGTTGAGAAGTCTGGATCTAACTCATAGAGTTGGAGCCATCCAGAGGTCTCATGGCTGCAAGATTCTAGCACCGTGGTGAGTGCCACAACTGGCGGTCTGCTAAGGCAATCAACAACACGAATGGTGCTTCTTGTTTTATACTTGATGTTGAGGTGGAATTGCTGCAAGTATGTGGAACACTTTTGATGGCGGTCATTTTGTAATTTTCCTTGTGTCTGCATGAACTGTAGTGGCTTATGATCAGTGTGGATGATTGTCTCCTTCCCAAGAATGTAGTATCTCCACTAGTGGCAGGCTTTCACAATGGAGTACATTTCTTTGTCGTAATTATGATACTTATGGACAACATATGATAGTGTCTCACTATCATAGGCCATGGGGTGGCTGTGCTGAGTGAGAACGGTGCCCACAGGATAGTCAGAATCATTTGTCTCAATCTCAAACAGTTGCTACAAGTCTAGGAGTGAAAGTACTGGGGATGAGCACAAGAACTACTTCAAATCATCGAACTCTTGTTGTTCAGACCGACCCCAGGAAAATTTCACCTTACCACCACCCCTCGTTATTTGGCTGAGGGTCCATGCAATATGGGAGAATCCCAACACGAACCTGCGATATAAATTGGCAAGGCCCAAGAAGCTCCGGAGATCAATGAGTGTGGATGGGGCTAGCCATTCATGGATGACTTGGATCTTGGCTGGATCCACATGTACGCCATGCTGATCAATGATGTAGCCCAGGTAATGGACCCTGTCCATGTCGAAGGATAATTTTTCCAAGTTGGCATATAGCTTGTGTTGTCGCAAGGGGTGCAGAACCTGCTGAATATGCTGCAAGTGTTCGACCCAAGTCTTGTTGTAAATGAGAATGTCATCCAAATACACCACTACAAAATTATTGTTGAATGGTCACAGGATATCGTCCATCAACCTCATGAAAGTGGTTGGTGCATTTGTAAAACCAAAGGGCATGACCAACCATTAAAAAAGGCCTTCCTTTGAATTGAAGATGGTCTTCCATACATCTGTCTGTTCTATCAGGACTTGGTGGTAGCCAGACTTGAGATCAATGTTACTGAAGTATTTGGCCCCAGTGAGTTAATTAAGGAGGTTGTCGATTTGGGGAATTGGGTACTGATTTCTGACTGTGATTTTATTCATATCCTGATAATCAATGCATAGTCATTAGGTTCCATCTTTCATCTGAACCAGCATGATTAGGCTCCCGCAAGGTGATGAGATAGGATGGATGTGACCCTTGTGGAGTAGTGCTTGGATCTATTTCTTGATCTCCTCATTCTCTAACAGAGAGCAGTGATAGACTGGTGTTGGCATGGGGGAAGACACAGGGCTCAACGCTTCAAAAGAACACCAACAAAACCCTAACTATCAACCATTTTGGCAACACATGCGAAGCAGATGAATTCTCACCCGAGGTAGAGACTGGGGTGGTTGCAAGACTCAGGTGTCTACAACCTTAACTAGGACACATATCTATGATTCTAAACCTTAGCAAACAATATAGCATAGATCAATCATCAGTATTTAACCCTCATGGCACTCCATAGATGGCGCAGAGCACTGCAACATTCACTTAGATCTAGGTTAAGTTAGCACTTAGCAACAACAAAATAGGTCTAGCCCTCATCACTTTCATATATGTCAGATCTACATCCATACATCTAAGAATCACAAAGAAAAGTAGATATATCTAAGTATATCATAACAAAGCACATAGCATAATCATATCAAAGAACAACAAATGGAAAGAGACAAACACATTAGGTTGAGGCACCAAGCACAACACACAGGTTTACCATGGTTCACCCCCACCCTAGGGCTACGTAAAAAAAGTCTTCTTCTTCTTTATTAGCTTTGGTCAATCTGATTACAGCATAGAGCTCAAACTTGTACTCTGCATAGGACAGGAGATCTGCGTGCACCTCGCCAAATCCTCCTTCCTCAAGTATATCTAGCACAAAGCCTTCTTACAATCCATGCACTCAACACTTACAACACTTGCACTTAGCTTTGGAAGTCGGTCACATAGTATACACAAAGCCTTTACTAGAAATTAACTTATCGCCCTCTCTTACATTGCCTAGCTACTTATTTATACTTTACAAAATAGTCCTAAACATGGGTAAACCCATGGGATGACATCCCATACCCATTACATTATCCCCCAAAACCCAAAAAGGACCCAAGAAAGGGGTCTAGCTTCCACGATCTCCACTTCACGTTGTGCTCCATCTTTGACAAGCTGTCAAAGTTCCAAAAATGGTCAAATATGACCAAGTGTTTCCTCAAACTTGGTCAAGGGCCAATAGGCCCCCAACACTCACCTATGACTCATCCCAAGTCACTTAGATCTGGGTAAATTTGCCTCAATCAAAGGTCTAGAGCTTGGCTCGAGCTGCTTCGACTTATCTTTGTGTTATTTCTTCCTACTCAGCAAACTCTTGCACAACCGCTTCACTGATATGCCCTTCCAGTTGATGCTCGACTGTAACAACTACTTGTTCCAGTAGTGTTCCTTGGCCTTCAATTTCTTCAAACAATATATAGGCCTCCTCCTCGCTCGGCTGGAGTTTCTGGTTGACTTCCATGACTCTGTTCTGTATGGTAAGAACAAGTTGTTGGGAAGTTCATTGTTCTTGGGATCTCTTCATCCTCTTGATAGGTGATAGGAGCTTGAGTTGTTCCTATACTGTATCTGCATGCTGCTTCACTTCCTAGAGTTGGGACTCCAGTTTCTTCAACTCTGGGTCTACATATAGTTTCTCATATATCTGCGCACTTTTGTTACTTAGTTGTTTGCATTCTGCAACAAGTTTTCTAATCCTCTCGACTGCACTCTGAGCACCCAATTCTCATTGGTCACCCACTTCATGCAGAGTCTGTGGTATGGTCTAAATCTCTAGTTCCATGACCCTTTATTGAAGCTACTGAATAACTTCAACCAACTTCATCACTTGATGCTCTATGGGCTCTTAGGCCTTCTACTCTAAGCCAGTCATAGAGCGAAATTCTCTGTTGACTGCTTCTTCAATTCTGATTTTCTTTGTGAGCAACTTCTCTTTCTCTTTTTGGACCTTCGCTCGGTCTTCTTCAAATTTTTCTTGGAGATCATTCTTCTCTTGTTGCGCTTCTTGACGTTGCTCAATAATTTCCTCCTATGCCTTCTTGAGGGCCTGGGTGGCCTACGCTTTTTCTTCCTGAGCATGTCAAAGATGTACTTCGACTATATCATCAATCTTGTGGAGCTGGCCTGATTTATCTCCTTCTTATGTCATTCCTTATACTAGAGGCATAGTAGAGATTGCTCAGCTAGACTGGAGTGTCGGTTGTACTCCTTGGAGCATGATCTCAATCTGGCTATACATTTGTTCCTACTTTGCTTCCTACTTCTCTATTATTTCCTTTGAAGCATCATTGACCATTGCAACAATGAAATCAAAGTCATCCAATGTGAGGGCAGTTCGCATCTTAGTTACAGGGGTTCTTGGTTTCTTTCTAGAGGAAGAATTCAGAGGTGAAACCTTCCTTTTCTTGGATGAGTCTGCTTCGTCCCTGGGTGACGATACTTTGACTTGTTGTTCCTCAGATTCTACATTTTCTTCATCATCACCTTCTTCATCTAGCATAATGGAAGCCATCCTTACATATCTATTATCTATATCCTTAACCTCTTCGGGCTTCTTCATATCCTTTTTCTTCTTTGTTCTACTGGGCCCAAGTGTATCTTGCGCAGCTTCTCGGTTGTCGATGTTTGAAATTTCTACAGGGTCTACTGAAACAAAGAGGTCCACCGACCACTCCTTGGTGATCTCTTCCAGGTCTTCTTCTATCAGCTTATAGTAGGACTGGAACTGTTCTTGGTTCTCATCAGCACGTGGGGTTAGGTATATAAAATGGCAGTCCACGCTGAACTTCATCAGAGGTTGAAACCTTTGTAAAGTGTTTGGGGTTATGCGAGGTTCACTCCTTATGGATTCTTTCAATTGATTATAATATACGTGGAAAACGACATTCGATTTCCATTGCTTTCTCATGTCATTCGAGTACCAAAAGGTACTGAACTTCACAGCTAGTGGCTCAAAAGGGTCAAGGTCTAGGAAAGTTGCACCTTTTGGTAGCTCCCATGCAACAAAGGAGATCAATATCAGGAGCCAACTAAAATGGAATTCGTGCCACTGATCCTGAGCTTCTCTGCAGTCAATCTCTAGTTGATTCACCAGGTACTTCGCCCAGTTCATCTATAGTCCCTATGCGCACTTTCATGCGAGGTCAACTATGAATCTTGATACTTGTGTTGGTAAATTCTTATGTACCATAATCCCTACAATTAGTTAGCATGCGAGGTGCACTGTGCCAATTTCAATAGAAGCTACCTTGTAGCTTCTCGCACCTTTCTCAACATCGCCATAGACCTCTTTTATCTTCTGCACAAGAGCACAATTTGCGATCTTTCCAAGAAAGTACTCATGGGGATTAGGGCCCTGCATGCTAAGCCCGATTATCCTATTGATCAACATTGGATCAAAAGTTATGTGGAATTCTAACCATAGGTATTCTCTGTGGTAACTTTCTAGCAGTAACTTTACACAAGCATTCACCTCCTGGTGTATGTCGAAGTGCAGTATTTTCATAACGTTTAGCAGAGTAGATTGTGTAAGGTTCATAGTCCATTTCTTCGGGACGAGCTTCGATTTATTTCCCTTATTTCATGTCAAGTACTTATACAGGAAAATCATGCTATTAACTTTACGGTCCCCCAGGTTGAAGTCGCAAAAATTCAACGTAATCTTGTCTTGATCTATGCAGTAGGTGCGTACTCCCTTCGGTAAATATGTAGTTACTAGGGTATATTAAAAATCTCTAGGGACATTGTCCCTATTAATATCACTACTCAGAGGGGGTATGTAAGATGGTAGAATGGATGGTAGTAACTTTGCATTGGCTATGTCGTCCTTATGCTTAGTTCTCCTCTCTGCGCTAGCTCAAGATGTTCCATCTCGAGCAGTCGACGGGGACGCTTGCAATCCTCTCGTCGATGAGGCTTGGAATCCTATGGAAATTCTTCTTTCTGATATGAATCTCTCAGTCATTAAATTGAGAAGGACTTCTGTGATGGATTCCTCAAACGCAGTGCGATTATCGAACATACGCACTCGTGAAAGATAAGAGGGGTCACGATGATCTCAAAACACTGCACTAGGGTGAATGATCTACTTACAATGATCACTATATACAATTACGAGTTCTTCAGGGTTCGAGTTTTCAATTGGACAAAGTGTTCTTCGTGCACGACGGGACAAGCTAAATAGGAAATTCATCAACGGTCTGATTGCAAAGGGTATGAATCTTTCATGAACGTTGATCCATCCATTATGGCACAGTCCAACGATCTGGTGGTGATCCTTTAATGCTTTTTTGTCTGTTTGGGGCAAAAGACGAATGGGTATATCGGTCCAACGACTATATTGTTGTTCCATGGAGAAGTTCCAGATGTTTTTGTTCTAATATCTCAACGAAGCTCAATTCTTGTGATTTTCCTTCTGCGAAGTTTCCTCCAGACCCTTCTATAACTTTTTGATCTTATCTCTCTTCTTACTTAGCTTCCTATCCTTCTTCCCAGTGAGCTTCATCTCAATCATCCTTTTTTCATTCTGAGTCTTATCTTCTCTCGACATAGTCACTTCGCACTACTGAGGTTCTTTCTTCAAATCCAAGCGTAATACTCCTTCTTCATATGTATTAGGTATTTTGGTCTTCTGTGGTTCCTCTAACACTATAATAGCTTCAAAATCTAGGTCCCTGGTGTTCAATAGATGAGATCTATTCTCTTGTTCTTCCATCAAGTAGGTGATCCTTCTATTCATAAATTCCATGAGTTCTTGCTTCTTTTGTTCTAGGGATTCCTTTTCTTCTTTTCTCCAGATATGTTCTTTTTCAATCCAGACATTTCCTAACAAAGATGGAAATGGGGCACGGTCCTC
>SNQJ01S0006324.1:240702-278126 GCA_010110895.2 Picea sitchensis
AATCATGCCATAGTATATCATTTAGAATATCTATCCTGAAAATCATTTATTTAGGCCCTCAAAATGGCCCCAGAAGTTAAAACTGCTAAAAATAGTAAATTGCCAAAATTGCCAAAAAACTATTTTGAGCCAGTTGGAAAAGGTGGGTGGCCACCAATATCCACCTGGATCAACCATTCTAGAATAAAAATCACAATTGACAAGTTATGTTATCTATAAGTAACCATGAATGTATCTGTGCAAAAGAATAATGATATCATTGAGTGGAACATAGTTTTGGAACAACATATTTTGTAAAATATTTTCTACACAAGGATTTCATAATTTTAGGTGGCAATTTCATATTATCATTACCATATTAATAAATATCAATAGAAAAAAATGACATTATTTATATATGTATCCCTCTTTCGATACTAAAAGTTTATCTATGACGAATATATCTTGCAATTAGCTCTAACTTTTCATAATCTCATTGTACACCTACTATAATGAAGCTATATATTTTGTTTATGTATAGTTGTATTCTAACATGTTTATTTATGAGAATATCCAACCATGCTACAATAACATGGGTTTTCTACAAGAGATTTACATCTTCCCTTTCAAGTAAGTACAAGGCAATAAATATATGGTGATCTACTAAAATACGTATATCACACAAATAAAAATAAGTATGTTATTTTTTTCAAAGTAGACATACGTTTTTTCTTTTTCTTTTTTCTTTTAACTTTTATAGACATAAACCAATACGCTTCTATCCATATAAGATTTCATACCAAAAAAAACCTATAAGTAGAAGGAAATAACTATAAAATCCATTCATTAAACTACTTCTCTCACAAAAATAAAAAGAACCACTTTCTTTTGTCAAAGTAGACTAGATATGGTATTTAATTTGTATAGAGATAAATCCATACACATATGGGCACATAGGATTTAATACCATTGAAAATATATAAACAAAAGGCTTAACTATAAATGTGAATGACTCAACTACAATTTTGACATAATTCAAAACAATTATGGTATTTCTTCAAAATAGTAATATAGGTTCAATGTAGAATAAAGTGAACTTTTTTCAATACAAACATGTCATGGTCTCAAAAATCCCAATGAAAATAGAAACAAGGGGGGAAACACCATGAATAAAAAAGGTTATTGGGATCGACATCATTGGGATCAAATTCTATAGGAGTACATGAAATTCAACTAACTCTATAATAAGGTCAACATGAATATCCACTAGGTTTGATATGAATCTTTGTAATTTTGCTAAGTCTAGGTTCTATAATTTTGGTAGAAGCATGGGAAAATCTAGTTAACACTAGGAACCTTGAAAAATAGCAACCATGTCTTAAGAAAAATAAGGGGAACTAGTAAGGTTGAATCAAAGTTCATGATAAATGTATATCATAATACCACGTGTATTGATTCTATAAGGACCATCCACTAAATTGATTCTCTTCCATAGGTAAAAGTAGCTATGGATGTTCCATAAAAGAAAAATTAGGAAATAGGCATTCTCATTATCAATTTAGAAAAGTATCTAACAAGTTCAAAAAATCCATAGGGGTTGTGTTATAGGAATTCTCATTATCAATTTAGAAAACTATCTAACAAGTTTGACAAAGTCATAGGGGTTGTGTTAGCTTTCGAGGTTACTCTAAAAGTGTTAACACCATGTTTGGGGGTGCTTCATGAGATTTGGGGTACATGGTGTATGGTTATCCCTTGGATTTTTTGAGATGGATTTTAGAATTGGAAGTGGTTTACTTAGTGGTTGATTAACCTTAGTTGAATGCTTTCATTACATTCCTCGTTGGAGTGTTGGAGATAATTAGATAAATTGGGACATTATTTATGTTGTCCAAATTTATATTGGTTGATTTCTTGGGAGGATACCCTGCATTGGAAAAGAAGCATTGACATTCAAGAGGATGGAATTGAGCCCTATACAACATAGGGTATCTTGGATTCTTTCATGGAGGCATGTATTTGACTTGGGGATGCCTTGGTTGCGATAGTGTTCATGTAACTGGAGTGGAACCAATGGAGCATGTGGCTTAGTAAGTGGAGTGGAGCCAATGGAGCATGTAGATTAGGAGGATTGATGGAGTCCTTGGATTCTTGATAACCATTGCATAATCCCATACCTCTTCAATTATTTTTCCATCAAAATCAACCCACAAAAATTTGGAATTGCTTCTTCATACTGCAGAGATCATCATGGGGAAATGAAAGGAGGGAAAAAAGGCCCACCATTGGTATGTGAGTAACTTGGTAAAAAAAATGGGGTGGCTGGGATGGGCAGGGGAGGGGGTGTCATCATGGACCCTGGAGAACAATTGAAACTTATATTGCATGGGGACTTGGTGTTTTTTCCAACAACCAAGCAAAAGCTTATGCACTTTGGAAAGGATTGAAAATTTCTAAAGGTTCATGTTCTCAATCATTGGTTGTAGTGAGAGATTCAAATGCAATCATTAACCATATGGAATTCATTGTGCGCTAAAATAGTCTCATTCAACTTCAAGGTTGTTTTCTTGTTGAGTTGACAAAACAAGAATTATTTGGTCTAGAGGCAAGCAAATACTAGATGGTAGAGTATAAGATATATGTTTATAGAAGGAAACTAAGTGAACGAGACCAATTTTCAAGATGTCTTGTTAGCAATGACATATGAAAGTTATGTTTTATTTGTTTCAATATTTTAAATTCACCTAGTTTTTTCTAGACCTAAAGTGTTATTAAATCCTCCATAAATAAATGTGGGTCTATTCCAAAGGTCATGCAATCTACAAAACATAAAGTATTGAATCCATATGCATGTTGAAACTTAAAATATTATTAAATTCAATTAAGAGACATGTCAATCCCATGAAGAAAACCATGCCAAATCCTAAAACATGATATGTGAAGGATGATCAACTCAAGTGGCACAAAATTTATATGAAATCCATTTAAACTTCACTTCAAATCTAGAAGTCAACACTCAGATATATTTTGATGAAAACGCGAATGACATATATTTTTAATCCATATGTGCAAGAATGTCATGTGTCATCTCCTGAAGGTATCACTTGTCTCCTTGACTCTAAATTGATGACATCATCAATGATATGTGGCAATCTATGATTGGTCCATGCCTCAACAAGATGACTTGATAACATCACAATGATGACGTGGATATATATGAACCTGTTGTGTATTACTCTCTAATAATTGCATGTTTCTAACTAATTTATACAATGTTGATGTCAGTATACTATATGGTAGGATATACTAATCCTACCATGAGTTATATAATGACAAAAGAAGAGGTGCTCTCATGAGGTGTATTATGAAAAAATACCCTTTTATGTAACAACCAAATAATTCTAAACAGTATTTATTTCCATAAACAATTTATTTAATAACTGAAAACATTAACTTCATAGCATACTATTGATTTTCGTTACAGCAACATCAGTAATTTAGATTTATCCAGATTAACGGTTTCATAGCGAATGAAATAAATGCTTATAATTAAAAAGGTTACGGTTGATGCTAAATCCATTGCCGGGGTGCCCGTTGCTCTCTTGCTACACCCTCCCACCGGTCCGATCTAGCAAACCACGAAGCGCGCCCCCAAAACTAATCACCACAGCAGGAGCCTAGCTCCGGGGATATCTCGGATGTCATTTGTCTTGGCCCTCTGTAGGTGGCTCAACTGATCAAAGTCTAGTCGAACACTCTGTTCGCCTTGCTCACGACAATAGTAGCAGTCCCACAAAATATCACGGGCTCCACGACCAATGCGAGAATCTACGCTCACGGTGGCTCTGATGCGTCCCGGCATCTAGTCCCCTCCCGTCGAATGGTGTTCTCATCCCCCTCTTTCCACCCCTTATTCCTCCCAACCGCCTCAAGCATTTACTCCCACAACCACCCTCCATACTCCCTCCACAAATGTTTTATCTTCACCAAGGAGTTTATGGAAGTCTTGCCCTGCATCACCATTTTATATCATTTCTCTTTGATTTCTTAAGATTTATTTCTGAGGTCTTTAAATGTGATCTATAATTAAATTATTACTTGTTTATCCATAATTACTTTCCTTAATTAATTTTACTTTATGATCTTTAAACATTTATTTAATTAGGGTCGTTATACACACTCACCCTTCGAGCTTTAGGTAGAAGTTAAGGCATCTGATGTTACAATGAAAAGGCATGGTTCATACGTTCCCAACAATTAGCGGCAATATTAGTAGTAAATCAGAAATTTACTTACTATTGTATATGTACAAGAATGCATGTGTAGATACATGTAAACCTGGGTGCATGTACTAATAATCAAGCTGTCATTCTTTAATAATGTATGCATTCAATCCATTCAGCAAAACTTAGTCTTTCATAGAAGACCACAATTATCAATTGTTGAAAGATTGCTTTAGTCTCAATTGTCCGTTTTAATAATTTTATTTATTTCAAACTGTAATTCATTTACATCATGATGAATATTTATATATATACATTTTCCTCATCAACTCCATCACATGGCAGATCCCCGTAAAGTCTCAACTATCTACTCATCCTTCCTCCTAACCCTCGCATAGCTCCATTCCTATCCGTCCCTCACCTTTAGACTGCTCTTGGAGGCGTCATCTCTTGACCTAACCAAATAGAACCCGTGGTGGAGTGTGGCTCCTCGACCAAGCTTCCCCTAGCAGGCAACTGATAGTCGTCATCACACGTCTAGAGGAGAGTGAGCTAGCACCTTCCTCCCATGACTTCAATTTTTTAGAGGATACATGGTGGGAATGCTTCCACCCCTCCTAATAGTACCACGGTCAACACCCCATGGCTGGAACCTGCAAGAACCTTTGTGTTGCTAAGAGGTTTGTCATCGTTTATTGGGTTTTGAAGTAGGTGGTAGTACCACAATCATACCTGAATCCCGTATATATCATGGCGGTGCATCCAAAATCAAAAGGATTTCAATGTATATGTTATTCATACCGGCTTGATTTCGTCGGTCAGTCCCATTATCACTTTCATCATCATTACCATCACTTGGCTATTTCATAGCCTTAACCTGCGAGTTGATGCGCAACACAAACTCGTACATTTTCTTTGCATTAACATCCACATGAGTACATAGCATCATTTTAATTTGGTATCCCATTACCAATACATAACATCAAGTTTTCCAATTGGAAATAGATCTCACAATATCCCATAATTCATGTGCGCATACATTCCCAAGATTTATCATTTATCAAAACATCATGCTAATGGTATTTAAACATTCGACAATTTCTCTATTTCACAATATGTCTCGTTATATACATCATCATAAATAGCATTCATAAAATTTTCGTCTTTACATAAAAGATCATTTCATGCATCATCACCATTAATATCTAAATATTCTTAAAAGTTCAAAATTTTTAAAGTTTAAATTCTTCCATCTCTTAATGGTTTCATGGTGACTAGATAATAAAGTATATAAGCCTCAGGAGTGAGGTCGAGGGGCAATGCTAGTCAAGGTGGTGTTACATGCACCTCGCCCGAAAATATGTTCTCTGGTGGTCAAAAATGGCGGGGATAATCTACGGCAGGTGTCAATGCTTCCCAAGTAGCGGAGATCTTTTGCCGGACTATGCCCGCTGGACCTTAACTTGGTCTACTAAGGTCGAGTACAGCCGGACTCTACGGTCCAGTATGCGTAGCGGTTCTACCGTGAGGTTTCCCACATCGACCACACCGCGAACCTTCCAATTTAGTTTATGTGATTCATGCACAACATAATGGCCGTAAAAAGCAATTATGAAATACATTATGAGTTTTATGCAAATTGGGTGGCGATCAGGGCAGACGCGGGTCCAACTTTCTCGTGGACCTTAAATGGACCTATAAACCCAGGTGATAATTTTGTCCCTTTGCCGAACCGTATGGGACTCTTATTAGGCACGTCTGGTCGAAAACACGATCTCCCACTTCATAACCCGGTCGATCACAATGGCATCTGCGCCAGCACCACGCCTATCATTGCTTCCCTTTAGTCTACGCTAATTTGCATCACTTGTTCCTCCGTTTCCTGAATCAATTACATTTCATTTACTCGATCTTCCGGTCTATCCCAACTCAAAGGTGTTACCATGGCCTCCCGTACAAAGCTTAGTAGGGCGGCATTCAATGGAACTATGATGAAAAACTATTATTGTGAGCAAACTCTACCAAAGGTAGGTACTTCTCCTGGGTCTGATTATCCATCCCGCATACATCCCTAAGCATATCTTTCCAGCGGCTTGATTTACCCCTCTCGGTCTGTCCATCGTTTTGGGATGATGATAAAGATGTGCTTAAGTTCAACTTGAGTCCCCAATGTTGTAGACTTGTTGTCCAAATCTTGATGTGAATCGGGTCCTATAACCGATTATAAAGCGGATAACCGCTTATGAACACTTGTGCCGATCAGCAACGTAAATTAATTGTCTCACTTAGGAATGAAATGAGCACTCAGTTAACTTGTCCACTATCACGAAATGGCATTGTGTGGAGTAAGGTGAGCGGCAATCCTACAACAAATCCTTCCAGATAACTTCCTCTTGGACAGCATAGGAACGTCATGTGGTTGTAGGAGGTTTGCCGGGTGATGGTGGTCGGCTTTCACTTGTTGACCTCTAAGGCATTTAGCGTATGATGGACTATATGGCAGCCATGCACCTTCCCAAAGAAGAGTTTCACTTCAAATGCGGTATCGCTGCGCTTTCGGGATAAGCGCCAATAAAGTGACTTCATGACTTCCTTCAGTGTAGATGCTTCAAATATCACGATGCGAGGAATGTACATCTTCGCGATATCGCAGCAATCCGTCCGGTTTTCGACTATACCCGCCGTGCCGGGATCTAGCGCTTTCCCACTATATCATACGTTACTTTGGGATCCAGCTGTCTCCGCTGGAGTTGTTCCAACGCTCCTCCAGTTGACTTTAAGTGCAAAGGGAAGTGATCAAGTGATCTACCGCCGAAGACGCCTGGGTACATTTTCCCTTCCCATGATGTCACGATATACCAAAATCATTACTCACTCATGGCTTCGCTCAGCCTTTGCACGGCATTAGGGATCTCTTTGAGTGGGAATGTTTAAACTCACGATGGTCCATTTGAGTTCAGATTTTCGTCCAACGAGGTAGTGCCTCCAAAGCAGACCAACATTCGGTACTAACCTAAATCCTTGAGTTTAGCGTATAACTCTTCGGTCTTCTTCAACTTCCTTGATGCATAGGCTATCACTCCTCCATCTTGCATTAGCAAGGCCCCCCAACTTTTGCTTCGAGGCATCCGTGCAGTTTGTGAATTCCTTTTCCATATCCGTCACTCTTAGAATTGGCGCACTAGTTATTAATATCTTAAGTTCAATGAATGCAATGTTGCATTCTTCTGTCCATTCATACTGACCCCCGTGGTGATGGAGTTTTAAGCTATTTTAGAAAGATACCTTCCACAAATCTCGGTAGTAACCCGTAGCCCCATGGAAGCTTCTCACCTGTGGCATTCTTGACCTTGCTGGCCATTCCATATGGCCCTTACCTTTCCACGGGTCTCTGAGTTCCCCTTGCTGAAATGATGTGACCTAAATGGTGGATTTCTTTCTGGAAGAAGAAACACTTCAACAACTTCCATACAATTTGTTCTCTCTAAGGCAAGAGAACAGCGCGCCATGAAGTGTTCCTGTCTTACTTTCATTCTTGGAATAGATGAGGATGTCATCTAAAAATACTTGTACAAAGCGGTCTAAGTATTTCTGGAATATGTTGTTCATGAGACTCATGAATGCTAGCATTTCATTGGTCGGCGAAGGTACTACGACAAATTCGTAATTTCCAAACCGAGTTCGGAAGGCATCTTTTGGGATATCACCCTCCTTAATCATCAACTGCGGTGACCATCCAGATCTCAAATCGATCTTTGAGAATGCGCTCCCTTCAGCATCGTCCGAAGGTCATCTATCAGCGGCGATTGGGTACCTGGCCCTTTTCAGCGTATGCGGTTCAAGTCCACGTAGTCTACTTCCTTAATGGTAAGGACCATCCTTCTTCTTCACAAAATCACTTACGTTAGCTGGGTGAAACAACGGGCCTTACTAGCCCTGGTCCGTAGCTGCTTTCAAGCGCATTTGCAACTCACAAATTCCATTTGTCATTCGATGCAGTCTTGGATATTGGTTCTGCCGGGTTTTAGCTCAACCAAGTAAAATCAAACCCTCTCAGGAGTAGCGCCACGGTAATTCGACCGGGCATGTGAAATTGACAATACGGATCTTGATCTAATAGAAGGTCCCCTTCTCATTCAACACTCCACTACAGGATTGGCACCCTTACCTTAAATATGCGCCTTCATAGTTGATATAAAGCGCAATGACACTTTTCTCGTACACCTTGGATCTCCTATTGGTCTTCCCTCATCATCAAAACAAAGTACCCTCTTTGGGAAACAATCTACCGGTAGCTGATGGCATTAGCCAATCCATTCAATGATTAGGTCATGTAATGGAAGCGTTCAGCATGTATACCTTCAGCCTTGTAGTGCCTCTGGAATTACCTGGCGATGATTATCGACCTGGGTCCGCTTATTTTTTTCTCGAAGCCATCTGAACTTGTTTAGAAGTCAGCGCAGGTAGCACCGTGGTACGCCAACCCACTCTTTTCTAATGGGATGGTGAAATAAAACTATGCATGCGCGCAGAATCAAACAAAATCTTAACATTGATTATGATTTGGCAGTACGGCGGCTCCACCCGCGATTGGATTGATGTTCAACTTGGCGGTTATTAGCTATTTAATGAATATGATGGCTATCACTAGCTCTCCCCATTCGTAGCATTTCCTTCTAAATGGATGAACCACAGTTATCAGGACGGTCCGTTGGTATTGGTCCGCCAGCATCTCTTCAACATCACGACCGCGATGATTGAGCAGGATTACCTTGTTAGATTCTGACGGGATTACCGCTTCCGCGGAACCCGCCTACCCCATATTCCACTGCTGCGATTTATGCGTGGGCTGACGCACGTTGGCTGACGGGGTAGGGCGAAGCGCAAACGCCGACGAAATTCACTGGGTTGTCGCGATGCATACTCTGTTCCATAAGGTGGGGCGCGGGCCCCTCCCCTTGAAAATATAGCGGGTCTTTCCTCTGTGAACCACGGAAGGCGATCGAGGAAACACCTCCCAAAGTTCGGTGTTCTTCCGCGTCAATAGCGGCGCATTTTCCACCGCCTACGCTACGTCATTGCGACTACATCCTTACGCGAAAACCATATCGCTGGGGTTGGATCCATGCGCCAGGCGTTAGGCCTCATGGGGCATCCCTTATATGACACATATTTGATCCAGTTCCATAAACGATCTCATACTCTTCCGCGGATTCGTTTCGCCTTGTATTAAGGGCGCGGAAATGCACCCTACACACAATTGTTCTCGGTAGAATCTTTGCGGGTAGATATTCGCTTGATTTCTCGAAAAGTTTAGAATCGTAATACTCGGGTAAAGGTGGCGGATTCGCCTAGGGTTTACCGATTCAAGGCACTATCTACTATGGCTGGAAGGTACAATCTTGGCCTTTGGATAAGTCTCACCAAGAGCCAAAACCTTATCATACTGGCACAACCACAAGCGCAAATTGCCGTAGCGACCTCGAACAAACTCAGGAGTTTGATCTTACGCTAACTCTGGGTAGCCGGAGCTAATCTTTCAGTTGGAAGTTCTCCCCTTGAGTTCAGCGGGAGAAAAACTACAGTTGCCGGTTCCGTTGATGTTCCACTTCAATACCCTGGTTGGCGTCCTTTAAGATTCGTTAGCGAGCATAATTATGAGAGCTTGTTGAGGCGATGGTGGTGGTGGTGCTGGTGGTGTAATTTGAATTGCGGGTATGATATTGGGTATACCGAGCCCCGCCGAGGAGTCGCATTTTGTATGACTTAACACCGCATCACCCCAAAATGGAGTAAAGATTTGAGTTCGGAATTTTCAGGTGATTTTCCACTTAAGAAAAACTAAAGCGGGTTTGGTAAGTTTTTCTTTACTTATGCAGCGTAGCGGGCGTTCGCTGTCACGAGAGTTGGCGGTTAAAGGGGTTAGGTTTAAGCATCTAAGTTTGGTTTGTTCGTTCTTGCAAAGAATTATTGGTTCCCTCGCACTGTGATTACATTGGCCTTATTGGCATGAGTGCTTTAGTGCATGCGCCAGCAGTCTAAGTCTCAACATTATTAATAGCTTAAAGGTAGACTAACTGCCGCTTAGGCCAATATCAGAATTTTAGAACAACGCTGAATTTAACTTAGCTTAGAATTTAAGTAAAATATCTTGTCTTTTGTATATATAGCTTCAGGTGAACACATTCTAATTTAACGCCCATATATATATAATTAATCATATCAAATTATTTAATTCATCTTATATTATTCTAATAATTTATAATTTTATAACCAAATTAATTTATTAATTGCACAGAATTTGGAGCGCGCAGCCGAATTCAGTAGCTGTGCATCGACTCGGGACAACCTCACCATCCTACACCGTGACCAGGGAGCTCCCCAGCGTCCTGCGATAGGCTTTCTCGTAATATTCCGCTAGAACGCGCGGCGATCTTTGCCCATCATAGTTACGCCTCGCGCTTCCGGTTTCAATTTCCCGCGCCGCTGGCTGCATCTCAACAATGGATTCACAGGTACTTGCTGCGGCGGTTAAGAAATTTCGCGTATATTGCCCTATTAGTTTCGTTTCAGCGGTCGTGATGGCCCGCGATACGATCAGAACTTACAGTCCGAGTCTTTTCACGAAATATTGGGTATCAAATTACAATGCATTGTTATCGCGTTCTGCGGGCTTCGCCCTCAACTACCGGTAAAGTCACGATTCCGTCGTGGTTTCAGTACCTTCATGGAGAACGCGGGGGTTATTCAAATTAAAATTTTACACAACTGTCCTTGCGCCGTGGTAATGAATGGTAAATTCCCTTTTTGAACAAAATGTTTTGCTTGTAATTCCCATTCTATACAAATTTGGTATTTTGCCCTTAATTTATTTTGGTTTATGCTGTTTATTACGTACATGTATGTTTGTTTGTATCGGTTTTATGGGCATAAGGATCGTTGGAGTTTATCAATTGAGCCTAAATAACGGAATTTCTTCACGTTAGCAGCCGAATATCATCATACTAGTGGATTTCCTGGATTCTTCGCGAAACCCGCTCAGGACCCTTGATTCCTTCAGGAATACCAGGGTTTATCCAGTCGCCGGGGTTAAGTAATTCCCCCTGTCGAGAATCAGGCTCCGTCAACTCGATGCCGGTTCGATGGTACCTTATATTGCTATCCCTCAAACTGAACACCTATCTCAAAATGACCCGTCGGCTCCATGTGACCCGACCTATCAGCGCGCCGAGGTCGAGGTTGTGACTTCTCTCATCATTGAACCTCATCCTCACCGGACTCCGTTACCGATATCGATGTAAGATTAACGTCTTTTCAGTGATAGCTCTTCCGGCTACTGCCCGGTCCATCGACCTATACTCATCTCGACCCGTTGCCTTATGAAAACCACCCATCGGGGTTTCGGTCTTCCTCGTGCAATAATTTAAATTTCCCGATGTCTTTTAGCGTTTACCCCTGGTCAAACGAAGGGTTAAAGTTTTGCTTTGGTGAATTATTGATAGGTGTTGGTTTGCCGGTCCGGTACGTGGCGGGCATCCATGGAATCCCGATTTCCGATGCATGAATAAGTTTGGTTCATGACAATCATTAATTGCTTCTTTGAATTAGAGTTAAAGGTTAAGTTAATCCGTCGGCTTTGGGTTGCGTTTAAATGTGCATGGGCACCTGATCCCGCGTGGCGCGATATCGATGCCGTGCCGCTTTGTCCATATGACGGGTCAGGTGGTACGTCCTTCTGACCATGATCGCGCCGGGTTCATTGAGTTCTATTCGCCGCGGTAAACTCCTCCTGAGCTTCAAGTCTCAGGTATTGCGCATAACCACTAGCATCAGGGACCATCGCGCCGCGTCTCCGCCGGAGTTTTAGGATCGCCCAGTCGCGATACAGATTCGAGAACCCGGATGTCGAACCCGATACTCGAGATCCTTTACCACATGTCGCGTGGCGTTCAGCGGCTCCGATTAAATCACGAAATGCGGCGTTCCAGCGATTTCAGATAGTATGGGACTCTTACCTCTATAAACGCTGAAGTCTGAATCCCCCATGGCTCTTGGACTTTGTTGGTCGTTGAAGGGTTAAATTCCTCGCACCTTTCCGGGGATCGGCGGATGTCGGTATGTCATAGAGATCGGCTGACTTCGATTCATTTATCCTTAAGGATAATGATTGGTGTAAAAATGAAACTCTACAGCGATTATTACGAAATTTGCTCTCTTTGGCATGGTCAAAATTGCATTGGTCCTCTTGTTCAAGAGAGTTCGCGTTATTTAAGATTTCGCTTGAGGGCTAATCTGGGCGGTGGTATCTTTGCGCTTTACTTCTTGCGCAATACAAGTTTTCCTTATCTCTTTGCTGTTGCGCATTGGCATTTCCTCATTTGGGGTAAGTTTGGGATAAAATAGGCCCTTTCAAGGGCTTGCAAATGCCCTTTGTATTTTTATACATAGCAATAATTAGATGCATTTAATTAAATCTTCCCGATTTCAAATGTATCTTCAATGAAACTTTCCCTCGACATTTCAGCCGATAAGTCATCAAAATAAAATTACTTCATCTGTTTCTATTTTCATGCCAATAAACCGTTAATTTGTTTTAAGGATGGTGGATTGTGGAAATTGATCCTCATCCGGGTTGTTGCCACTATTTAGATGTTAGGACTACAAGCGTAGTGACCATATATGATCTGGATTACGGTTCTACCTAAAGAAAAGCATTTGCCGATGCTCCGTGAGCCATTTAGCGGACAATGTGGGGATACTATCACGAGTGTATTTTCTTTACTGTGATCGCCATGAATCAATGAGCGTATTTTGTTTATGGTTTAAGCATGGATGGAGTTAACACTCCAGGTTTTGTATAGGTTCGATTTGAACCAAGGCAGCTCGATACCATATGTAACAACCAAATAATTCTAAAAAGTATTTATTTCCATAAACAATTTATTTAATAGCGAAAACATTAACTTCATGGCATACTATTGATTTTCGTTACAACAACATCAATAATTTAGATTTATCGGATGCGGTTTCGCGGCGAATGAAATCGTCTTATAATTAAAAGTTACGGTTACGATGCTACAAATCCATTTGCCGGTGCCTTCGGATTGCTCTCTTCCTCCACCGGTCCGTCCACAGCGCAAACCGCAGAGAAAAGCGCCCAAAACTAATGTCCACCCAACCTTGACTAGGGCTTGACCAGCTCCGGAGTTATCTCGGATATAAAGCGTACCAAAACCTCTATCAGCCTTGATGGCTCAAGCCCGATCAAAGTCTAGTCCGAACGCTGTTCCTTGCTCCACGGCAAATAGCAGTCCACAAAATATCCATCAGACTCCACGTAATCTAGCGAGAATCTCTGCTGCAATGGCTCTGATGAATCCCGGCATCCATTCGTCCCTCCGATAGATAAGTTGCTCTCCATCCTCTTTCACCCATACATTCCTCCTCCTTCATTTTCTCTCTCAACCACCCTCCATACTCCTTCCATAAATGTTTTATCTTCTGGGGATTCATAGGCGTCTTGCCACGCATTCTCAACCACCCTCCATACTCCTTCCATAAATGTTTTATCTTCTCGGGATTTCTGGGCGTCTTGCCCTGCATACGCAACCATTTTATATCATTTTCATTGATCCTTTACATTATATTTCTCAGGTCTTTAAATGTGATCTATAGTTAAATTATTACTTGGTTAACCATAATTACTTTCCTTAATTAATTTTACTTTATGATCTCTAAACATTTATTTAATTAGGGTCGTTACATTTTAGTACACCTATTGTCATGTTGTTCATCACACTTTATGTGATTTCCATAGAATGACCATCACATACAAGAAGAGAAGGTTTATCTAGAGCTCAATTGGTTCCATTATATTTTAGAATGGAGTTTAGTGGGTGTAATGTGCATATGAATCTATGTCTAGGCCTAGAGGGTAACTTCCTTCTAACACTATTATTATGGTTTGCTCTCATGGGTGAGTTACAGGTTTGTTTATTAATGGTAGATGGATTGAATTGATCTAGTGTGCTTTTAAGATATCATTCTAATAATATTTATATGAATGATAAGTATGTAGTTGGTATTTTGAAGGGTAAGTATGCTGGTGGAACTCACAT
Organism: Picea sitchensis; assembly: GCA_010110895.2. Taxonomy (NCBI): domain Eukaryota; kingdom Viridiplantae; phylum Streptophyta; class Pinopsida; order Pinales; family Pinaceae; genus Picea; species Picea sitchensis. Next base: position 255,023 of record SNQJ01S0006324.1, read on the forward strand.
TTTTCACGCCATCTGAGTTATCAATATTGTTGTCAATGTTGATTGAAACAATCACTAACTCCAACCAACATTATACATCACCAAGTCCTATGAATAGGTTTTTATGAACATTTAACATTGGAAAACAAAAATGTTAAGGGAGAACATAATATGGCACATCATCTTACAGTAAAAAATCTCTAAAAAAAATTATTAAATGAATAATAGTTTTTTACACCATTATCTGTCCATGGATTTTGAATTTAAGTATACAAGAAAATGACGAAAAATTTCATGACGCAAGAGAAGAAAATGATTTATATCATTTCAGAAATGTGTTTTGGATCGTGGAGGTGACCACCCTTCAAACCTGCATTTTTCAAAGACATTAAAAGGTTAAATGACTGAATAATAACTAAACATCTATGAGGAAATAATCATGTACAAGTACAAAGGCAAGATACTAGGTGGGATTGAAACAAGAGAACTCTTAGCTCACACATACACAATACATAAGATAAGATGCCATGTAAAACTCAAGTGCACCACTATCTAAGGGAATTTTATCCTTTGGAATACATTGTGCAAGAAGATTAGATATGAATTCTACCTAATAAAATATCATCCCATGCTTGAGAACCCCATGCATAGTCAAAATCCATCTTAACCATATGTATCTAGTACCTCATCTACCATACAAGAGGTTCAAGAGAATTTCTAAGGCTTGAAGTTCCATTTCCAATTTTTTTATTAAGTGTACCTTACTTGTGGTAGTTTGGAATGGATTAACTAAAAGCTACCATGCCTTCACAATGTTATATACATCATGCATTTTGCTAAAATTTTGCAACCACCAAAGGCTTACTGACATTGTGGGAGGTGGGAACTCATACATCCTTTGAAGAGTATCAACGCCATATTGCTCAATTATGTCATCGCTCTATGATTTCAATGTTCAACTTGTTACATTCGCATTCTCAATCAAGGTATTTAGCATGTTTATGCATGGAAACAATTCCTCTTTGTATCCCACCTTGTGGAATCACAAGGCCTTAACATTGAAATCCTTGGGTTCCTGTCCTTTGTTTATTGTTCTGCTCACAATGATTTGTGGAAGGTTCAACATCATTGTACATATCATAGAGGAATGAATAAGTAGGATTTGAGGCAATGTTGAGTAGCAACACCATGTCCATGACACAATGAAGAGAATGGTAATTCTCTTTGTCATGTGAGACACATAGAAAAGAAGGGTAATGCTCTGAAAAAATATTATAAAGTGATTGACATGGCCACTTCTAGCCGTTCATGTTTAATCCTTAAAACTTATTATTGCATCTTCTCAAAAATTTATTTTTGCATGTTGCACCAAGTTTAATGTTTGCACATTTCTTGGAAAAGGATGCTTTCCACATGTCACATGTCACAAGACTTTCAAAGTTGCATATATCATGTCACAAGATTTTGGAAGTTTCATATTGCATATTCAAGTTCTATTTGTTGCCTAGAATCCATATCCCAAGCACAAGGCACTAGGTCTTGCTTGCATTCTCATGTCATGAATCAAGGAGTATTGAATCAATATATACCAAGTCTTATAAGAGAAGCTGAAATTATCATTAAGTGTATAAAAAAATTACATTCATAGATATATACAAGCCATAGAAATATCCTTGTGTATATTATCAGATGAAAAAGTACCCATAATGTCAATGCATTATATGCATCATTACATGTTCAACTATATAATGTACATCTAACTATATTATAAAATTATTACATGACATCATGAATTTCTTTTAGTCTTCTTTTGTGCTTTCCAGTTCTTAAGCAATTCATCCATCTCCATGTCTTCGTTTACTGGGTGTTCTTCAACATTTGATGTTGTTTCAGTCCTTTCACGCCGAGTATGTCTGGTCTCATACCCACATCGTGGATGCTGCTGTGAGGGCCCATCACATAAAAAAATAAAAAATATTAAATTTATATAACCATTTTTTAAATATCATTGAAGTAGTTCATTAATATTAAAAAAAACTCTGCAATGTAGTTATTTACCTGGTCCTCTATTCGACACCATTGGAATGGTTGTCGTCCTGTTCACCTGATATTTAGGTCAAGGAGGATCATCTATGACATTCTATGCCATTGAAACATCAAAATTTATAAGTGTATGATTAATATATAGACATTTTACCGTCATGGGCCCCAGTCATAAGAACATCTTCGGGATGCACCTCACTGGGATGGGGTTGTTAGGGAGAACCATGATCATTTGGCTACGTTGCACTATCAAATCTCTGTTGTCCAGTACTAATGGTTTCATTGATATTATTGTTCCCCTGATTAAAACAAAGTAAGACATTAAATTATGGACGATATCAAATATTTACGTGTTTTATAAGTAATAAAAGGTTAATGTGGACTGATTTTTATTTACCTTATCCAACAAATTAGATCTTGGGGCCTGCCCCATGCTTTTCCTATGATCAACCACAAATTTATAACCATACTTGTAACCAAGTTGGAGGACTTATTCTGTGGTTTTAGTTCTGAACTCGTCGCCCTGCATTGCATTAGGGTATGGTTTTTTAATGTTTTTTCTTGCAATCACCTTAAAGTTGTAAGGTGATACAAATAATATTCTTAAGATGTTTGGGTACTTACGATTTGTGACTGTAATCTCGAGTAGCCGCCCTGGCCTAGCTTGTGTTGGCCATGTTTGGAAATCCTTTCGAAGTGTCAGGCAACCTATCATCAAGATTTTCAAGTATGTTATATATAACCACACTTTTATTTAGATCTAAAGAAAAATAAAGATGGTATTGAATTCAAAAAATTGTAATTTACCTTTGTGTACCAGTTATTTGTTCTCCTGGATTTTTCAAAATTTTATCTTTTGCATCATCAATGATCTCCTTACACTCCCTCTCTGGAATTGAGGGAGGATGCTCATACCTAGGATTTCCTGCCAATCTTCGTCTATAAACATCCCGCGTATCTTTTTAATATTCACCCATTGCAGATGTGACTAATTTTTTATTGAACATGTCTACACCAAAGAGGCCTTAAAGATAATCCATAAGTTCCTTTTCGAGATTTGAATTCTGGCAATTCCACCTCATGCATAAGTTTTCCCTAAAAATAGACAAGGTCTTTCTCTCTAGGTGCCTATAAAAAAAATCTTTTCTTACACACAAAAAAAATGATCATTAATTTAAAATTAATAATCTAGATGATTTATGTATGAGGACAACATTAAACGATTAAAATATGAATTAAAACTACCTAGGAGTCTTGATTGTTTTAATGGAAGTTCATTATCGTTGACCAAAAATGTGCACGGAAGGGTTCATGTGCTTGTCACATGTCTAGCTCTAGGAAATGCAACCATCTCAACCATATCACTATGATCTTCATCTCTGCCACCATCTCTAGACTCTGATCGAAGTGTGGATGCTTAGCAGTGTGTGTCATGGCTCCTATCTAAATTAGGTGTGGAATATGGAGAAGTAAATAGTTCTCTAACAGCTGTATGACTGCCCACATTAGGGCTCTGTAGCATCACTACTACCAACACTGGGTTGAACAGGCTCCAAAAATTCCTTTATAAAAAAGAAAATGTTTTTTCGTGAGATAATGTAAAAGTTAAAGAACAAAGTATCATAACTGAACATATGAGTGCATTAAAAAAAACACTTTAAATTATGGTTATTACCTTATATGTGTTAAGTTGTGACATAAGGAGATTGATATTTGCTTTGACATCGGGAGTTTGTTCTGGACAATCTAACAAGCTAACAAGTTCCTTGTTAGGTTTAATGATCTTTTTTTTAAATAACAACATTGGACCAGTGCATGAATAAAACCCCTCCTCATCGGTGGAATCATGATCCACATGGCCTACGGACTACATATAATTTCAGAAAAAACAATGTTATTTCAATAAAATTATATAAGGAAATAATAAAAACAACATAAAATGAAAGTGGAAATTGATAATCATTTACATGTTCTGCGGCTGGCCCTTTTCCACGATCATCCTTCAACATTATAATATAATTAGAACCCCCAAATATTTAAAAAATTGTTAATGATAACAAAAAAACAATGTTAAAGATAATATTTACAACAATGTTAAAGGTAATAAAAAAATATAATGGAATAAGTAGAATTTTCTTAAATAGGTGTTGCATAAGAACCTGAACACTATTAGTCAATGTTTCTATTCGATTCAAATGGTAATCCACTAATAAATCTTTCTTGGGAGATATTTTTTTTATTGTGCACAGGACTGTCTGATTCTCTTCACATCCCTCATATATGCAATTTGTTTGTTTGTTTGTTGTCTCGGGTCATGTTTTTTTTATAAACCCTGCGATATTGTTAGAAGCTTTAGGCCTTCCATCAATATAGATAGGCGCTCCCTTATTTGTATCCTTGTTTATTATTTGTATATAATTTTTTGCGAGTACATATCTCTGCATACTTCACATGTACCGAAATAGTTGCATCAAATCGTTATAATTGTAACACGGTCTGCCATAGTTCATCATTTCAGTTACTGTATTGTATTTTACAATTATTGCATCTATGGAAAATAACCCCAAGCCATGCAGGGAGGATGGTGCAATGCGATGTGTCCTATTGTTGACAACAAATTCGACATCTATAGGAGGTAGGTCCTTAGGTACCCATTCTTTCACCAGATGCTTATACCTGAGTGGAACATCTATGTCTCCTATGCTCTCATCATCATAAGAGCATGATCCTCTTTCAACAAGAAATTTTTTTATGCGTCTACAAAATTTTATTCTAACTTTTTCACCTCTAGTCCTTGTTTGCTTATCATATCTACTAGATGCAGTCACATTTTCGGCCTCTATTTGTCCTAATATTTCCTCACTCGATGAAGAAATATCTGACAGGTACCTATTTGTTTGTACCTTCAATTGCATGTGCACGTGTTGTTAGTTAGTAGTCCATCATCATATTCAGAGTTCTAAATAAAAAATTTATATCTTTAGTTTTGGATGCACAATTAGACTAGGGTGAAATTACCAATATTAGTGGTCAACCACCTAATTTAATGTGATATCCCTCTTGATTTTGGAAATATTAAGGACATATTAATGTGATAACACTAAGGACATGATTAATTTATCATATGGATCTAAGAAAAAATAGTAGTAAGGTTGTTGTTTGTTGGATTTGTGCAAATTAGAATTATTATAAGAAATGTCCATTTGTTGGCATAGGGGAAGACCTAGGGTTCAACGCTTCAGCAACGAACCAAAAAAACCCTAACTACCAACCCTTTCGGCAACACCTGTGAAGAAGATGATGTCTCATCCGAGGTAGAGGCAGGGGTGGTTGCAAGACTCAGGTGTCTGCAACCTTAGATGGGACACAGATCTATGATTCTTACTCTTAGCAAGAAATTTAGCATAGATCATTCATCAGTATTTAACCCTCATGGCACTCCACAGATGGCATAGAGCACCACAACATTCACTTAGATCTAGGTTAATTTAGTACTTAGCAACATCAAAATAGGTCTAGCACTCATCACTTTCATATATGTCAAATCTATACCCACACATCTAAGAAGCACAAAGAAAAGTGGACCTATCTAAGTATATCATAGAAAAGCACATAGCATAATCATATCAAGCACAACACATGGAAAGAAACCAACACATTAGGTTGAAGCACCGAGCACAACACATAGAGTTACTGTGGTTCACCCCCACCCTGGGGCTACATCCACAAAGTCTTCTTCTTCTTTATTATCTTTGGTCAATCAGGTTATATCACAGAGCTCACACTTGTACTCCACATAGGATAGGAGATCTGTGTGCACCTCGCCAGATCCTCCTTCCCTAAATAGATCTAGCACAAAGCCCTTTTACAATCCATGCACTCAACACTTACAACACTTGCACTCGTCTCTGCAAGTCGGTCATACAATATACACAAAGCCTTTACTAGCACTTACCTTATCTTATCCCCCTCTTACATTGCTTAGCTACTTATTTATATTTTACAAAATAGGCCTAAACATGGGTAAACCCATGGGCCGACATGCCTTTCCCATTTCATTAACCCAAAACTCTAAAAGGGCCCCAAAATTGGGCCGAGATCCCATGATCTTTGCTTTTCCTGGCACTCCATCTTTGACAGGTTGTCAAAGTCCATAACCGGTCAAATATTACCAAGTGTTTGTCAAAACTTGGTCAAGGGCCAACGAGCCCCCAACACTCACCTATGAATCGTCCCAGGTCAATCTAGTCTAATCAAATCCACTTCGAATGTCTCAAGTTTGGCCTGAGGTACTTCAACCTACTGTAGTGTGACAACCTCTTGCTCAGTGAACTCCTGGATCACTCTGTCGTTTACTGGTCCTTCCATGAGTTGTTCTACGACGATGACAACCTGTTCAATCTCAATTTCCTGGCTCTCAACTTCAATGAACAGTTGGCATTCTTTCTCTTGGAGTGGTTGAAGTTGTTGAGAGACTTCCATCACTTTACTTTGCAACAAGTGTACCCGTTGTTGGGTGGTGCGTTGTTCTGGAAATCGCTTCATTCTTTCAACTCAGGTCAAGGCCTTCAACTGCACCTGTAGCATATCTGCATGCTCCTTGGCTTCTTGGAGTTGTGCCTCTAATGTCTACAATTCTAGGTTCTCAGTGAGGTTCTCATAAGTCTGGGTGCTTCTAGTGCTCAGCTTCTTACATTCCAAAACCAAGGTTTTTAACCTGTCAATTGTGCTACGGGCAGTTACCTCCCTTATATCTCTTACTTTTTGGGGAGTCTCGGGCATGGTGCGAAGTTCCAGATCTGCGATGCGCTGCTAAAATTGTTGGATTACTTATTCAAGTTGTGCCACCTGCTGTGGGACACATTCTTCAATTTTCACTTCAATGACCATCACTGAGAGAAGTGCTTTGTGAACTCGTTCCTGTATGTCAAGTTGCTCTGCTAGCAATTGGTTATTTCTTTGTTGTAACTGTGATTTCTCCTCCTCCCACTTCGCTTGTAAGGAAAGTTGTTCCTCTTCTGCCTTCCTTTGTTGTACTATAAGTGTGCTATGTACTTGTTCCAAAGCCTGGGTGGCTTGCGTTGTGTCTTCTTGAGCTCATCGAAGGCAAGCTTCGAATTTCTCAGTGATCTAGCGTAATTGGGTGGGCTCATCGCATGTTCCTGTTATTCCCGTCGTCAAGGGCATAGTAGAAACGACTTGGCTAGACTGGAGTGCATGTTGCACTTCTTTAAGTTCACCTATGAGTCAACTGAATATCTCCTTTTGCTTTGCTTCCTTCCTTTCTGCGATCTCTAGTGAGGCATCATTCAATGCAGCGATCAAGAAGTCGAAGTCGTCCTATGTGAGGGTAGTCTTAAACATAGTCTAGGTGGCCTTAGTTTTCTTTCGGGATGAGGGCTTTGGTGGGGTGACCTTACTTTTATTAAAGGGATCCTCCTCCTCTCTACGTGGAGTAACCTCGTCTTTGTTTTGCTCAACCTCTGTGCCACCTAGTTCTTTACCATCACCTCCCTGCACAGGTGAGATCGAAGTAGTCTTTGTTGATGTGCTATGGTTATCTTGAACTTCATCATCCGTCTTAGTCTTTCTCAGTCCAGGTGTATCTAGTATAGCTTCAGGGCTTTCCACACCAGATATTTTTGTGGGGTCCGCTGGAAAAGGGAGGTCCACCGACCATTCCTTGGTAATCTGCTTCAAGTCTTCTTCTGTCAACTTGTAGTACGACCCGATTTGTTGTTTGTTCTCATCAGCGCGTGCTATGATATAGGTGAAGTGGCAGTCTGCGTTGAATTTGATCAAAGTTCTAAACCTATGAAGTGTGTTTTGTGTGAGGCATGGTGTAGACTGGATTGCATTCTTCAATTGGTTGTAATAAGCATGGAAGACAACATTGGACTGCCACTGCTTGTTCATGTTGCTGGAGTACCACATTGTACAGAACTTTGCAGCCAGTGGTTTGAAGGGTTTGATCTCCAGAAAAGTGGAATCTTCTGGTAGCTCCCAGGCGATGAAAGCGATCAGAATGATCAACCAACTAAAGTGGAACTCATACCCTTGGTGTTGTGATTCTTTGCAGTCAAGATCTAGCTGATTTATAAGGTACTTCTCCCAGTTCATTTATAGTCCCTCTGTGCACTTCCCTGCGAGGTCAAATACAAATCCAATCACCTGTGTGGGTCTGTTATTGCAGACTAAACTCCCTACTATCATATGGAAACTGAGGCACACTGCTGCATTCTCAATGGAGGCTACCTTGTAGCCTCACATTCCCTTCTCTACATCACCATATGTGTCTTTTATTTGTTGGGCGAGAGCGCGATCTGTGGTCTTTCTAGGGTAAAAATCTTGCGGGTCAAGGACCTTCATGCTTAGACCTGTGATATGATTGATGAGAATCAGATCCACAGTGATGTGGTGGTATAACTAGAAGTATCCTATGTGGTAGTAGGACAACAACAATCTGATGCATGCATTCACTTCCTGATGCCGCCCGAAATGCAGAATCTTCATTACATTGAGGAGGGTTGACTGTGTGAGGTTATGGCTCCATTACTGAGGGACAATATTTGGGTTCCTCCCTTTTGTGATAGTTAATTACTTGTGTGGGGATAGCATACTATAAAATTTGTGATCTCCAAGGTTAAAATCACTAAATTGAGCGCACTAGCACGAATTGAGCGCACCCCTTCCGAGAGGTACACAGTGACCAAAGCATAGTCGAAGTCTTTGGGTACAGTGTCTCGATTCACTGTGTCTCTTAGTGGTGGTATATACTTAGGAAATATACTTGGGATCATCTTCATAGTGGCGAAGTCATTTCCGAGCTTAGATCGTCTTTCCGAAGGCGGTCGGGATGGTCCTGCTTGAGCAGTGGAGGGGGAAGCTGGCAATGCTCCTAAGGACGATGCATGTACACCTATATACACTCCTCTCTTCTACATGACTCTCTCAGTCATTAAGTCAATTAAAACTTCTTCAGCTATTTTCTCAGCAACTTTGAGCTCGTCCGACATACAAGCTTGGGTCAGCTAGCTCGGGTGCAAAAGGAATTCAGAGACTATAGTGAATAGTATGGGAACAAGGTGATGATCTTAGGGTGAATTAATATCATGTTTCATGCTTAAATTCTCTCTTAGAAAAATGTATTCTTGGTTCGTGGTGTGATGGACTAAGTAGGGAAACTTAGCAATGGTTTGTTGGAAATGGTTATGATCCTTCTTTAACTCCTGCTCGAACCATTACGGCATGTTTCAACGGTTGGGTGACAAACCTTTATTTATTTTCTTCCCATTTGGAGTGGAAGTCAAACGGATATATCGGCCCCAACAACTATATTTATTCGTCATGGCAAAGTACTCTATGTTGTTGTTCTGATATCTCGGTGAAGCTCCAATTCTACAATTTTTCTTTCTGCGAAGTATCCTATAGAACCTCTTGTAACCTTACAGTATTATCCTTTTTATTTCTTAACTTTCTAGTCTTCTTCCCAGTGAGCTTCTTCTTAGTAATTATTTTACCATTCTGATTCTTATCTTCTGTGGTCTTAGTTACTTAGCACTGTTGAAATTATTTCCTAGGGTTCCTAGATAATACTTCTTCTATATTGAAAATAGGTAACTCAATCTTCAGCGGATCCTCTAGTGTTCTCTTAGACTTGACATCGGATTTTATAGTATTAAATATATGCAATTTTCTCTTCTGTTCTTCAATCAAGTGCGTGATCCTTATAGTCATAAATACTTTTAAGTGTTTCTTCTTCTATTCCAAAACTTCTTCTTCCTCTTTTCGTCTGGCTTGTTCTCTATCAATCCAAGGTTTTCCTATGAGCATGGTAAACATGGCACTGTATTCAACAAATTTAATAATCTCAAAGTCTTCCTCTGTCGAAGTTCCATTGACAGTCATATGTATCTGGGTGAGCCTTCCACATAGGTTTACTAGCTTTCCTCTGAATAAACTTGTCCCTCCTAGGGAAGGGATCATGGTAGGCTTTCCTATAGCTTCCCAAGTTCTTTCTGGCATAATGTTCACTTGTGTTTCTTCATCAATAATATAGTCAATGTCGAAGTCCCCTACTCTTGCTTCGACTTTCTCCTTTTCTTTGAAGATCTCTGGTAATCAGACATCTTTATGTTCCTTCAGGGTTTCTTTTATCCGTATTAATATTTTCACTGATTCTTGTTGGGTTTCTTCCTTTTCTAGATATGTCTTCTAGTCTTCTTGATTCAGATTCAGCCTTTCCAACTTAGCAATCATTCTAGGGAAATCCAATACGTTGTGGTCCAAATCTTTGCAACAGAGACAACTAGGTTTTCTCCCAGGGAATTCCTTAGCAATATGTCCTAGTCTTCTGCAACTGTAACAAAGAGTTAATCCTCTCTTTCTCTTCAATGATCCTCAACTCTTCTTGTACTTCGCACTAGGATCATAATGGCTAGCCTGCAAAAATTTCTTTCTAGGATCCTGCATCCACTTATTAGTCCAAACATTCTTTCTATGCATAGGTATAACATATCTATCATTATACTTATCAGATCTATTCATATCAATCTTTCTTTCATCTATTAATTCCCTAGTTTTTAAGCTAGGATAGAATATTTCAAACATATCTAGATCCATGCTCTACAAAAAAAAAAAAAATCACTTATCTTACTTCTACAGATCACAAAGCTTCCATATCTAAGGACGTTTGACTATTCTTACCTTTATTAGAGAACAAATCTTACAAATCTTACCTCTTTTCCACAGATCTGACTTCTTTCTTTCAGAAATTTTAAATTTTACTTTTATTAGAGCACAGAGCGCTCAGATATTAATTCTTTTCTTCAGATCTAATATTCCTTTCTTCAGATCTGTCCTTATTCCCGGCACAAAGCTTCATAGGTTGAATAAAAATATGTTCACTAGGGCAACAGATCTACACACAGAGCTTTCTTTTGCACAAAGTTTCTTCTTCCTCAGTTCCCAACAATCACAGTTTCAGGTCCTGACAATGGAACCATTTGTTGGCCCAGGGGTAGACCCAGGGTTCAACGCTTCAACAACGCACCAAGAAAACCCTAACTATTGGCCCTTTTGGCAACACCTGCGAAGCAGATGAAGTCTCACCCGAGGTAGAGGAAGGGGTGGTTGCAAGACTTAAGTGTCTGCAACCTTAGCTGGGACACAGATCTGTGATTCTTACTCTTAGAAAGCACTTTAGCATAGATCATTCATCAGTATTTAACCCTCATGGCACTTCGTAGATGGCATAGAGCACCACAACATTCACTTAGATCTAGGTTAAGTTAGTACTTAGAAAAAACAAAATAGGTCTAGCACTCAGCACTTTGATATATGTCAAATCTATACCCACACATCTAAGAAGCACAAAGAAAAGTGGATCTATCTAAGTATATCATAGCAAAGCACATAGCATAATCATTTCAAGTACAACACATAGAAAGAAACCAACACATTAGGTGGAAGAACCGAGCACAACATACAAATTTACTGTGGTTCACCCCCACCCTGAGGCTACGTCCACAAAGTATTCTTCTTCTTTATTATCTTTGGTCAATCAGGTTACAGAACATAGCTCACACTTGTACTCTACATAGGATAGGATATCTGCGTGCACCTCGCCAAATCCCCCTTCCCCGAGTAGATCTAGCATAGAGTCTTTTTACAAGCCGTGCACTTAGCACTTACAACACTTGCACTCATCTCTGCAAGTCGGTCACACAATATACACAAAGCCTTTACTAGCACTTAGCTTATCTTCTTCCCCTCTTACATTTCTTAGCTACTTATTTATATTTTACAAAATAGGCCTAAACATGGGTAAACCCATGGGTCGACATCCCTTTCCCATTACATTAACCCAAAACCCTAAAAGGGTCCCAAAAGTGGGACGAGATCTTGTGATCTCTGCTTCGCTTGACGTTCCATCTTTGATAGTCTGTCGAAGTCCAAAAATGGTATATGAAAAAGTGTTCATCAAAACTTGGTCAAGGGCCAACACCATTGAAGATGAGGGTCAATGCAATGAAGTAAGAAACTAAACCATTAGTTGGTGTGTTGCAAGAAAATAGTAGAACTATACAAATATTACTTTTGTTCGATACAAGAGTAGAACTATACAAATATTAGTTTTGTTCAAGCCAAGATTATAAATATACAAATACTAGTTTTGTTCAATCCAAGTTGAAGAATAAGTTAGTTATGGTGATAAAAATAAGATAAGAACAACATTCTCCAATGATCTTGTGTAAACCATTCCATTTGGTGTTTGTTTCTCTAAGTGTAAAAAACAATGTTGGATAATTATAAGACGTACGTTAGGTATGAGATATTTGTTACCTCTTTATTACCTTTTATTTTAATTGTATCCATATTTTGTATTGATCAAATGAGGAATTAAGCTAAAATTGATTCCATTAGACACAAACTCAATCCTAACGCCAACTAAGGAGAAGAAAAAACACACGCTGATTAATCTAGGAGCCAAGCATGCAAACAAACCTTCTCACAAAGAAGCTCTAGTTGTTTATGGAATCCAACATCACAGAATCGATGCACGAAGGGGATGAGTTTCGATAGGTGGGAAAGTTAAGTTGACAACCTGCTTAACGAACTAACGCCCTGGTGCAAGTTACCTCACCGAGAAATGGGCAACCCTCCAAATATTCCGAGTGAGTCTAGCCAACATCGATCCCAGGTACAACACCACCTTCCCTGTGTTGTCACATTGTGTAGGAAGTCTAAAATATTATGGCCTCTATGGTACCACCTACTATACCAAAGCAGAGGGGGGACATTCGATAGTCGACACCAAGACCAACAAAGCAAGGTTTATTACTTCAAGGGCCCCACTGCGACCTCGTGATTGACCCTTATGTTAGAAGGGCTTCCCAAAGTCAGTGATATAGAAATTGGATTTCACTCCCTTACTCAAGGCTTTATGTTTGTTTAGACGCTTTCGAAAGTTATTCTCACAATCCTATTCGAAAGATCTACACCTAAGCTAAGATGGGTTTAGAGTGCCCTAGAAAAAGTTTCTAGATAAATTTTAACTAACATTTGATTTTAGGTTGTTGTTACTCAAAGGAGTGGTCGTGAGACTAATGGTGTTTTGACTTGACTCTTTAAACCGTGCAAGATGAAAATGAAATGCAAGAAATTCAACTTCGATGAAAACTAGCTATGGGAAGGAGAAAGAGGTTTCCAATTATGTATTTTTTCTCATATGGAATCCTTACTAATCTCAAGCATATGCAAAGGCTTCATGAATATTGTAAAGACATTGTGATAAAAAAAATTGTACATGTAGCAAAGTGTTGAAGAATCAACATTCAATACTGAACACATTTCCTTAAAGAATACTTCATATAATGTAAATATTTTTCTGAATTGACATTGAAGGTTGATAGGTTTAATAGAATAATTATGATTTTTTTTAGTGTGTAGATTTTAAAGGACTATTTGATGAAGAGAAAAAAAGAAAACTATTTATGATACCCCCTTCTTTGTCTGGCTTGGCTATGTCTGGCTTGGTTGTGACCTTAAAATTAGATTATTATTACTATTATTATTATATGACCCCTTTTCAAACATATAAGAAAATATTCAAATTTGTTGAATCCCCTCTTTCTTCATCATATGTTGTCCTACTGTAATGTTTAAGTATGGATAAAGAGACTTTCGTAGCCAAAAGGCTTAATGGTGGAGTCCATGTGTATTCTTTGTAAGGATTACATACAGGTGAATACCGCTAGAGAGGAAGCTGCTAGACAAGTGAAAATCATATAGGGGTTTCACATTACCACTCTAATGGTTTTCATTGTTGGTCAAAGGGGGTGGTAAATCCCCCCACCAAAGTATAATTATATCCAAAGCATGCGGTATGTTTATCCCTTTGAAAAAGTGGGGCCATCATGGCCATGTAAGTGAGTTGGACAATTCCACCTCAATTTTGAGAGTCTATATTAAGTAATAAACAAACTTTACTACTTTCTTTATAACTAAAACCTCTTACAAATGGACATGGATCATTAACAAAAAGACTAAAGGGAGGTAGTTGGAAAGGTATTGATTACCCCTTATTTTGTATAGAGGTACTACTAGTGAATTTCTTCACTACCCCTTGTGATTTTTATGAGCCTTGGATAGTTGGGGCACTTATTTGGTTTCATGGATTATGACAAGCTAGAGGGTTTTAAGACATGTTTATGGAACATATGATGTTTTATGGTTCCTCTTGAGCATTTGGATTCATCTTGATTTTTGGGCATCTTTATAGTTCCCAAGGCAATTCAAATTTCATAAGGCATTATCATGTATCCCATGGCAGTCCAAGGGTGGTCAAAATAGTTTACAGTTTTTCTTCATGTACCAAGACTTCTCATTCCATTTCATGTCCTAGATTTTGAATCACTCATTTATAGGCTTGTGTCAAACGACTTCATGGGACATCCACCTTGGAGGTTGCATTGTGGAACTATTTGTCACATGTGGACTTATCTAATTCTCCCATGACTTGAGGAGAAAGTTGGCATGATTTGAAGAGGGTTGTTACACCTTGAACACCTCATCCATGACACTTTTGGAGATGATTTTCAGGGTTCATCCACTCTTGAGGGGTCTTACTGATGATTTATGGAGATTTTTTACCTTGGAGATCTATGTGTCCACCTTGGAAGATGCCTAAAAGAATTTACTTGCATACTTTGAGGAGTTTGTTGAGGATATACCCCTTTGGAGGCCTTTGGATGCTAGACATTACACCTTGGATTCACCTTATTCCTTCATTAAGGGAGACATTACACTCTCTTGGGGCCTTTTCACTTGGATATTTGTACATGTGGTTTGACCACCTCTTTTTTATTGTATTTTTTGACTAGGTAGTTTCAGGAAGTAATATTTTATCCCTCCGTAGGCTATATATAAGGATCTCACATGAGACATTGCTATTTTATTGTAAATGAAGTTGAGAGAGTCTTCCAGTTTCTATTTGAGAGAGTCTTCCAACAATTTTAAGAGGGGAAAGCAAGGATTTTAATCAATATAAAAGAATATTTTGTGGAGTGGGGGTTGATTTCCATTTATGGTTTTCATATTCCTATGTATGTCTTAAATTCCCAACATGTAATTAGTTTATGTTTACAAGATTTATGCAAGAGTTTGTTGTGTGCATAGTGTGTCTCTTGTTGTTGATTTTTCCCTAGAGATTGAACGATTTTCTAGGTCTGATTATTTTTACAAGAATTCTTTAGTGTTTATTTGAGTTTATTTTTTTTCCCTAGGTTTGATAAATCACCCCACCGACATGCCAAAGGCCTTGGATCCATTTCGGAAATATGCTAAAACTCACAAGGGGTCAAATCGCCTAAGGTTGAATTGTGAGATTTGTGGAAAGGAGATGAATGGATGGATTAGCCATGTGAAATACCACCTTGCAAAATTCCCCAGCCATGAGTTTGTAGTCTGTAGACAATCATCAACCCTAGAAATCCAATGAAGAGCTCCTCAAAATATTAATGAAATGAACAAGAAGGAAGAAAAAGAAGCTATGCAGATTGAACTTGACGTTGGATGAATAGAATGACATGCAAGAAACGTTGAACTTGACATTTCTATATAAGGATCTCACATGAGACATTGCTATTTTAAAATTGTTGGATAACACTTAGGGTACTCACCATTATTGTTTCCCTTGCGTGTGCCCTCATGTTCTACCCTTTCTCCTCACAGAATCACCCTCGTTTTCCCTTGTGTGCTTCCCTTTCCCCTCACATACTCGCCCTCATGTGCCCTCACGTGCTCCTTCTCTCCTCGCAGACTACCCTTTCTCCTCTCCTCGCAGACTAACCTTTCTCATCGAAGAGGTCGCGTGCACACTCTATTCATGTGGGGTATGGATCAATGCACAATACATGATGCATCTGGGGTATGGATCAGAGATATGCATACACAAATGGGGTAATATATAACATATGGGTGTGGGTTTTGTTATAAGGGAGCATGTTTTTTTTTCTTTTTTTATTTATTTTTAATTTATATATATAATATATAAATTATATTATATATATATATATATATTATAGTGGGTCTAATGGTTAAGAACATGTATTTTCTCCTAAGAGGTCACAAGTTCAAATCTAGAGGGGGGTAGGGTATGTATACCTCCGACATAGACTTTACGAGTCAAATCACTGGGCGGAGGGGATCCATTGTCCCAAAACCAAGGGGGTCTCATACAACAATTTGGTGTTTATCTTGTTATTAGAGCTAAATTTGAACAAGGATTTCCTTTTTCTTGTTGATATTGACATCCTTTTGTATGAGATGGTCAATGACAATGGTTAGTGAGACCTAGAAGGCAGATTGAAAACATTATGGGTTAACACCCAAATTTATGTTGTTACCCCTTAATAGTAATAGGTTTGTGTGCAAAGTGACCAAACACTCTTATAATAATCAGAGCAGGTTAGTGATTGCTAAGTTGTTGTGTGGAGGAGCCATCTATATATCTTACCAGGAGTCGTCTCTCAATCTACTGCGTGGAGAAGTCGTCCATCAAACTCTGATTCGTTGTGCGTGGAGGAGGTTGCATCTTCAAGCTAATGAAGAGTTTTGAAGGGGGCACACTGCATTGAAGGATCGTTGTTACTGTTAAGGTGTTGAAGAATTTGATTTTTGCCAAAATTGCATGAGAGAGAAAGTCACCTCTGCGGATTTGATTACTGAATCGCTACCACCGTTCGCAAGGAATTTCTTGAAAATTATCACATATTCTGGCTGCCAGAGCTTAAGGGAGGGCACATATAATTTCTTTTACCGCTAGTAGACCCTGAAAACTACTGTGAAGAATCATTCATTGTCTTCTCTGGTGGTCACATTCTAGCCATATCGCAGAATATTTGTTGTACCATATCGCGGGAGATTCATTGTCAAGAAAGAGGAATAGGAGCCTGTCGTGATCTGTTGTGATCTAAAATTTAGCCAACAATTGGTTCTATTATCACTCAGGATTCTTTCTAGGTTGTGATTGAAAGATCTTGGTAACTTAATCAAGAACTTAATCAATAACTCAAGAACTCATATAAACTGTAACTCTTAATTCCAACCCCTTAACATTATTACACCCATCACCCCTAACACTTAACCTTTATAACCTAGAATTAATATAAACCTTAACCATTGAGAATTATAACCTATAAAGCCCCTATAACCTTAAGTTTCATGTTTATCACCTTAATTTATCCTACAAATAACTCATATAAATTTTAACTCCTAATACCTAACTCCAGTAAATTATAACCTCTAACCCCTCACCAATATAACGCCTTAACCTTAACACATATTCATTATAACCCCTAAAACATAACCATATAAATCCTTACACCTGATCCTCATATTATAACCCCAATAACACTAATCCACTAAGAAATAGGACTTATAACTCTTAACCCTTAAAACCCCTTACCCCTATAACACATGTTACCATAAAACCTAACCTACCACCCTTAATCCCTCACACTTATGTCACCAAGAAAATGTATAAATTAATATTATGTCACTTTTTCTACTTGAATAGTTGAGGTTTAGTAGGAAACTCTTTTGAGAATGTTGTTTTATTGATACCTAGGTGAAAGTCCTTGATAGATTTTCTATATGGAAAATTAGCTCCAAGGGCATCACTCTTTCAAGGGAGGGATTGTAAGCCCCACATTTTGACTTATCATTTACTATTGTGATAGTTATGGTAATTTTTTAGCTAACACTATCTAGATACATTCCTAACTTTTTTCTTGATATATCGATGTTCATGTGATGTGTCCCACATGGTTATCTTATGCTCACTTATGATTAGGATGTGTCACACATGGTTATCTTATGATCACTTATGATTTGGATGTGTTCCATATGGTTATGTTATGCTCACTTATGACTAGGATGTGTCACACATGATTATCTTATGCTCACTTATTATTAGAATGTGTTGTACGTTAATTATATCAAACTCAATTCTGATCATTGAGTTCATTGTGTTATTTGACATATTTCCATTGATTATATGTTAGCATTAATTTTAATAAGTTTGGATGAATGTTGGATATTTCCTTCTTCAATAGTTGCACTAAAATTCATCAGTTATAGAGAGAAACCCAAACACTATTATACACACATGTGACTACTAAAAAAATTGCAAGTGTTGAAGTGTTATTCAGTTATTCAGTTCTTGAGACCTTCATTGGCATTTGTTAGATGTGAGGAGAAACTAGAATGGTTAATTATTGGTTGTTGGAGATGATGCACTCTTCCAAAAATGGGATATGTTTCTCAATACCTTTGTCTATGACCTTAGGATATCCTTGGGTATGATATTAAACATTTTTAGAGTTGTAGCCCCAGGGGGCCAGTCATGTCACATTGGGAGTTCCTATCATGAGACCTAACCTTAACTATCTCTAACCTATTTAAGGAAGGTGATGGCTTCCATTTAGGATTGAACTTTTGAGGGGTTGGCCCTTGTGTGTTAAAGGGAGTAATTGTGTTTATTATTGTTAGTATTTGCATTGTGTGGAATTTTTCCTCGAGATTAGTGACCCTTGGAATGGGAGATAGAGAGACTTCATTTCCATTGGTGGGTAGATAGAGCTTGGATAGACCAAATCTATGGGATGTGTTCATCCTATTCATGATTGGTGTGGGAGAACCATAAGCCTACAAGTGGTGTGTACACCATAGTTGAGGGAGAGTATCTTTCCCTTGTCACATTGAAACCCTATGGAGAAGAGTTAATTGTTTCACTAGAGGCTTCATCCCCCAATAGGAGGTCCATGTCTTACACTTATGTTTTTCTACATTGGTCTAGTTTTTGTTGAGGCATATGTATTTTTTGGTCTTGATATTGATATCCTAGTTCCAAGGGGTTTTTCAATACCACTAGTGATACATTAGTTGGGAGAAAAATCACATGCAAGTGTGTATTCCTAAACCACTAGCTATATTATCTATAGAAGGCCTAAATTGGACTAGGAGGTGGACTTCTCAAGGTGATTAAATACAGTTCAATGCACTAATTTATTTCTTTTGTTTTTGTTAAGGTTATAATATATATATAACATTTTTTCATTATTATCATTTGAAAAGATAATTGTGGTTAAATAGTTTGTTTCTTTCAAGAATAAATAAATGTGGAATTTCATCATAATAGGCCCACAACAGTAGGTTGTCTTAGGTTGTTTAGTGTGAGGAAACCTACTATCATGGGTCTATTAAGATGATTTTTTATAATTATTCTATCTAAGAAATAAAAAATTTAGTCATGATTTTCCTCTTTAAATAGAATAACCAATGTTACCTTAAATACACAATAGAAGTTAAATACAATGGAAGCAATAAATCACAATATGGACCTGTCTCCAAATCATCATGAGTAGTCGACTTCTTGGGGCAAGACAAACCTTGTACAATTGGTACACATAGCTATTGGTAAATATGCACTCTTGGTCACTTTTCCTCCCAATTAAAGAACTCTCAAGGATGTTGGTCATACAATTGCCAATGTACAAAAAATAAGAGAAATCCATAAACCACCTATTGGTGGATGAATCCTATAATGCAATAATCAACACTTATTTGTAAGGTTGCAATGTGACAAGGGAAAACTTCACCACTTAAACACACCACATGAATTTGGAAATATAGTGCCTTTGTATTCATTCATAAAAGTCATTTACAAATTTTGAAACATTTCTACAATGGATGGGGACATTCCCATGCCATCCTTTCCTGTCAGTATAATCCCTTCTTTTTTAAAATTCATAGGCTTTATAGCCTTTACAAACAAGTTCAATATCCTATAAAATTGGATTTGATATACTAAAAATAAAACAAGATCAAAATAACATGATGTATAGGATCTAGTCCTGATTTTAAGAGTCAAACCCTTATCAACTAAGTCTTCAAGAATATTTGATCTTCTCAGTAGTCTTCATAAGATAGTATAACACCTTAAAATTCCTTCTTTGACAGTGGAGCAGTTTTGGCCAAAAATAGAAAGGCCACTTACTCTTCTTGCCTTATCATCTGCCTCAAAAGCTGGAAAAGGATGATGACCTGTATCCCTTTAATTCTTATCTTACCTTAAAAACCATTCCCACATGATCTGGAAACAAAAATCCTCGATCTGAGAAAAAATGAGTATTATGTTAGTTCCTACACTTTCGATGGCTTAGAAGTGTAAAACCGTAGGGGTAACCTGCTGAAAGTGGAGCTTTCAGCAGCCAACAATGCCTTTTGAAACCTATGCAAGCTGTCGAAATCACAGGCTTTGAAAATCTTCATCAAAACTTCAAAATTGAAATCCCTTTAGTCTTTCGAACTTCAAGGTTAATCGTTCAAGTTCTCTACAGCCTCTACTAGATTATCTAGGCCCATATGAGCTATAGGCTTTGTATCTTTGAGCCTTAGTTTCACCTTCAAACATCTAGTTACCTTCTGGAACTTCTTGTTTTCTTTAAGCAACCTTTTGTTCTTCTTTTACAACTTAGCATGCATTTTATCTAGTCTATGAGGACAATCTCTTACCTCTGATGATGTTCTCGTGATGGTCTCATTTTGGGATTTGACCACCTTTTCTAGTAACTTAATCTCCATGACTTCTTTCTCAATATTTTTTATCTTCTTTGATGATGACTTACTTTGTTTGCTTGTTGATTCTTCAGGGACCTCCAGATCTTGAGCTTTAGGTGAGAAAGGTACTTCTTCAAAAATTTGAAAACTAGGGGCTTCATGTTCAAAAATTTGGACCCCAGGTGATATTTCTTTACGATATTCTTTCTTAGGCATATTTTCTTCTATAACCTCTACCTTCTCCTTTGAATCTATATAAGGTAGATTCAAGAAATTTTTACCAGAGGCATTAGTTTTCCCTTATGTAGCTTGGCTAAAATCAAGCATCTTTTTTAATCTCTTGGACTTAGAAGAAGAGGTTGTCTCCTCTGCAGTTATTGGGGAAATGGCTCTTATTTTCCTTTTACTACTCCGTGGTGTTGAATATTTAGTGGATGAAGTCTTATTTTTGTCCTTAGGCTAGGGTTCAAGTTCAAATTCACCCCAGAAAAGAAGATACTCTCAACTCTTATCCCTCCTCTTCAATTATTCAAGAACTATGATTTTGATAAGGCTATGATGGAAAATCCTACCCTGCACCTTGCTAGGTTTGGCCTGGACTTAGTGTGTCATTTTTTTCAAACTTATATGAAGGTAGAAGAGAAGATTCAAAGGACATCTACTTGTGAAATGGTTCTTGATCTTGGAAAGGTATAACATTACTCTACCATATCCGCCTTCACATGTTATATATACTTGCATTTATTTGAGCAAGTGTTGCCACTTTTCCTCCAAGTAGGATCTAGGGATATCTTTCTTCTAAATAATACATTTATGTTCAGGCTTGAGATAAGACCTGAACTCGATGACTTTAGTAATGGTTTTTCTAAACCATTTTTCATCAGTCCTAGGTATCTTTGTTGTTGCTGCAACAATGGATTCATTAACCTGTAACTCAGTTTTTCCCATTTTGGCCTTGGCTCCATCAAAGGTTAAGGAAAATGCCTCAGCTACTCCTTAGTGAAAACCTTGTAGATTTTCATAGTACCTGTAGAAACAAGAATCTCTAAACATCTGTCAAATATCAGGGTGATATTCCAGATATGTTATATCATTAATCTCTTTCCTGAGTAGAGCACCTCCCTTCTTCATCGGCAAAAGAAATTGTCAACACCTGCAATACAATAAAATAGAGCTTGGGGAGACACAGTGGCATTGATAGAGGGAAAATTGAAGCTCGAGCAGAGGAAGAATGTGTGATATGGGGAAAATATTTGAATGACAATCTTTTAGAATAAACCCTTAATAAAGAATGAAACTCGAATCATAATGATGATTGCATCATTCGACCAGGACAGATAACCATGTGATAGATTAGGTAAAAAATGAATGACGTGAGTTTATGGTGATCTTAGTTGGTAGTAGAGAACTCAGATATAATATATTAGGGTTCAATAGATCTCACCAAATAATTATATCAGACATACATCATTTGTCCAGATTGTATTGTGATCCAATTCTAGTCAATTTCAGCAGCACATGCGATGATGATGGCATGTATACTACTAACAGTTTGAGAGTCTAATGGGACAAGATAACCATTGGAAAAAATATGCACTTTCAACAACTTAGAGTGCCTTGTACATTTTGTTTAAGCTACCGAAAGTGACTTCTTTCAGTAGCACTAGAATGCTTTGAAAAATGGCCCTTAGCTGTCGAATGTGAAATTTTGGAGCTTTTCTGATACAAGTACAAACTCATCACTTCTTGAAAAGACAAGTCTAAAACTCATCTTAAAGAAACTTAACTCAAAAATAATAAGAAATATTTCATATAATGACCATCCTATCACCTAATGACCGTAAATTGGAAAAATTATTTTAGGAGATAACAAGACCAACAAGCCAGGAACTTCATCATGAGACCCACAAATAATACCTAAAACATCAGATATCTTATCGTTATAGGACACTAACAAGTCCCAGATGCACCAATCAGTTGGTGTGGTGTGTTCTAGATTCCATGAGATATCTTAATCCCTATAATCCCTATTATAACCTTACCACCTATAATCCCTATTATAACCTTACCACATATAATCCCTAACCATTGCACCTAATATGTAATTATCGCTCATAACCCCTAACATAACACCTAACTCATATATCCTTAACAATATCTAACACCCAACCCTTAATTTTTTTATAACCCTCATACCATATATCACATATCACCTCTTCCCTATAACCCCTAATCCAATAAATCCTAACCCTTAATTCTTTTAGCCCCTACATGTTAACCCTATAATCATTAACCCTTGTAACCCCTAAAATCATTGCCTGTCAACACCTAACTCATCTATCCTTAACAATATCTAACATTGACCCTATAATCTCAACCCCTATAATCATTGACCATCAACACCTAACTCATCTATCCTTAACAATATCTAACACCCAACCCTTAAAACTTGTATAAC
>SNQJ01S0006325.1:0-14025 GCA_010110895.2 Picea sitchensis
TTTTAAAATGTAAATCATAATTTAGAGTTTAATATATATAGTAAACAAGTCGATAAACTCTGGAAGCATAAGTCGTTGGTTGATGTTGTTCCAAGAATATGTGTAGATGCCTTGGGTGTATCTCCTAATAATGTCCTCACACATGTTGACAATGACAAAATTGGGCATATGATGTATTTTGCAAGAAAAAAGTTGTCATTGATTGACAACAATTACAGTACTATAGAGTGGGAAATCTTAGGTATGGTATATTACACAAATTTTGACATTACTTACTATCTAACAAGTTCATTTTTAAAATGTAAATCATAATTTAGAGTTTGATATATATAGTAAACAATTCGATAAACTCTGGAAGAATAAGTCGATGGTTGATGTTGTTCCAAGAATATGACTTCAAAATTTGTGTCAAATTAGGGAAATCCAATGTTAAACCTAATTATCTGTCATGGAGATGAAATAGGGAACTTGAAGGAGAGGAGGAAGGAGACTTTCCTAATACTAAATGTTCAAGGTTCCACCTACATTAGGCTATCTAGAGGGTGTCAATTATTTTTTGTGGCACAAAAAGGCACTAGACAAGATGAGTATGACAAATAGATGAATTCTAGTTCAAAAGACACTCTAATTAAAAAGCTTTAGTAGGTAATTTATATAGAGTCCAAATTAATGGTATACAAATAAAATGTGTGCAACCACTGGAAACAAATAATTTGATTAGCAAGGCATATTTTGGCATTGTAGGGGGGCATTCCTCTCTTACTAACACAACCCAAAAAATCCTATGTTCAAGATTATGGTAGCCTAAAATATTTAAGGATTATTTCAAATGGTTAATAAATGTGTCTAGTGCCAAAAAGTAAGCAACAAACCAAAGATAAGGGATTTTCACAAACTTAAACCTATTCCTATAATGCAAAATTTTGATCATTGGGGAATCTATTTTATTGGACCTTTTGTAATAGAAAAGAAGAAGACACTTTCAATATGTAATTATGGGCATATATCTATTCACGAAGTGAGTAGGTGTTCAGGTTGTTGGATTGATAGATCTATTCATGAAGAAGCTACAAATTCTCATTTGAAAAGATATTATGTCACTATGGATGTTTGGTACATACATCTTTTGATCCAGGGGCCCACTTCTTTTCAAACACTTATAAATGGTTGATCGGATATTTAAGGTTGTTGATTAGAAGAGTATTCCATACTACCCTAGCGAAAATGTCCTAAAAAAGAGTATGAACAAGGTATTTGCATCCATACTCACAAAATATGTGACTTGAATAGATTAGACTACAATAATTGACTTGATGTTATTCTCTCGGAATATAGGACAGCATGGAAGAAATGATAAATGTAAAAACCTTTGACAAATAAGCAATAATGTCGATAGAAAACTAGGTGTTATCCTTGTAAATAGAAGTAACATAGAGGATATAGACAACAAAATATTTTAAAAAATGATTGGAAGAATTGGAGAGACTAGAGAAGAACATGCTTTGTGAAATATTTAAATGAGAAATGATCAATATTATGGTGAAAAGTTATGATGCAAACAAGATCAAGAAGTAATATTTTGAAGATGGCATGCTGAATGACACTGAACCCATTCATCTCTAATGTTTTCTGACATTCCTCCTCATAGACTTATACTGAAACAAATATCTATTTTTTGTTCGCCGAGAAGACCCGCAAACCCTTTTTGAAGCGTCGTTATTATAGAAAACTTGTCGCAACATCCGTCAAATGCAACATATTTATAGATTTTGTAATGTTGCAATTCCGACGTAAAAAAGTCCTAAGTGACCATTGTTATTTTGACTTGGTGAACATACTAAGGTGACCATTGGAGGGGAAAACCTAGTTTCCAAAATGTTGCAATTGCCACATATATATTCACAAACTTGGCAAGAGAGACGTTCCAGTGGAAAACGTGGCAAGAGAGATGTTCCAGTGGCAAGAGAGACGTTAACGTGGCAAGAGAGACGTTATTGGGAAACATGATTTTTTTTTTTATAACTTTCCTCTATTTTGTGACAATATGGACAATTTTGTCCATAACACCGCAAATAAAACGTCGTAATTTTTACAATATGTACTAGTGTGGATACTCTCATCTTCAACCAATACAAAACACAAGGAAACATAGATCCTAAGTGTTCTTTAGTGTCTGCAAAGAAGTTGGAGTCCAAACATCATCTATACAGGGGAATCCATTGAGCACTCACATAACACTATAGCCCTTCCATATCCAACAATTTCATAGTCTCACACATGAATAGCTCTATGGGTATTCATTCTTATAATAAGACTATGGCTCCTGACTTCACCTGGTTATGCTACCATAACCAATCATAACACAATATGCAACTTAACATTTTATCTAAATGCATTCTAGCATCAACAACATTTACAGGCTTTAGGCCTCCGGCCATTACATATCAATTTGAATCTTGAAAAGTTAGCTAAGGGGAATTCTTACCTCAATTCCCTTCAACATCTATGCATCAAAAGAAACTAAATGGATACCTGCATATTTGTTATCAACATACTTGATGCTACTTGATCAACTGGTATTTGTAGAAGCTCACATGTTTCCTCCTACATCACCATTCCTGCCACCCTCATGGATATTCACATAGATGGAAGTCATAAACAACAGAAAAATGCACATGTTTAACCATGCTATATCATTTTTTTTTCTGATCACATAATCCATCATTAGTCATGCTCAATTTCAATAACATCATGATTGCATAACAACAAACTATTCTAAGTCCACAAGCATGCCATATGCATATCCAATCATGTACATATGCACAAATGCACAACCATATGCACCAAGCATTCACTATCATAATGCCTACTAATGATTTTAACTTCATTTTATGCATCATGGACTCTAGTACATTTCTATTTCAGGTCACTTATTATTTATTTATTTATGTTGTAACTAGTTGTCCTTGAATTTCTTCAAATCTTTGTCGCCTTGTGTGCTCCCACTCTTATCCTATGCACTATTGTTCATGGTATGAACAATCTCTAGCCAAGTTCCACTTGGCCATTCTGCAATCCAATCGAGGTGTTCTATTTGCAACAACTTCTCTTAGGCAACCATATCCAAAATTTTCCTTTATGAAACATTCCATAACCTTGGAATGAAGTAGCTTAGAGCATTCCATCACTCTACTATCACACCATTCTTGAACCAAATAAAATTACTCCTAGTTGTCCATTAGATTACTTCATTAACATTTCCCTGTGAAACCATACCTTTCACACTTAATACCATTTTCAATGGAAGTCTATTTTCATTCAGTGGCACTTTTCAAGTGAAAGAGCATTCATTATTCTATGTCTAATTTCTTTGCATTGATATCCTGCTTCCAATCTGAACTCTGATATCAGAAGTGACTTTCCTTCTTTGAGTAATTTTGGAAAAGTAGCTAAGTCATATCTACCAAATCCTTCCCAGGAACTCATATGCTTGGCACATAGAGATGATTCAAACATCACCTCTTAAACTGCTTGTTGTCTTTCACATCAAGCTTTGCAACTATGTACACCTCTCTACCTTCGATGCTATGGAGAATTAGTTTTATTTTATATTCCCATTAATGAAATTATTATCCTGTTGGATTCATTTCCTATGTGATAAGTCTTCTTTCCTTTCCTATAATTCATTTCGATTTTGTAGCAGTTGAATACTAATTCTTTAGTTTCACTCTTCTTTAGTTCTTTGTCCACTTTTCATTACTTGCCATGTAGCTCTTTATTGCCTCAACCAAATTCTACAAGATCTGTCACACTTCCATGACTCTAATATTCAATTCTAGACTTGAAATTATCTGGTTATGCTTCTATTTCTGCAAAATGTACAAGCAATCATTTTTGTTAGAAATATGCACATCATAAAAATTTGTCAATTAATGCTACAGGTGCATTTTATGCTCAATTTATGAAAATTTATATCACAAATCTAAAAATTATAATAGTTCGAGGTTATTCTCCTATAAATTATGTTTCCAAAGACTATACTCTTTCCCCGATTGAATTTCAAAGCTAAATGTTATGGCTTCCTGAAAAATCCACTTTCATCATTTTTGTGCATTTTCTCCATTGGTGCAATTTTATTGAAGTGCCAACTTTAGTCAATTGCATACAAAACTATATCAGGAATTAGATAAATTTTTATATTAGAGATAGATAATAAAAATAATATGGAATCCATTAAAACTCTTATAATTTCAATCTGATGTTCCAGTCAAAAACTACCACAATCTAGAATTTGGAACTTTGTCCTTTTTCACTCCTTTTTCCATAGACATTTTAGTAGAACTAACTCTCTCAATATGTGCACTTCTGGAAAAGTTTCACTAAAGAAATTTGTTTGTCCTGATCATTATTTAAAATGTCAAGTAAATAAAATTTTCCAGTTTTTTCATCTAAGGTCACTTTTGTTGTTCCGAAAATCTCAAAAAGTGGTCCAAAAAGTGGATTTTGGCCTATTTCAACATCCCCATTCCAATCCACTTAGGATTTATTTAGTTCCATCGTGGGTTATTTGTGTGTCTTCTTTCTGGACCCTCCACAATATTTTCATCCTAATCTAAACCTCTACGAGTGATCTGGACACAGATGTTTAAAAACCACTATTTTACAATTTCTGACAAATCTAAGAAGAAATGGACAATAACCCTCCCTAACACTTTTTTAGATCCCGTCTCTGTGGAAAAAAAACATAATTTTCATCCAAATATGACTTAACATGCTCTAGTTATGGACAAAATAAGAAAATAGCTCCATGTTTTTTTTTTTTACACTGTGGAGAAATTTTGCCTAAGTGAGATCTGCATCGTCGATCTCAAGTCAGAAGCATTCTGGACCATTGATCTGCTCTTTATCATCGATCAAAAATTGATGATAGTTGATTTCCTTTACGTACCAAACCTTCCCACCAAGCTCCCGATGCATGATCATTGGCCATTGACCATCGAACATTCTTCTTTGTAAACTAAAAGTCACCCAGGAATCTCGTTGATGCCTGATCATCGACCATCAGCTATTGATCATTTCTCCTAAAAAACCAAGATTGTTCACAAATATCATCGAATCCTGAACATCGATGATATGCCATCTCTGTTGATGTGGCATGACACGTGGATGCTGACGTGGCATGACACATCATCACCCTCATTTCCCTCATAGACCATCAACAGTATCTCTTGGAAGAATCTAAACTGCACATTAAATATGCCAATCCTCGATCCATCGATGATCTTAGATGTCTACTAGCTGAAATTAAACACTTCACAAAACTCGTTGATTCCCAACCATCGACCATCAGTGATTTCTATTGGTGAACTTCTGCACTTCGCCAAAACTTGTTTATCCCCGACCATTGGTCGTCGACGATTTCTGTTGGCGAACTTCAACACTTCGCCAAACCCTCTGATCCCTAACCATCGACTGTCGGTGATCAAATATGTCTCTTGGAAAACTTCAACACTTCACCAAAACTTGTTGATCCTTGACCATCTGCCATGGGTGATTTCAAATGTCAATTCGTCGAAGTTTTACACTTCTCCAAACTTGTCGATTCTCGACCATCGACCATCGACAATATTTGTTGGAGAACTTAAACACTTAGAAATTTTGGAAAAAATCCTCAACGATTCCAGACTGTTGCTCTACCTCATTTTCAAACCACCGAAAGGAATCTCATGACTGCTAACTTTGTAAAACTTTAAAAACATTATGATTTTTAATTTTTTTCAAGAACAGATCTGGGAAGTTGATTCTATGAACTTTTACCCACACTACAACGACCATTAAAATACAAATTTTTTCAACCTTCCAAGTTGAATTCATCTTTGCAACTCTATATATCGAATCAATTAAACTTCTCAGAAAATATTGACTCATTTCAGCTTGGATCTTCTTTACAAATTTGAGGATTTTTCTCTCTAATATTTCTGTTTTCCCCCAAACTCGTACACAATAAAAATTTGTGACAATGAATTTTCCTGTTTCTCACTTGTTTTGACCCATACCAGTCTGATGTTTCAACCAAAAGTTCTGATATCAATCTGTAACGTATCCATCCACCCAGAGGCTAGGAACGCTACCACAAAAACTCACTTCAAAACTGATCTCAAATTCCGATAACAATTAATTTAATAAATAAGCATGAAAGACTCACATGCATAAAACAAGATTCATGCTACAACATAAAATAAAGGAACAACGTTCCATGCACATCAATAACCAACAAGAATGCACACGAAATCACATCTCCTAGATAAATATACACAAAAAAATATACATTATACATAAAACACATATATCACTTATCTTTTCAAGTAAACATTCATCAATTGGATGGAGACCAAAGACGTTCCTCCCAACCATAGACACTATTGGTACAATTTTCAATAGAAGGTCACCCTAGATCCAGGGCTATGAATCCACAAGGATGGGGGCCTAGGTCAAATATAAAACACACAATAGTTGGCTAATTAGCTCTCAGGTTTCCCAACTCCACAAAAATCCTAATTTCCAGTTCTATTTCCCTTTCAGCCTACACAACTGAAATAAATGAACCCCTTTCTGTGCCATGCAGTCCCTCGGGATGTTTCATTTCTCTGCAGGGCTCCAGTTTTACTAGTCAGGAAATCTCCCTGCTGGAAAATCCAAGGATTCTCAGTTGTGGATAGTTCTTTCCGAAATTCCATCAATCGCATGCACACAGACATCCATTCCTTCCTGGAATGATCAATAATTTATTACAACCATCTATCAATGGCTCTCTACATCTAGCCATTAGTTTCCATGCTCAGACCAAGAGAACACAAATTAGAAAGAATGAGGAACCTAGGATGAAAAAGTGAGAAGAGTGTAAGATTGAATGGAGAAGAGAAAGTGAACCCCCAAACATACCAAAGATTTTTTTATATATTTACTTGAAATCAAGAACCCCATGGCCTCCCCAAGAAGCTCATGTAACCACTTTTCTCCATCAAATCAATTGGTTAAATAAAATATAATAAAATACTTAGCCCCTTAAGCCCCCTCTCTCGTGGAATCATATCCCCCTATCTCTTTTGTCCTTATCCGTCTTGCATCCAATTATGTATTTTATTAATATATATAGATGTATTACATCTTCTAGACACTCTGACCCCTTTTCAACTTTACCTGCTCACTAGCCTAAGTCACAATTACATAATACATTCTAGTTCCTATGGATTAAAACTGGGGTGTTACAAAATTATATGCAAATTCAAAGAGAATCAGACTTTTGTCACTTGAATTTAGACTATGATGGTATCCCCTTCAAATGTGGATGGTGTCGTAGCTATGATAACCTTATAGTGGAATGTTGTTGGGTATGTGTTATATTATTTTTATGACCAAACCTAGTTTTTTCATTGCGTCATGTATGTGGGGGGATCATATGGGGGATGCTAGCCCCCCAGACTTGTTTGGGGGGTTGCAGGGGGGTGGAGCCTTTGAAAACAAATGACATTTTTTTGTGTCTGTTTTTAGTGGTTTTTCAGCACATGGTTTTCATTGATGGTTTTCTAATTCCAGCGAAGTAATTTAGGTAATCAGAGTCACCATATTAGGGGTTTTAGATGCCATAGGATCATATATATACTGTATTGTAAATAATGAATAAATATGATGAATACGAATTAGATGTGTGACTCTAAAAAAGTTTCTAATTTTCCCTGTTTAGATTTCCAGGGTAAAATCTCTATGTAATGTGTGTGTGTGTGTGTGTGTGTGTGTGTGTGTGTGTGTGTGCCATTGTATCTTTTATGTTTTTATTAAGAATCCATTTGTAGTAATTAGTTGTACAAGGTTAAAATCTACATTTGGTATCAGAGCAGTTATTGGCTTCAGGGGGATGCCTTTGTGGTAAGGGGTTTGGCTTGGGCTTATGATAAACCTTGTTACAGTGGTAGCTCTATGATATTGATTCTTGTGGTGAAAAGAAATGGTGATTATTTCAAAAATAGAGATCAAGAAACTTAATGTAAAACGTTTTTCACTTTGGAATCTCAATATGGAAGATCTGTTGTTAGAAAAAGATCAGTGGGTCATTGTGGATCCAAGTACTACACCTATAGGAATGACAACAAAGGACTCCAAAAAGTTGGATTGGAATGAGAATGACACAATCTGGTTGTGTCTCTCAGATTCGATATTACTAAATGTGTTAGAGGAAGCTACAACCAAGTAAATATGGAATACATTAGGGGATTTGTATTGTTCTAAGTCCCTAGTAAACAAATTATTCCTATGAAAGAAGTTGTACAACATGAGGATGAAAGATGGAGACTTTGTGACATAGCATCTAAATGATTTCAATACTTTGGCAAGTCAGTTATTGTTTGTTGATATTCATATTTTTTATGAAGACACGTGTATCAGTTTATTTTTCTCTTTACTAGACTCGTGGGATAGTTTGGTTGTGGCCATAGGGACTAATGAAAATACTTAAAGTTTTGATGATGTGGTATCATCCTTGTTGTTGAAGGAGATCAGGAAGAAAAACATGAAAATACAGAGCACATACGTATTATTTTCAAGAGTATGCTCTGAGGAAATAAATAGATCTAAGTCCTCAAGTGGAATATCTAAATCTAGGGGAAGATCTAAATCTCCTGGAAAATTTGTAAAGGTATGATGGATATGTAGAAAAGAAGGGAATTACAAGAAACAATGTATATCTATAAGTGTTGAGAGAGGGAAGGATCTAATGATGCCCCTTCTACATAAGAAAAAACCTTTGTAGATGGAGGAGATGTGTACTTGGATTCTTCAAGTAGACATTCATATTATGAGGGATGGTTGGTTGACTCAGATGCTTCCTTTCACATGAATCCTCATAGGGAATGGTTTTGTGAGTATGAAAGGTATGATGTAGGTGATTGTTTCCTAGGTGATGAATCGATTGCCAAAATAATAGGATGATGAAAAGTCAAGTTGAATATCTTGGATTGAAGGATTTGAACACTCCCTAGTTTTTTGCACATCCCAGGATTGGCCAAAAATTTCATTTTTGTAAGAAAAATGGAAAATGAAGGGGTAAAAAAATATTAGAGAAAGAAACCTGTAGGATTGTTCAAGGGGCAGTGGTGTTGCTGAAGGGAGTTCAGATTGGTACTCTATATAATCTACTAAGAAGCACTATTAGTGATAGATGCAACAGTTCCATTGTTCTTGAAATTGGAGTTGAAGAAGAAAAAAATCAGACAGTCCCAGAGAAAAGATTATGCCATGCAATCAAAGACTAGGACATATCAATGTGAATGGACTTCAAGTAATACATGGTAAAGGTATGGTTGAAGGTATTGGAAATTTCTCTCTTGATTTTGATTTATATGGGGAGCATAATCATGTATTACTCTCCTATTGTGCTACGAGGGCAGAGGGGATACTACAATTGGTGCACAGTGATGTGTTTGGACCTGTGTTGGTTCCATGAATGGGAAAATATGTGTATTATGTCTCATTTATATATGAATTCTTAAGGAATACATGGATTTATTTCTTCAAGAAGAAATATGAAGTCTTTAATGAGTTCAAAGAGTTTAAGTTGCTTGTGTAGAATCAGATAAAGAAGAGAATTAAGGTGCTTAGGATAGATAATTGTGGATAATTCTACAGAAATAAATTCGAATAATTGTGTAATAAGTGTGGTATAAAAAGGAAGAAGAATACTCCATACACACCCCAACAGAATAGAGTTGCAAAAATGATGAACATGACGTTGATGGAAAAATCAGGGAGCATGCTCAGTGGTGTCGAGTTAGGACAATAATTCTAGGTAGAGGCAATGAGTACTGCATATTTCTTGGTTAATCGATCATCCTCACCAAAGATGAATGATTAGACTCCACATAAGTTATGGGCTAGTAATAATCCCTCTCTTACACATCTCAAGGTATTTGGTTGTGATGCCTATGTTCATGTTCCAAAAGCAAATAGGAGCAAGATGGATACAAAGGTTAAAATATGTATCTTTATTGGTTATAAATATGGTGTGAAAGGTTATAATATTTGGAACCTAGAAAATAAGAAGGTAGTGTATAGTCAAGATGTGGTATTTAGAGAAATAAAAGATGTTACTACTTCTTGTGCATTGAAATCCGACGACTCTACGTCGGTTTGACAATGCAATTACGTCGGACCTCTGACGAAACATGATTTTTTGTTTTTGTTGGGTATGTGTTATATTCTTTGCACGACTAGAACTAATGTCTATGTTGCACCAAGCACGCAGTGGTTTGAGGGAAGCACCCCCGAAAAAAAAATTGGCGGTTTTTTACGTCGATTTTTGGGCAATTTTTCGGCACATGGTTTTCGCTAATGGTTTTGTATTTTTGGTTAAGGAATTAGGGTTGTTGACTAATCCAGGTTATTGGATTAGGGTTTTGTATGATGAGAGATCCTATATGTATATTTTATTGTAAACTATGTATGATGTTATGAATGTAGAAGATGCTGGTTTTCCCGGTTTAGGTTTCTAGGGGAAAAAATATCTGTGTACTATGTGTATTTTCCATTGTATCTTTTCTATTCTTTTATTGAGAATCTGTTTGTCGTAAATAATTGGACAAGGTTAAAATATAAATTTGGTATCATAGGAATCATTGGCTTCAGGGGGATGCCTTTATGGTTAGGGGTTTTTATCGGGACTGTGATAAGCCTTGTTACAGTGGGATATCTATGATATTGATTCTTCAAGTGAAAAAAATGGCTAGCAGTTCGAAAATAGAGATCGATAAATTTAATGGGAAAAGTTTTGAGCTGTGGAAGCTCAAGATGGAAGATCCGTTGGTAGAAAAAGATCAGTGGATCACGGTGGATCCAGGTACTGCACCTACAAGAATGTGAGCAGATGACTAGAAAAAGTTGTATCGGAACGCGAAGAGCACAATCTGATTTTGTTTCTCAGAGTCAGTATTACTTAATGTGTCAGGGGAAGCTACAACCAAAAAGTTATGGGATAAGTTGGGGAACTTGTATTAGTCTAATTCCCTGGTAAATAAATTGTTCCTACAGAAGAAGCTGTATAACCCGAGGATGAGAGATGGAGACTCTATGATAGAGCATCTAAATGCTTTCAATACTGTGGTAAGTCAGTTATTATCTGTTGAGATTAAAATTTCATATTAAGATAAGTGTATCAATTTATTGTGCTCTTTACCAGAATCGTGGGATAGTCTGGTTGTGTCCATAGGTAGTAATACAACATTTATTCAGGAACATTGTCTAAATTAATCAACAATGTAGTGTCATCATTGTTGTAGGAGGAGATGAGATGGAAGAACATGGAAGGACAACGCAAAGATGCATTATTTGCAAGAGGAAGCTCCCAGTAAAGAAATATATATAAGTCCTCAAGTGGGAGATCTAAATTTAAGGGTAAATGTAAATATCATGGAAAGTTTGTAAAGGTATGCTAGAGGTGTGGAAAAGAAGGGCACTTCAAGAAGCAATGTATATCCAAAAACGTTGAGAGAGTGAAGGGATATGAAGGTTCTCCCTCTACAAAAGAAAATACCTCCAAGGAAGGAGGAGGGGATGTGTACTTGGATTCTTCAAGCACACATGTAGATCATGAGGAATGGTTGGTTGAATCAGGTGCATCCTTTCATATGACTCCCCATAGGGAGTGGTTCTATGAATATGAAAGGTATGATGGAGGTAAAATTTTCCTGGGTGATGACTCGACAGCCAAAATCATAGGACGAGGAAGAGTCAAGTTGAGGCTCATAGATGGAAGTATTATACCACTTCTTGGTGTTCTACATATCGTAGGATTGGACAAAAATTTGATTTCTGTAAGAAAAATGGACTATGCAGGGGTAAAAACAGTATTTGAAAAAGAAACTTGTAGGATGGTTCAAAGAGAAATGGTGTTGCTGAAGGGAGTTTGGATTGGAACTCTATATAAGTTGCAAGGAAGAACTATTAGTGATGGGTGTAATAGTTCCATTGTTCATGATATTGGAGATAAAGAAGAAAAAACTCCTACAGTCTATGGAGAAAAGGTTATTGTTATCACTGAAATTTCATCCGCAACATTGGATGCAAATGGTTACAAGAATACAACATCTCCAAACACCTATTAGTTCACCTACAACACCAAAAATGCATCTCCAAGAGGCACAAACTATACAACTGGTCAAAAAATTGACATGCGCTGAAACACTAAAGGAAGCACGTGCATAGTGTGTGGGCCAAAGAATCCCGTAGAGCATACATGCACCATATGCATGACTGTGTATGAGAAAAGCCACACACTCCTATGAACGACGCATTGATGGTTCTTGTTGGCCCCTCACCCACTTCTGGACCATCTCCCAACTTGATTTGACCCCCAAATATGAGTTGAATCCAAATGGGGGGTTGGTCAAAGACCTAAGGGTTCCCTAAAGGGCCCCTTGTTCACACTA
Organism: Picea sitchensis; assembly: GCA_010110895.2. Taxonomy (NCBI): domain Eukaryota; kingdom Viridiplantae; phylum Streptophyta; class Pinopsida; order Pinales; family Pinaceae; genus Picea; species Picea sitchensis. Next base: position 12,477 of record SNQJ01S0006325.1, read on the forward strand.
AAGACCAGTTGGATATTGTCTCAAAGACATGCTATAAAATGAGGCCATGGGTGATCCAGAATCGAATCCAGAATCCTGACAGGTCGTACGGCCATACATATGACGTGGCATCTCCTGAAGATGACACGTGGTAGGCTGATGTGGCGTACGGGCAGATAGCTGGAAAAATCTATGGGTGACACATGTCACCACTGTAAGGGTGACACGTGGCACGAGATGACGTTAGTAGGTGACATGGAAGTGATTGGACAGGGTACGTGGCAGACACGTGGACCATTTAGTGATTGACATGTGGCAGAATTCTATTGGTTGTTGAGGTGCCACGTGGCCCAGTCATGGGCTGCCACATGGCACCCTATGTTTGGTTGATGGTTTATGAAAAATTTATATGTGTTCACCGGGGTCGAACCCTTGACCTATCCTCCGGGCAACGGACTGGTAGGAATGGACTAACCACCTACTCCACATGTAGTTCTTAACAACTATATGTTAAAAAATATATTTGAATTTGAATAAAGTTCTGATCAGCGGGGGAAAGGACCGGGGCTTAGCCCCAGCCCTCGGCATTGACATACGACCACGGTATGTTATACGACGTGACCACTCCATATAACCAACGACACAGGGAGCTGGTAGATAGGGACCAGCCCTTGGTCCACGGGCGGGTTCCATATGACCCAGACCATCCACCAAAAAGGGCACAGGGGGGTAAGTTCGTTAGCCCGAGATCCTATGAACCACCACCGAAGACCAGGAGCTGGAGCGCGAGGAAAGGGGCCAACGCATAGCCCGAGGGGCTAGTGCTCGGCCACATGGCCCCATATGACCCTGCCAAAGGGGAGCACGCATAGCCAAAGGGGATTATGACATAATATTGTTGCAAAATGGGTTTTTTTCCAATGTTTTGGGATTTTGAATGATATTATGCATGATTTTAATTGATTTTCTCCATTTTTGGGAGATATTGGGCATTTTTGGAGCCCAAATTTTGGGAGGAAGTTGGAGATGGATAACCAACTTCAGATCTATATAAACCAGGCCTGTTTGAGACCATGGAGGATAGTGAGAGCAGATTTATGCTGAAGGGAAGCCAAGCCAAAGCCATTTTTATGCAGAGAAGCTATTGAGGAGCAGACGCTTGCGGGCCATTTCTGGGAGCTCCGGACGTCCATTTTGCGTGTCGTTTTCTTTGCAAGGTTCTTGAGATCTGGAAGAACATGACCAGATCAGTCTTGTAGCCAATTTCCACTACTGCGATGTAATTTTGAGCTTTTGAACAGAAATAAAGAAGCCTCCCCCACAGAGACAAAGGCCCGGAGACGTAGGCAAAAGTTGTGCCGAACTCCGTTATCAATTCTCGTGTTATGGTTTTCTGTCTATTATTTCATTTCAGATCTGTATATGTGTATATGGTTGTCATAATTCCTCTTCTTTCCTTATTATTTCACTAAGTTTCTCAAATGGTTAATTAACGCATGCAAAATTAAAACTCAATCATAGTCATTAAAAGATCCTACGGATCAAGTGGTATCAGAGCTAGTTGACGTTT
>SNQJ01S0006325.1:52650-90937 GCA_010110895.2 Picea sitchensis
GAAAATGTCTCCTTGGTATATATAGGAGACTAGGAGGTATAATTACAACTAATGGAATAAAGCCGACATAAATAAAATAACATTACTAATGTAATATGCCCCAATTAAGGGGTAATGAGCCAATATTAGGGCTTAACAAATAAACCTGGTCGGAAATGCGTTGTGGATCGTCGATTGACCACCCTTCAAACCTGCATTTGTCAAATACAATAATAGGTTAAATGACTGAATAATAACTAAACATCAATGAGATTGTTTTTGAAAAAGAGAATTAAATGTTATTCGACAATCAAGGTCAACTTACATGATCATGAACTCATAGGCTTCCTTGATATTCTTAAGGTTCTCCATGCATGAAGCATATCATCTTGCATAGAAGTCATGAATAAGTTCCCTTACTTTAGGTACTAGTTCCAAGAAATTTTGGAAATTTTTATTGTCATAAATCATTACAAAACTAATACAATCCCCAAGCCTCTATAATATTTCATTAATAAATTATAAATTTTCATATTCAGTGATAGATTATTAATAACAGTTAAAATACAAAGTGTCAAGAACCCTACCTTAGCTATGTTTTTTATTTTAAATTTCTAGTCACAACTTATTACATAGGCATCTCAAGTCCAAATTGTTTGTAAACTTACCTTCATTGTTCTTTGTAAGCACTCCTTGCCACTCAATATGCATCATGATTGCAAAAATAAATATCAACGCTTTGGTTTTATTGCACAAATACCTGATGTCCACATATTAAAAAACTATTTGTAGCACAACCTTACTCTTGATATGTTGGTGCCAAAATTATCTATTCATTTTCCAAATAGCTAAAAATCTCAGATCCTAGATCGATTCTTATATACCAATGCCATCCCACTCAACGAATTCCATTAATTTACTTTGAACTCCTCTTACCCATGCCAATCTATGCAATGTAATACCAAAGACAAGGTCACATTTCGAAAACTCTCACATAGTTAATACATAAATGCATGCACCAATATTTACACTAATCAAACTAGTGATGGGATGACTCTAAATGATATATTTCTTCACTTTACATGTTAACAAAAATATCATAACATTCATGATAAACATATATGTTTGAAAAAATGGATATAGCTTGTACCCTATATATCTTTCTCAATTATGAAAATATGTTAATATATTTACAATCATTGTTCTTTATATCATGACATGGAAGTGGTAAATAGCAACAATATTAGTTCTATGGGTATCGAATTTCACAATGCTTCAATTTTTCATCCTCTTAATTTGTCCAACTAGCCACTACTTCCTCCCATGAGACCAAATTTAAGTTATGTGACTCTAAGAATATGAGCAATGCTAATTTCACAAGTAAGTTAATCCCATAATTTGGCACACTAAAAAGGATTACATTACCAAATTCTTTGTTGAATTTATTACATTACAAAATGCTTGGTATCCTCCTATCCACTTAGCTTGTTTGATCAATCATGACATAATATTTTGTTCTAATCCACCCGTTTTCTTGATGCCATCATGTGAATGTGATCCATACTACATTGTTGACTTCAATCAAGTGGGCAGTGATGTAGATTGTAGATATAGGAAATGAGGTCTTTCCCAATATATATTTGTCCCCTATGCACAAACGTGTAAGTTCGTCGATCTATGGTAAGTGTTGAGTCTATTTAAGTGGGTAGTAATAGAAGTAACAATGCATCTCAAATTCCTTGTTCGAGCTATCAATAACCACCCAATTAGTCATCCACCACACCTTGAAATGGAAAACACTTGCAAATATCATGCCTTTCAATATTTAGAGCAAGGAAACATGCTAGATCTTGGAGGTCATGGTGTCAAGTCTCGGGAAGAACTGATCCAATCAACAAATTTAAAATTGTAGATGAATAAAATGGGAATAAAATGGCATTCGAAGGGATGCCAAGCATAAATCATAAGTCATGAACAAATATAATTATGTCTTACAGATTAATGTGCCATGGAACCCAACGATTCTGTTACCATATCCACATCATTTTAGAGGTTGGGAGCCATTGATAGAACTCAAAAAAAAGAACAAATTAATCTTTTTTCTCAAAAATGAACAAGTTGATTGCTTGATTCAAGGAATGTAGTAAAAAATAATACAATCAAAATTAGAGCCAACGAACAAATTGGAATTTTCACCTGTTGCAAATTCAATACAAGGTTTTACTACTTCAATATTTAGTGCGAGGTTTAAATTTTTTTTGACTCTCTAAATTATTCATTCCACTTCTCCATCGACAAAGTTATATATGTGAGAATATACACAAACAACTCAACTTTGGCTTGCCTTCGAGAATTGTTTGAAAAATGGAAGAAAATCATTCTAAAAAATAGAGTGAGTTGTTTTGTGGATGCATTTTTTATAGAAACCAACATGAGTTTTTCATACTCATGTATCATAAAAGAGTGATCTGAAAATTTGTTTTGGCCTATAGTTTGCATTTCATTTTGGTAACTGAAACTCATTTCTATTTGGATTTATATCTAAAATAATCCTATTTTAAAAATGAGAATGGATATTGTAAGTTATAAAAATATAAAGGATGATTTGTTTTGTGATAATCATATATTATAAGAATGGACGGGGTCAATAATTTATACCCTCTATTTGGCCTAGAATAAAATGTAGTTTTGATTGTTTTAGGGCACATTGATAAGTATTTCTCCAATTTGCGTAAGAAATTGGTCCATGGCATGGATGTTAGGGAAACCTCCTTGAAGGGAATGATGAACACCAGTGTGTTTTTGGGGATTAAAATATGTGGAATTTATATATGGATAAATAAATTTGTAGTGTATGATCATTCACTTCCCTATTGGAATACTGAGAAGTGGGGGGTGAATCGATTATGAGCACTTTTTACCACTTTTAACCATAATAGGGGTGAATCAGTATGAGCACTTTTACCACTTTTAACCATAATATATAAACTTTAAATTAATCAAAGTGTATCATTAGTATATCATCAATATATCATCAGTAGATCATGAGCATATATCATCAGTATATCATGATCATATAAATATAGACAACATCACATCAAGTACATAGTACACCAAAATTTACGTGGAAACCCAAACGGGAGAAAACCATGGGATGATTTCTTTATATAAAAGGATACATTCATTGGAAGCACCAACTTCTCAATTCTCCAACTGCAACTGGAAGGAGGCTACGAACCCCTATTTACAGTCTCCAACTCGAATGAAGCTACAACTCCCTGAATTCTGTGGCTCCAACCAGAAGGAGGCTACAACCACTTGATCCTTAGGCTCCAACCTAAAGGAAACTCCAACTCCCTGATTCTCTGGCTCCAACTAAAAGGAGGCTACAACCCCCTGATTCTTAGGCTCCAACTTGAAGGAATATACAACTCCTTGATTCTCCAACTCTAACTGGAAGGAGGCTACAAATCCCTTTCATTTCTCCATCCTACCACCCTAAAATATAAGTCTAGACCAACTGTCACTACCAAAATCATTACCACTGCTATTGTCATTGTCATTGTCACTGCCATTGTCACTTTCACTACCACTGTCACTATCAATGCCACTATCATTGTCACTTCCACTACCATTGTCACTTCCACTTCCACTGTCACATCAACCTGTAACTTGTCACTATCACTACCACTATCACTGTCACTGCCACTATCACATCAACCTATAACCTGTCATAGTCACTGTCACTGATACTCAACCATATCCTCTCACATGGATCATATACCAAGGACACCTCTCAAATATATGTCCAACATCACCAACACATGCCTCTACCAAGCATGTACCAAGATCACCAATATACCATCACAAGATATGTGTCTCAACCATGTACCATGCAAAGCATCAATCATGTACCACAACATGTACCATAATAAGTGCATCAACCATGCACCAACACCTATACCAAACTATGCATCAACCATTCACCAAAACTTATACCAAACCGTGCATCAACCATGCACCAACACCTGTACCAAATCATGCATCAACCATGCACCAAAACCTATGCCATACTATGTACCAAACCTGTATAGAAAAAATGTTATAGAAAAAATGGTAAGATGACCTTTAAATAACATACCTTAAAAAACATCATAACAAGACTTCATCGTCCCTTGGAATTTTTCCCTTCTTTACTTCATCCTCCCTCCAAAATTCACCTCATATATCCTTGGTTACCTCAGATAAGAATTACTTAATCAAAAATAATATATTCAATATAATGTATGTGTAAAATGTTCTTATGAGTGACTTCTTGAGATGCATATATATTGTTTCTAAGTAATCTCTTTCCTTAACTTTAGGGCTTCTTGAAATTTCTTGTTACAACCACTTTACCCTTTCATTAATGACTTGCAATCAATTAGGGGATTCTTAACCCATCTTTGGGGATTCCATAGGGGCTTCTTAACCCATATTTGGGGCTTCCAACTTCATGACCTCATAACTCCTCAACTGTGAGGAACTACATGACATTCCACATACTATTGGAAATGACACGATGAGGACTATCCATCTATGAGTGTGTTATTTGAATTTACACTGTCCTTCATGTACTTATTCCTCAACAACTTTGTTTCTCGTGAACACACCTCTGGGGATTCTTGTAGACTTAATCAAATGCACCCATCACATCTACTGACATCAACCACTCCATCAATGAAAACTAACTCACCATCAATCTCAACCAAATTCCCAGGGGTTCTGGAATTCTCCAAGGGTTGACATCAATCTCCAAGGGTTGACATCAATGACAACCAACTGTCCAAACCAACTATCCAACATTCCCAATGGAGAATCTCATAAGAAGAAGGTATATCTATATTCTAATTTCATGCAAATTTTTGAATCTTCTCTATTAGGAACATGAATTCCTTTAGGTTTCTCTAACTCAATCAATCATAATGTTTATAGGAAAAAACAATAATGGAAATGACAGAGAGGTTTAAGCTCCTATTGAGTTCAAGAGATGTGAGAGATCTTTCCACTTTGGTGGTTTCATATTGGATTAACATCAACCTATTTGAAGTCACCTTGAGTTCAAAATCAATGGCACTAATAATATATTTTAGATATTAGGTTCTTCTATAACATAATTCATGTTAAGTAGTTATTTATCCATAATAACAAATGTATTATCTTAATACATACTTTATATTGGGATACCTATGCAAGAATTGTGTATTGTACACAACCTCAACAAAGGAACCATAGTGTTTCCTACATAAATATGTTATCTAATTATTATTGGTGATTACTCAAACAAGTATAGAGATATGTGCATTATTGAATATATCTATTCCCAAACACATGCTCGTGACACAAGGGCTATTGAAAATTTCAATTTCATTATTGTCATACTTCTCACTTAAGACCCAATCATGTAAGGCATTTGAACACTAGTTAATTGCGTTGTCCCTCTCAACTAGAGAAAATTTAGTGCAAAGAACCTAAACAACATGAATTTATTCCATAAACATAGCTTTTCTTTCCTTTTTTATTATAAGGATAGTATAGACTAGCTAAAGATGATATATTTATTCATCTCCAGTGATCGCTTTCATAGCTAGATAACTCAACATTTAGCTAAGAAACATTTGAAGCAAGATTCATTATGTGGTTTTGATCTAAGGAGATTGTTTTGGCCAAATGAGGAAGATAATTTGTGTCCATGATAATTTTCAAGTCCAAACAAGTTTTCTTTACTCATGGGGTTTTTCTCCGCATACACAAGGAATCCACATCCAATGCGGCGTTGCTAAATAGAGTTATATTCTAAAAATATGGTTGACAAGTAGAAACTACTGTTGCACATGTTGTTTAGAGGAGGCTTGATCTAAACCATAATTAAAATTAAAAATTCGTACCTCTTCAAAATATGTGATTTGGAGTTGGATTCATAAATGTTTACCATGATTTGACCAATAGTTTTACCATGCTTTCACTACCTCCACACCTCCAAATTGTCATATGTTCATTTCATTGAATCCATCATTGTCTTGTGACTATTTCTCTATCTCCCATTCACTCTCTCCATCATTGAGAGTGAATGGATGACAAAGAAATAGTGATAAGACAATGATGGATTGGTATTATGGACCTAAGGAAAGGGTTAGTGTAAAAAATAGGCCACCCATGTGGCTTAAAACTATGCACATGGTATAAAGGTGAACTAGGTGAGGTATGTCACTAATGAGGTACTACATAATGTATTGGATGCATAGTATATGAACTAGGAATTCCATTTTTGGAGTTCTTTTATACTCATTGCATTCTCACATTGGGTAGAACCAGTAGGTGATCAACTATTGTGTTAAAATATTGGGGACACAAGCTATGGAGGGTTGAGAATTGAGGATATTCAATGTAATGTCCCTTAACCCAACTGAGGGACATACAGTGCATAATACTCTTAAAAACAAAATTTATGCTAATTAAATTAATTCATTTATATTTAGTTGATTTCATGTAGCTTAGAGCTACAAATTAAACCATATTTAGCTATTGTATACAACCATAAAATAGATGCATCTACCACATGCTAATAAAAAACATGAAATGCAACTAAACAATACATTACAACAACATATAAATCACTTCCAAATACACATAGTTCATGCACAACAATTAAACACATAATTTAGCATAACAACAAGATAAAACAATTATGTTTTCACAACGGTTGTGCAACCAGCTACTTGGGATGGACATTCCACCCAACCATAGACTGGTTGTTCCAAGTATCAATAGCTAGTCACCCCCAAGTTGAGGCTAGCAATCCACAAAAGAGGGTGCTCTCTCACATTCCACTCACAGTTCATAAAACTCTCAACCCAACTAATATTCTTCTACAACTATCTCGATTTTCCACCATCCCTCTTCCTCTTGACCTGTCCAACCCAAGGAATATACCCCTTCACTAATCCCATTCCCTCGAGCATCCCATTCATTTATCAGGGTCTCTCTGGCACAACAATCTATGAATCTCTTAGCTAGGAACTCAAGGGAAATTTTTGCTAGGAAAATTATCAACAAACCAACAACAACCACTTGTTGTTTTAGTAAAACTGACCCAGGAGTTCACTCTTCAGGCCTAGAAACCTATATCTTCGGTTTTCTAGCTCCAATTTTCTCCCATTACGCTCCATCTTGCTCTAGAATTCGCCTTCCATGGTTGCATCAACTTCCAGCTATGTTTCTTTCTCTCTCTTACTTCCCATGTGCAAACTTGACTAACTAAAAGCTATTGTCCCAGTAAATTTCCTCTCTTTGTATTGCCTTTCATGACTCACACTCTTCCCCAAGATGATGGTACTCAACCCCCATGTGAATAAATTTGGGATGTGACCACTCACACACACCCTCTTACATGTATTCAATGTTTGGTTTTGGAAACACTCAATCATAAATGGGGAGGTTCATATACAAATAGCAATTTTAAGAAAACATGTTAAATTAATATACATGGGTATTTACCCCGTGGACCCCTCTTGGCCATTATCCTAGACACTCCACTCTCTTGTGGATTAATTCATTCCCAATCTCTTGTCCATGTCCCCTTAGCAGTTGGCATCACATTTTACTAATAAAACAAATAAATACAATTTGCATATTACATCACTTTGGTCGTAGCCACACATTATATCTACATAATCATTAATTAAAATGGGGATTATAATGGGGATGTTTCATTCCCTCTCCCCTAAAATTGTGCACCATCCTCGGTGAACTCTTTGCCAATATACATATATGCAAATTTACATCACAATACTTAGAAAATAAAATTTTGCAATTTTACAACTCCAACCATAATCTCATGTTCCTCTCAACTCATCGACCCAAGGAATGCACCATTCGTTTATCAAAGTTAACTCAAGGGATGTACCATTCGTTTATCAAGGCTAAACCAAAAAATGAGCCATTTGTTTTTCAAGGTCCCCAACGTAGTTGACTAGGACTCTAAGATGTGGTTCCATAACTCTAGTTGCTCAAAATGGAGTCTTGCATTACGTCTTCTTCAAAACTGTCAAAAATTTGCGGGTATTATGCCCACATGTTTTCTTCATGCTCCCATGTAGCATGTTCAGGACCGTAATAGTTCCATTGAACCTTTACCATCCCTATGACTTTGTTCCTGAGCACTTTGATTTTCTGGTCCAGGATCCGTACTAGTTCCACCCGAAAATCCCCTTCGTGCTCCACCTGGATCATATTCCAATCAATCATGTGGTTAGGATAAAAAATATATTTATTTAACAATGACACATGAAATACATTATGAACTCTCATGGATGCAGACAAAGATAACATGTATGCAACTAGCCTTATCTTTTCTAATATTTCAAAAGGCCCACAATATCTTAATGCCAACTTCGGGAAACTTACTAATCTTATCAAACTTCTCTTTTCCTTTACTTTAAAAACACATGTTCTCCCACTTTAAAATATATAAAAAAATTGTTCTTGTCTGCATAACTTTTCTTCCTATTCCAAGAAACTTTTAAATTCTGCTTTATCTTTTCCATTTGATCTTCAATTTTTTTAACAATTATGGCCCAACAACTTCTCTATCTGTTGGATTATCCCAACTCACTGGTGTGTTACATTTTCTTCCATATGATGCCTCAAATGGACTCATTCTCAATGAGGCCTGATACCCATTGTTGTAGGAAAATTCAACTAAATGGATACAATCTTCCCACTTTGATGGTTGACCATCACATACATTCTAAGAATTTCCTCAATTATCCTATTAGTCCTTTCTGTTTTCCCATATTACTCTAGATGATATGTTGTACTAAGATTTAAATTTGTCCCAAAGCCCTTGAACAAACCCTTCCAAAAATTAGAAGTAAACTTTGGATCTCTGTCTGAAACTATTTCTTTAGGCACTGCATATAGCCTATCAACTTATTTCATGTAGATATCTACAACATTTGCTTCCTTGTGTGTAGTCTTTGCCAGAATAAAATGTGCTTCTTTAGTCAATTTATCCACCACAACCATGATTGAATCATGTTGCTTCACTGTTATGAGAAGCTTAGTAATAAAATCAATTGTAACTATTTCCCACTTCCATTCCGAAGTGGGAAATGGATGTAGAAAACCTATTGGGTGTCTATGTTTTGTCTTCACTTTTTGGAATTCTATACATTTGGCTATGTAATTAGCCACTTTCTTCTTCATTCTTGGCAAAAAATATTGGCTTCTTACTACTGCAATTGTTTTCTAATATCTTGGGTGCCCTATATATGACACATTATGCATCTCCTTCAACACTTCATTTTTCATCTCCCCGGAATTCAACACATACACCTTACCTTTGTACATAAGAATTCCATCTTCTTTAAGCTCATAATAATTAAATTTCCGCTTAAAATTGCCTTGTTGTAATACTTCTTTTATTCTTAAATAAATCTTATCTGAATTTTCTGCTACAACAATTTTGTCTTTTAGATCTATCAGTACATGCTAATGGCTGCAATATACAATTCATGAGATCTCTTGCTGAGTCCATCAACCACTTGATTTTTCTTTCCCTTTATGTGCTTAATTTCGAAGTCATATTCACTCAGAAATTCCAGCCATCTAGTTTTCCTAGCATTTAGTGTTGGTTGTCTAAAAAAATTCTTTAGACCATAGTGGTATGTCCTTAGCTTGAATTTCTTACCCATAACGTAATTCCTCCATATCATCAATGCATGTACAATTGTTGTTAACTCCAAGTCATGTGTAGCATAATTCTTCTCATGCTCTTTTAATTTTTTGGACTCAATATAGCATACCACATGGTCCTTTTGACTGAGAACTCCACCGAGTCCTTCCTTGCATGCATCGATGAACACAACAGAATTTTCATTTGGATCTGAAATTTTCAATATTAGTGCACTTGTCAATATTCCCTTCAACTATTGAAAACTCTCTTCACACTTGGAATTCCATTCGAACTTCACTCACTTCTTTTGCAAAGAAGTGATTGGACTTGCAATCTTTGAAAAACCTTTTATGAATCTTCAGTGATAATTGGAAACACCCATGAATGATCTAACCTCTGTCAAATTCTTTGGCACTGGCCATCCTCTAATGGCCTCTATCTTCTTAGGATCAAATTCTATCCCTGCTACTGATATTATATGCCCTAAGTAGTGAATCTTCTTTTGATAAAGGATGCACTTACTTATCCTAGCATACAATCTGTTGTCACTCCAAGAAATCACTCCCTAACTGTAGAAGGGTATAATCTTGGTAACTTTAAAAGATCAATAATGTGGAGGAAAAGAGGATCAGATCGGATGACATTATAAACTCATATCCATTTAGAAATACATCAGTCACTTGAAAGACCAAGGCTTTCAACTATGTAAATTAGAAAGTTTACTTTAATGTGTGGAAACACGGAGAAGACATATTATGCTAACATAAATACATATACAATAGTATATTTGAATGGCCAGTAATGATAGGTAAAATAATCTTCACACCAGCAGAAACATACATAAGATTGCATATAATATATGGCCAGACCCAACAAGTAAATACTTTCAACTTTAGTTTATGAATGCACCAATAGGATAAAAACTATCTGGCATTAAGAAAAACGTCAGAAGAAAAGTATATAAATTTATTATACCAACGAAGAGATGGGATGACAACCTTCTGTCATTGAATATACATAAACTTGGAAATAAAAGAAATGGAAAACTAAGTAACACAGTGAAAGAAGCTCGATGTCAAGATATATTAATGGACATCTCTAAAGGATGAAATATACAAGTCTTCAAGAATAGAACCACAGTCTTGAGACTGTTCCCCCCACTTTGGCACTGTCTCTGTGGGATTTAAATAAGCTTTACAAATCAGTTTCAATATCCTCAAAATATGGATCTGATAACCTCTTTTCCTATCTCAAATTTGAATTTGTGAGGTGGCTGGAAAAGACATATCTCTCAAATAAAAATAGTTGTGTAGAAACTGGAAGAGGCTTTTGTATATTGGTTTTTTTTGAGAAAATAACTCTCTCATTTATTTGATGTTCATTTTCATTTGCCCAGGATCTACATTTCAAAAACATGTGTCAAACAAGTAAATTCTGAGATCCAAAATTTAGGGCTTAGAGAAGAATTTGATTGTCCCAATAGATGACACCTGTAGGAAAATTGAGAGAGGTTATTGTTCTTTGACATGTTAGTAACAAAAGTCTCCGTCCTTTTCTCAAAATGATTCTTGAGTCGCTCAGAATCATCATTTGAAAATGATAACTCAACACAGTAAAAACAAACTCTTCTGCACTCATTTTCCCTTGAAAATCTTATTTAGCCGCCAAAAAGGAAAGCTTTTGGTGGCTCATTACACTGTGAAAAATCCATTTAGCTGCCGAAAGATAAAATTTATTTTTGTTTTTTTCAAGATATGAATTGATTTATTCATTTGAATAATATATTTAAATGCCTGTCTCAAAGCTTTTAAGATTTATAAATACATCTTCTACCTTATAATGATTTATCATGTGATATCAAAATAATTAGCAAATCATTTTTTATCACTAACATTTGGCTCCAACTGGGATGGAGACCTCCTTACGAGGTTTCCAAGAACCACAAATATAATGCCTTTCCTGAAAAATATATAATCCATAACTTAGTCTTTAGTGTTCCATTGGGCATGGAGTCAGCGTTTCATTGCGCATGGAGTCAGCATTCCATTGGGCATAGCGTCATCCATTCACTTCTTTCTGAACATATTTCATGACCTGTGTAAAGATCTTTGTAAATCTTTAAAACTGTCTTTATTCACACAAGGTAACTGCTACATCTGCTGAAAAAAATGAAGAAAAGAAATGCTTGGGCATTAAGCTTATTTCCTACCCTACTCTACCCTAACCAGCTATGTAATTTGGTTAGGAAAAGGCAGATTTACATAGCATCTATCCAAGCAATTTCAATATTGTAATGATCTCATCATTCTCACTGATCAACAATTGATCTTTGAAATGCAACAATAGTGAATAAAATTCATTCACACAACCAAACTCAACAGGAAACATGTGCAAGTCAATGAAATATGAAACTTTCAAACCTTCTGAAATTTATGATTCTATGAAGGCTACTACTAGATCTTTGAAACTCAGATCAGACATCTGTTGATCCACAGAAAAATCTTGCTCAACCATGATTGTTCCTCTGCTATAAGATTGATCACTTTCTGGTTCTCTTGAGCTCAACTTGTTATCATAAAAAACTACAATTTCCTCATCAGAATAATGCTCAGAAGATGATGATAGAACAATGTTTAAATGACAAGGACTATGATCATCTAGGAACATGTAGTTGCCTATGCAATCCTTAGTTATCATAGGCTCATTCTGATTTACAAATTGATCATAATCTTCAGACTCATACCTGTCCCTAGAATGCTCTTCCAATGTTGAAGGATTTGATTTACAATCTGAAAAAATTTCAGTTGCCTGTTGTTGTTCTAAATCTGCCACATAATCATTACCTTCCTGTTCAAAAAATGAAATGTTCTGACATTCTTCTAGCTCAGGTAGATGATGGTTTTCAAAATCAACTTGCTCCGGGATTCTCCTTGAAGAAAAAATGTTTTCTTCCACCTCTAAAGCATCTTCAAACAAAATGTTTAATGATGAAGATTTCCTTTCTAGCAGAAGAAGGGCAAGTTTTGACTGCAGTCCCATCACATAATATATCATGGAAGATGTCTCTGTAGGCATGATATCCAGAGGCATACCATGGTATATGCTGAAAAATCTTTGATTGAAAGCATGCAAAGCTTCATTCTATTCTCTTTTCATAGCATAGAAATCAACAAGGTAAGAATCTAGTGATTTATGTTCTCCCCAATGTTTCATAAAAACATCAGTGAATTCTATCCAAGAGCCAAAGGAGTCATCTCTCAAACTCTTAAACCAAACAACAACATCTCTGATCAAATATTTAGAGAAAAATATCATGATCACATCTTCATGATCAATTTGAAAACGATCAATAAAATCTTCAAAGGAGTCCAAGTGCCTCTCAGCGGAAACTTGGTTCTCTCTAGAAAACTGGGGAAGATATTCAAAGCAGTCAAGAGGGTAAGGATGAAGAATATAGGGAAGCCTCAAGGGTTTGAACATCTTCATTCTGATTTTAATTTGAAAGGCAGTTGGTTGATCATGAAATTTAACAGGTTGATGAAAAGGTTTAGTAGTAATGCAAAAAGGTGTTGAGCTCTGGACAGGTTTGGAATCAATTTCAATCTTTACAAAGTCAGAAGAGTGATCAAATTCAAGAGGAATTGGAATACATAACTCATATTTATGAATGGGATGAGGTAAAGCTGTTGAATCTAAATATACAATGCAAGCAGGTTGCAAGATTTCCTCTTCTAAGGATATACAAGAAGGATGATGATTTTTTGAATATACAAAACAAAAAATGATTCTCTTTACATGCAAAGGGAACAACATGAAAGAGATAATAAAGAACAACAACAGTTCATGAAGCAGACTAATGAACTGATACCTAGCGTTAAAATTCATCCTCTTCATCTTCTATCAACTGGATCCTCCCCAGTGGAGTCTTTAATGTGGAGTCAACAGGAAAATGATTACAGTCAAATTTTATGTCTGTCTCTTGTCTTCCATCAAGAAACAGATCTATGTCGTTCTCCCAGAGAAACTCTGCTTTCACTTTCATTCCCCAGCAATGGCGCCATTTTGTTATCACTCCAAGAAATCACTCCCTAAATGTAGAAGGGTGTAAGCTTGGTAACTTTAAAAGATCAATAATGTGGAGGAAGAGAGGATCAGATCGGATGACATTATAAACTCATGTCCATTTATAAATACGTCACTCACTTGAAAGACCAAGGCTTTCAACCGTGTAACTCAGAAAGTTTGCTTTAATGTGTGGAAACATGGAGAAGACTTATTATGCTAATAGAAATACCTATACAATAGTATATGTGAATGGCCAGTAATGATAGGTAAAATACTCTTCACACCAATAGAAACATATATAATATTGCATATAATATATGGCCATACCCAACAGGTAAATACTTGCAACTTTAGTTTATGAATGCACCAATAGGATAACAACTATCTAGCACTAAGACAAACATCATAAGCAAAGTATATAAATTTAGTATACCAACAAAGAGATGGGATGAAAACCTTCTGTCATTGTATATACATAAATTCGGAAAGAAAGGAAATGGAAAACTAAGTAACACAGTGAAAGAAGCTCAATGTCAAGATATATTAATGGACATCTCTAAAGGATGAAATATACAAGTCTTCAAGAATAGAACCACAATCCTCAGACTATTCCCCCCCCTTTGGCATTGTGTATCTGTGGGATTTAAATAATCTTTACAAATCAGTTTCAAGATCCTCAAAAGATGGATTTGATAACCTCTTTTCCTATCTCAAATTTTAATTTGTGAGGTGGCTAGAAAAGACAGAAATTTCTGGAAATATGCTGCTCAAAGATTGACCTATATATCTCAAATAAAAACTAATGTGTACAAACTGGAAGAGGCTTTTGTATAATGGTTTTTTTTGAGAAAAAAATCTCTCAGTTCTTTGATATTCATTTTCATTTGCCCGGGATCTGCATTTCAAAAACATGTGTCAAACAGGTAAATTCTGAGATCCAAAATTAAGGGCTTAGAGATGAATTCGATTGTCCCAATATATGACACCTGTAGGAAAATTGAGAGACAATATTGTTCGTTGACATGTTATTAACAAAAGCCTCTGCCCGTTTCTCAAAATGATTCTCCAGTCGCTCAGAATCATCATTTGAAAATGATGACTCAACACAGTAAAAACAGACTCTTCTGCACTTTCGGCGGCTCATTTTCCCTTGAAAATCTGATTTAGCCGCCGAAAAGGAAAGCTTTCGGTGACTCATTACACTGTGAAAAATCCATTTAGATGTCGAAAGATAAAATTTATTTTTGGTTTTTTTCGAGATAGGAATTGATTTATTCATTTGAATAATATATTTAAATGTCTATCTCAAAGATTTTAAGATTTATAAATAAATCTTCTACCTTATAATGATTTATCATGTGATATCAAAATAATTAGCAAATCATTTTTGATCGCTAACAAAATATATGCTCTCTTAAAACTTGCAACAACATTCTTAAATGTTGCTCATGTTCCTCTTCTAATTTAGAGTAGACGAGGATATCATCTAGGGACATAATCAAAAACTTGTCTAGGTATTCCCTGAACACTCCATTCATCAGACAGATAAAAATTGTTGGGGCATTTGATAATCCAAATGGCACTATCGTGAATTCATAATTGCCATATCGTATTTTGAATGTTGTCTTGTTGATGTCTTCTTCCTTTATCCTTACTTGATGATAACCTGATCTCAAGTCAATCTTCAAAAATATTCTTGCACCTTTCAGTTGATCAAACAAATCATCAACTATGGGAAAATGATACTTATTCTTTATGGTAACCTTATTAAGTTTCCATAAATCAAAACAAAGCCTTAAGGTTCCATCCTTCTTTACAAAAACAACCGGGGCTCCCCAAGGTGACACATTTGGGCGTACATATCCCTTCTTCAAAATTTATTCAAGATGCATATGTAACTGTTTTAATTCTGGTGTAGCCATTCTGTATGGTTTCTTAGACATTGGGGAAACTCGTGGCACTAAATCAATAGAGAAATCAATGTCTCTCTTTGATGGAAATCCTATAATTTCTCTAAAAAACATCTTCAAAATCCTTCAAGACCAGATGGTCTTCAATGCTTGCCACTTTATCTTTGGCTGCCCCCTCCATATGGGCTACAAACATTTGGCATCCCTTCCTGAAGCTCTTCTTCAACTACATAGCTGAAACCTCTCTAACAACTAGAGCTCTTAGAATGCATTGAATATTTCCTTTCCACCCTTCCTCATCAAGACATGTGATTGTCTTGTTGTAACAATCTAGGACAACATGATGTTTTTCCAACCAATCCATGCCAATTAGACAGTCATATGAACCCAATGATATGATGTTTACATATAACTTTGTTCTAAGTCCATTCATGTCTATTGAGTAATATTTAACCAACTCATTGTTTTTCCTCTTAGTCTCTATGGCGAACTGAACTAACCAAGATTTCACATGTTTACTTCTCTGCAAGTGAAATATTTCAACAATGTTAGCATTTATGTAACTATGGCTAGCTCCGGAATCAATTAAAATCACTATGGGATGGTTATCAATCTTACCTTCCACTTCGATCACGGGGGATTGATATCCAGCTTTCTTTTTTTCGAAGATTGCATAAATCCTTGGCATGCTTCCTCCCATGTCTTCCACTTTTTCAACCTCCTAAATGTTGTGGACAATTCTCATTATTTCTCCTTTGTGAGGGCAGTCATTATATAAGTGATTCCCCTCACATCCCCAAGATTGAACAGGTTGTTTCCTTGGCCTTTTCCCAAATGCATATGCATTCTTTTGATCATTTTGGGTTGCCTAGCCTTGTTGATTTGCTTGGGAGTTATTTCCGAAAAAGGGTGGCTTAAAACCTTTCTTCCTTTGATCCTTTTTCCCTTTCATCTTGTCATTCCAAGCCTTTTGGAAAACTGACCTTCCTTTTCTTTTCTCATAAATATGTCTTTCTCTCCTTATGGTTTCTTCCATGGTCTTGGTTTTATCATAATGAATCTTGTCACTGTAGAAGGAGGGTAACCCACTTAGAAACCTTTGGATTTTAACCTTCTCATCTTTACTGAAGTCAACATAATTCAATAATTCAAAGAACCACTTCCCATATTCCTCCATTGTCATGGTTCCCAACTTGAGTTCAAATAACTCTTTCATCTTTCTCTCATAGTAATGACCGGACAAATATTTCTCTTGGAAATATCCTTTGAACTACCTCCATGAGATCCTCTTCTCATCAAGGTTCTTGGCTTGCTTAAGCTGATCCCACCACATGGTTTCCTTCCCTTGCAAGTGGTAGGTGGAAATTATAGCTTCTATCCAGGATGAGTAATCATGCAACTATAAATATTTCTTCATTTCCAACAGCTAGGCCTATACCTCTTCTCCTTTCCTATGCTCACAATTGAAATTAGGTGGCTTGATTTTCCTGAGTTCACCTTGCAAGATGTATGCCTTAGTCCTTATTCTTTTCCTCCAAATATGAGACACACTTGGACTACTTCCTATTCCTAGACTGGCATGATTTCTTCTAGTGGAATTCCTTGGAGAATGATGGAGCCTACTCATGCTTCTTGAATGCCTATCATTTCCATGATCATCCATTTTGGTATGGGATATAGATGTTGATACTTTTCTAACACTAGTTGCTTTCTTGGTGCCAGAATATTTGTCAACTTTATTATGCAACATGTTCAAGCTCTGAAGTATCTCTTCCTGAGCCTTCATAATCCTTTCATTATCAGCTTTGTAGCTATGCACTTCCCTATGCAGGCTTCTCATAGTGACATGCTCTTTCCTATGTCTTCTTCCATTTGATTATGTCTCATCATTCCCCATGCTGACATGAAAACCTATGATATCTTCCTCATCACTTTAAGATCCTTGAGCATCTTCCATAATTCCATTTCTCATATAAGAATTACAGTTTCTTTATGTACTTTTAATTTTGCAAGAAATGTGCATGTAATAATTACTGTTAGAACATGCGTATTATAAAAAATTTCATTAATCAGAATACATGTTATTTATTCATCAATTTATGAAGGACACATTGCACCAATTCAAATTTTGATTTTCTTGATGCATTCCTCCCTGAAAAAACTTCCCAACGACTATACTCATGCCTCAATATGAATTTTGAGTGAAACGTTACAACAACTACATGCTGCAATTCTACTCTTTTTATTGCTACATAAATATATTTATTAATTTATGAGAAATTTAATTTCCCAAATCAAAATTATGGGTTGACATATTTCTTCTAGTCCTCAATACCTTTCCAAAGACTATTTTTTTGCTCAAATCCGAGCTCCTAGATCAAAGTTATGGTCTGGAAAAGTTTAGGTTGTTTTACTTAATTTACTCATGTATGCTAGAGGTGTCTTATTCCTCTTACTACACATTTTTAGGTGCCCATAACCAAAATCTGAATCCCATGCTATATTCTATGGGTCATAATTTTTCTATCAACTACTCATGCTCTCCAAACGAACTTCTAATCATAGAGTTATTCCCTCTGGAAGTAATACTGGTGATTTACCCTCACTGTTTTGGCTGAAACTTTCTCATACGAGCTCCATTTTGCGAACCATTTATCTTGTTTGATAGATCTCTTTGAGTTATTTTATTTGAGCTGTAGAGACATAGTGTACCTTGGGACACTCTCTTCTCGTGTGTTTTGACTTGCTAAAAATGTTGTTTAGGGCCTCAAAAATGGCCCACAAGTTAAAGACCTTCAAAAACCATAAAATTTCGCAGAAATTTGACTGTTTTACTGTGTTAACAACTCTTTAAATATTACCCATTGATATCAAATCATGATGCACAACAATTGTTGATATGAATTGGTCAGCCATCGATGATTGGTATCATCCATTGGATGTGCAAAACGTTTTTCCAAAGCTACCGATTCGACCATCGGTCATCAGTGCATTTCCTCGACACCCGATTTTTAGACAACTCTTAAATCGACCGTCGACGATATTTGTGCGTGAATGAAAAAAATATTCATTGAATATTCCAATGCCCTACCACCGACCCATCAGTGATCGACGATCCCTGATGACTATATAAAACTTTACCAAATCGGTTGATTTGACCATCGACCATCAATCCACTTTTGTTGGCTGATGTGGAAAATGTTGACATGGCATGACACATGGATGATGACATGGCATGAAACGTCATCCTAAGGTGTCAAATTGGGTGACATGGAATGACACATGGATGCTGACATGTCATGACATGTGGATGATGACATCATCATCCTCTTACCCCCCATCAACCAATTTTCTTGAACAACCAAAACACCTTGCCGACTTTGGTCCATGTCGAAAAATCAACGCATCGACCATCGACAAATTTTGTTGCTTGTTTGGGACACTTCACTGAATCGAACGATTCCTGACCACCAACACATAACCATCGGTGATTTCTTTTGGTTTTATTTCAACACTTTCCCAAACTCGTCGATCTGACCATCGACCATCGGTGGATTCTATTGTTGAACTTCACACTTAGAATATTTTCAACTTTTCTCTGATTGATATGGATCGTCGATCTGATCCCTTTCACAATCCCCAATTTAATATCGGCCATTGATCCAATCAACCTTTAAAATGGATGGATCCTTATGTATTTTTAAATTTATCATGATGAATCCCAACTGTCGATCTCAAGGGAAAAAGAGATCTCGGACCTCGATCCATGAAACTTCCTATAACTCTATAGGCGGCCATTAAAACTCGAATTTCGACCATTTTAGGCCAAATTTCAATCTGCAACTTCACCTCTCTACTCCATTAACCATATCCAATTGACTGAAGTCATTAAAACTCAGATTTCACTCACGAAATTTGGGATTTCTTTCTAAAATCTCCAATTTTCCCCCAAATAGATCACAGACAAAATATGCAACAATCAATTTCACCAATTTACTCGGGTTCGATCCCATAAAAGACTGGTGTTTGAGCTAGAGCTCTGATACCATAATGTAACATCCCCCAGGCCAACCGAGGGACATTACCACGCAAAATACTCTTAAAAATGAAATTTCTGCTAATTAAATTTATTCATTTATAGTTAGTTGATTTCCTGTAGATTACAACTATGAATTAAACAAATTTAGCTACTCTCTAGAACCATAAAATATATGTATATACCACATGCTAATAATCAGAATGAAATGCAACTAAAAAACTCATTACAACAATATATAAATCACTTCCATATATACAGAGTTCATTCACAAAAATTAAACACATAACTTAACATAACAACAATATAAAACATTTATCTTTTCACAATAGTTGTGCAACCAACTATTTGGGATAGAAGTTCCACCCAAACATAGATTGGATGTTCCAAATCTCAAGAACCAGTCACCCCTAAGTTGAGGATAAAAATCCACAAATGAGGGTGGTCTCTTACAATCCACTCACATCTCATAAAATTGTCAACCCAATTGATATTCTCCTACAACTATCCTGATTTTCCATTAGCTCTCTTCCTCTTGACCTGTCCAACCCAAGGAATGTACCCCTTCATTGATCCTAGTCCCTCAGGCGTACCATTTGTTTATAAAGGTCTCTCTGGCACATGAATCTAGGAATATCTCATCTAGGAACTCAAGGGAAATTGTTGCTAGTAAAACGATAAGCAAACCAACAATAACCACTTGTTATTTTAGTGCAACTCACCCAAGAGTTCACTCTTCAGGCCTGACACCCTGCCTCTTCAATTTTCCAGCTCCAATTTTCTCCAATTATGCTCCATCTTTCTCTAGAATTCTCCCTCCATGGCTTCATCATCTTCTAGCTTTGTTTCCTGCTCTCTCTTTCTTCCCATGCACAAACTTGACTAACTAAAAACTATTGTCCCAACCCATACAAATTTCCTCTCTTTGGATTTCCTTTCTTGACTCACACTCTTCCCCAAGCTGATGGTACTCAACCCCCATGTGCCCAATAAATTTGGGATATGACCACTCACATCCACCCTCTTACATGTATTCAATGATTTGATTTGGAAACACTCAATTATAAATGGGAAGGTTCATATACAAATAACAATTTTAGGAAAATGGATTAAATTAATATACATGGGTATTTCCCCCTTGGACCCCTCTTGGCCATTATCCTAGACACTCCCCTCTATTGTGTATTAATTCATCCCCCATCTCTTGTCCATATCCCATTAGCAGTTGGCATCACATTTTATTAATAAAACAAAGAAATGCAATTCACATATTACATCACTTTTGTCGTAGCCACACATTATGTCTACATAATCATTAATTAAACTGGGGATTATAATGGGGATGTTACATTCAAGATAAGATATCACCTCCATTATGGATAAAAATAAAATATAGTACTCCATAGTCAATAGGATATATGAACATCCACAATGAATTGATTTTAGTGGAAAGGCAAAAGGAAATGGTGGCATATTTGGGATATCAATTTGGATGGGTAACCATCTTAGGTGAGAAGAAGGAAGAAGATATCATCAATGAGTTTTTTCACCTTCATATGGAACTTATATTGGTAGAGGATTTCTTACCACTCCATTTGGAATTCATAATAAAGGAAGTCCCTCTATCAATTTTCATTACCACCCCTCCTATGATGACTACTAGCTCATTGTCACAACCCATGTCAAGTGTAGTGTATATCCCACTAGTCACGATGCATGCAACTAGTTCTAGATTTGAGTTTAGTGTTTAGATCAAACAAAAATATTCTACAGTGGAGTATTCAAGATAAGGGACTGGAAGAGTGGACTCAATCAATATACCATAATTAGTTCTTATGATGGAAGGCATGGAAGAGGGAGATGAGGTCCAACTGCAACTTTTCATTAACATCTAGAAGATAGATCTACCCTCACTTTCCAATATCATTATAGAATCAGAAATAAATATGAAAGGAAGAGTGAAGGAGAAGTATGATTGCATGAGACAAATATGGATTCATAATCTATATCTAAAGGAACAAAAAATACAATGGGAAAAATAAAGAGAAGTGTTTCAGATACAATTCAAATAGCCTACAACAAATTAGAGTCAATGGAGAAAACAAGGAACATAAACCACCACATTTTTATCTAACTAAATGGACTAGAGAACTATTGCACTAGTTAAGTTAAAGAAACAAGATTGAATACCTGAAAGTTTTAAGAAAAAGTTCATGAAGTTGCAATGGAGGTAGAAGAAGAGTTGTCCACATGTTTTGAGGAGGTGCTCCCACACCTTCCTAAGGCCTTAGAAATCACATAGAAAGTAACCATTGTCAAAATCAAGGGAACAACAACACAATATAAATCACAATATATATCATCATGTCAATCATACGTGAGTGGGAAGAACCAAAATCACAATATAAATCATCATGTCAATCATACAAATCAATTGCAATTAGAAATTAAACAACAACTCAAATACCTGGATATTTCATGGTTATCCTCATATGATATTCGTTTAACGGTGATCCAATAGATCTCCTCTAGTAGTTGTTTTAATAATTTTACCAACACTTAAAGATTCAAAAAAATAATAAAATAAATTAACAAACATTTTTATGACTAAATAATAATTAAAAAGACATGAGTGCATGAATACCTGAATGAGCTCCTCTTGGTTTTAAGAATAATTTATTGGAGTATTATAATCTTTGAGCAAGCCTCCCTCGATTTGATGAGGCAACATTGAACTCAACATTGACTTTTTTGTTGGTTTGTTGTATCGAGGGAGGTTTGCTCCAAGACTATCCAAATCCTAATTTATTCTCTACTAAACTTGGCCAACCATGTGAAGGTTAAATCTCTTATGGCAACTCCCCCCCCCTCACATCACTCTCAATTCCCCAATACCCAGTCTATCTACTAGAAAATAGTTGAAGGAAACGCATTAATATTCATGCATAGACACTAGAAAAACAACAAATTCATAAAGAAACATATGTGGTTTTGTGGATAAAGAAACATATAGCAATCATTCATTAACATATGACATTCATTCAGTCATTCATTATTCACAGATCCAAAATACTTCATCTCAATAAATTTAATCATCAAAAATATGTTTTAACAATATGGTAGATGATGTTTCTAAGTACAATCATTTATTTTTTGGTTTATTTCTACTTGAAATGAATTCAGAAAGTAGGTTGTCAGTTCCTTCTTCCCCTTTAGTTGTTCTGGCCTCTACATGTCTTATTGACAAGCTGGTCGTGTACTCATGATGATGAGGTTGCTGCAAGGGGGGAGTGGATCATCAACTGCAATAAGAAAACAAAATTAAATTGATATTTTTTGTTATTATTACAAGTATTTAATTAATAAAAATAACATTAGAGTGTTCTTTACCTGCTTGAGTAGTGGAGGCAAGCAAACTAGTTTCAAATGCGGCCATATGTTCATCTTATTGTCTAATGTCATCCTCTAGATGTCGTGGAGTTGAAACAAGAAATGTTATAATTAATACACCATTTGCAATTAAATATTTTTAATTGTAATCCATACTACATTTTTATAGCACATGAAATACCTCTAGTACCGAGCTGCACACCACCTTCATTGGGTGGCACTCTACCATCACTAGGTTGTGTTCCACTAGTGGGGACACTTGTTTCTTTGTTGGTTGCCTGTTTAAAACTAAAAAACACATGACTTTATGGCCAAAAATAATAATCAATAGATTTTACAAGTAATTGATTATAAATAATGGTCGTTGATTTTATTTACCCGTGTGTTGGTTTGAGTGTTGGAAGGTTGTGTTTCCCCCAATCTTTTTCTGAGGTCAACCATGCCTTGAAAGATGTGCTTGAAAGAACGCTTGAGGTATTCCTATGTTGGAGCTTCTTTGAAATCCATGCCCTACAAATTTTCATAACATTAACTTTGTTTCTTCTCCGCAATTAAATTAAAATTGTAAACAATATATTATTTGGATTCTATTGATTTTTTTATACTTACAATTCATGCGACCAATTTCGAGTAACCACCCGGGCCAAGTTTGTGTTTCCCATGTTTTTAAATTCTCGCCTTGGTGGCGTTTGATGTGTCTGGGAGCCTATATTGAAAATTTTCAAATACGTAATTAGATGTCACAATGACGATAAAGCCTCATAATTACATTATTAGAAGTGTCACATACCTTCCTGATCCGAGTGGTGTCTTTCCTTATTTTCAAAGCATATTCTCCTTTTCATCTTCCTGCAGGGCCTTCCAATCCCTCTCAGGAATCATTGGAGGATGCTCATACTTAGGGTTCCTTTGTATATGAACCCTATATTGGTCCCGCATATATTTTAAATATGCATATGCTTTTGAGGAGACTCCATATTTACTCCAGATTTAGTTAATGAGCTCATATTTTAACTTGGAACTTTGTGAATTCCATCTTGTGCATATGGTGGGACCAAATATTTCCAATGTTAGGTCAATAATGCGTTTATAAAATGTGTTGTTTCCTGCAAAATGTTATTATCATTAGTTTAAAATAATTGCACATTATACGTAAATTTCAATTAGATTGTACATAATAATTAAAGAACATCTTAAATACTTGGAAGATTTTATATTTTCATAGGGATGGGCTCATCGTTTACTAAAAATGTAACCTTTAATGTTCCCATGCTAGTGACATGGGAAGATATAGTAAATCATTCTTCAAAATGTGCAAAGCCTTTCTCTACATCAACATCATCCTGTGCACATTCTGGCATGTGCTCGTCAGGGCCGGGTGTAGTACCGACATCGACCCTAGAGGGTGTAGCTATCTGAGTGAATGGCATACCGGTTTGAGTGACTCATGTGCCAATATGATGTTTTTCTAGTGTAGTAACAACGCTGGTACCAACACCAACCTCCGTAGCATGATTCCGAGGATCAAAATCCTGCAAAAATTCCTGTAAAAATAAAACATTTTTTATAAAGGACTTGTAAGCGTATAAAAATTAAAATCCAAAATAGATAAAGATATTTCTTACCCCATAGATTTGAATTTTGTTCATCAAGGATTTAATTCTTTCCTTTATCTCATGTGTCCATTGTTGAATCTCAATCAAAGAAGCAAGTTTGATGTTTTATTTTCTTATAAGCTTCTTTATTGTTTCGACTGGGTTGGGGGATGCAATTTTTTTTTCATCGATACGCTCTTCCTCTGTATAATATATGGAATTCTCTAAGGATGTTTCCTTTTCCCTGTCACCCTAGGACAATGGTGTTTCCAACAAAGCAATTCCAATGTAAGAAATAGAAAAAATTGAATAAAATCAAATGTATGCAAAATAAAGTTACATAACATCATTTTAATGGATGATTTACATGTAAAAAACATAACGTTAAAATATTTACAAATTTGAGTAGTGATCCTAATATGGTAGAAAATAAAGGAGTGATATTATCATTAAATGTCTTGCGATATGAGTTTTTATTTCTAGTGTAGAGGATCATATTGAAGACAATGTATGTTTTTTGTCTCTATCAGATGTTTCTTGTCTCTATTAGTAAATGGTAATCATAAAATATAAGAGTCATTGCTTACAAGTTGGGTAAAATAGTATATGTACCACCCTCATAATAGTAATGTATGTATCTACTTGATTCAAATTGTAATCAATCAACAACTATTCCCCTACAACTATTGAATTTATTGAACATACGAATACATGATTTCCTTCACACCCCTCAAATACACAATTGGGTTGCTTATTTTTTGTCGCGGGTTGTGTATTGTTTATAAAATCTACAATATTCACCGCTAATTTTGGCCTTCCGTCAATATACATAGATGCTCCTTTACTTTAATCATTGTCTTTTAGTTGTATATAATTTCCAACCATGCCATATCTTCACATACTTTTTGTATATTGGACTAGTTGTATCCAATATTTGTAGATGTAATAGGGTCCCACATACTCCATCAATTCAGTTATTCCGCCATAATAGAACTTTATTCCATCCATGGAAAATAACCCCAAACCATGTAATGTCGATGGAGCAATGCAGTATATCCTTTCCTTGACAAACAAATCAGAGTTTATTTGAGGAATATCCTTAGGTACCCATCATTTCACTGGATGGTTGTACCTCAAGGGAACCTTGATGTCGTCTATGCTCTCATCATCATAAGAACATGAAGCCCCTTTAGTAGGAAATAATTCCATGTGTCTATGGAATTTTCTTCTAATATTCTCACCTCTAGTTGATTTTCTCCTGTTAGACCTACTAGATGTCTCACTTTCCTCTATTCTAGTTGAAATTCCCTCACTCAATGAAGATAGATATGACAAATATATGTTTGGTTGTACGTCCTATAACAGTCCATCAAATGAGAAAAACAATTAGCGAGTTTCATAATGGTTTTGATGAAACATCTTGAGGACACCAAAAGAACATTATAATACAACTTACAAGTGACATAAACAACTCTATGATGTAATAATCTTGAACCTCCAATATTATATAGTGTTTGTTTTGTTTTTTAGGGAAATAATAAACTATTACAACAACAAAAACAAGTTCCATTTTTCAAACAGGGTATTCATTGTTGCAACAACATGCAAGGACATCATCAACAACACCAAATCGTATTTATATTCAGTCCAAAACATTCCACTAGTCATTTCCACCATTATCCCCACCATGTATAACCTCCATACAACATGCATGGAGAACATGTGGAGAACACCAATAATTAACCTCCATTCCTCTAATAAACTCTACAAAAATTTGTAATGAAGAAGTTCATGATACATATGTGTTTTTTCCACCTCCCATTCCTTACAACATCCGAAAGAATGCACAATTTCTCACACCCTCACACATGAATCAAGATATTATCAATGATAAATATGGTCTCTTCCCATAGTATTGTGGGCATAATTTCCTTTCTATGTGCCTAAATGAACACCATATAAGAGGATTGTGCCTCTCTAATGAGTGTGAGGCATCTTGATGTGTCACACTCATTAGAGAGGCACAATCCTCTTATATGGTGGTTATTTAAGCACGTAGAAAGGAATCTCTTCTCACTTTCCTTTCTATGTGCCTAAATGACTACCATATAAGAGGATTGTGCCTCTATAATGAGTGTGACATGTCAATGTGCCTCACACTCATTAGAGAGGCACAATCCTCTTATATCGTGGTCATTTAGGAACATAGAAAGGAAACTATGCTCACATGCCATGTGAAACTACATGGCATCTCTACCCACATGCCTGTGAGCAGAGTTGTATCATCTACAAATTTTCCCATGATCCTATGGGAACTATGCCCTTTTCGTTTCAAGGTTTTCAATGCATAGGTAATTTTTTTTTTTATCCTATTGTGTCAAGGTTGTTAGCACATAGGTAACACCTTGTTGCTCATGTTTTTCGATCTATTTTATTCCTTTTTTGTCATTTTCTTCATTTTTCTCACAAGAGTGAAAATTCCTATGTGACATCTTATGCCTTAGGTTAGTCATCAACACTACACAAAAAAATTATCATGAATTAAACCTACTCATTTTCCAGATGGGTGATGTTTTATCGCTGAAGTCCATACCACAATCTCTATCAATGGTACCTCAATTTTCAATTTCAGTTTTTCAAAATTCATTATTTTTCTTCTACATCATGGTTCCTTGTGGTTTAAAATACATATAAATATATGACGAATACAATTT
Organism: Picea sitchensis; assembly: GCA_010110895.2. Classification (NCBI taxonomy): domain Eukaryota; kingdom Viridiplantae; phylum Streptophyta; class Pinopsida; order Pinales; family Pinaceae; genus Picea; species Picea sitchensis. The sequence continues at coordinate 80,055 of SNQJ01S0006325.1, forward strand.
TATTAAGCTCTTTTGAAAAGTAAATGTATAAACAACAATTCTAATATATCCAAATCATGATGGAGAAACTTGCTGAAAGAAAACAACACAAGAAGTTTTAAATTAAGATGTAGCATATAAAAAAAATGTTCTTGTAGTTCATGAACACACAACAAGAAAAAAATTAGATGACCTTGTGATGCAGGAGCATCGTCAATGAGCACGCATGGCAGGACAACTCAACACCTGAGGATCATTTCGGAATATGAAATGCTGGGAGTTACTGCAAATCTCTTGGAGCTGATAGAAAAATGGAAGTAGATCAAACGCTTGGAAGTTGATGATCATGAGTGATCTGGGAGTTTCACTCCTAGCCTTGAATGTAACTGAACGTAGGTAGTAGTTAGGTTTTCATTTGGAGTAGACAAGTAGTCAGGGGGGGACCCTAAGAACCCTCTGAGATAAATAGAGGTTTTGTACGCCCAAATGAGGATGCTGCGAGTTAGTAGGAAATTTATGAGTTTTTAGTTGTTGTTTTATTATAGCTGTAGCCATTTTATTTCTGAATGAATATAACAGAGGAAAATTGATCCAAATGCATGTTGTTGTTACTGTTTGCAATTCTTTGTTATTGTGTTTTCATGAATGAATGAATTTCTTTACGAATAGATGAAACTGTGAATGTTAGTATAAGTTTCAATTATTTCTCTTCTATTGAATTGGTGCAAGGTGTACACACAAAACGCAAGGAGTGTGTTGACGAGACATGTTTCGATTTTGAAGCTCAGAAGAGATAGCATGAAACTTTCCCTTTGCAAGGAGTGCAAAGTGACTGCTGCAAGGCGTGCATAGTCATCTACAAGAACTCAAACCTTGCGTAAGAATCGGTTGCAAGGAGTGCACATATCCGAGATTTGGCTAAGTGTCAAATTGACTCTGTGAGAAGTCGAAAAACTAGAATAGGGGGGTTCCAAGAGGGCGATAAGAATTTATTTTCAATAAATACTTTGATATAAGTTTGAGGAAATCTTCGAAACATAAGGAGTGCGTGGGAGATCAAAATATTCAAGGAGATCAATCTCATAAGGGATTACACTTTCCAAAAGTGAAGACGAAGCCCAAGAGACAGACTCGTAGGAAGAACTAAGGTTGATCCCTTTGGACACTTAGAAAATATTCTAAGTTGGAGGAAGCAGAATCTCAGGAGGGGGAGTGACAGTCACTGTCGGATCAACTACATAGGAAGAGATTTGGCCGTCAAATCTCGCATCCAGACACACAGAAGAATGCACAAGGAGAAGTCGTATCTGGACAGTTAGAGTTGAGTGTGAGGACCAACATTCGTTCGATCCTGGGGTAAGTGCATGAACTTTAAACCTTTGGAAGTGAAGAGAGTAAGAAAACTATCAAAACCCAAGTTTTCAATTTAATATCAACCGTTGGATCATGAAGAGATCTAGACCGTTGATCTGAGGTAGGTGCAGAATAGGGAATTGGGAAAAGGGAGGTGTGCAGTCTTCCAATTTCCTGAAACGAAAAATCCTGATATGCAAAGGAGAGAGAAGAACTGTCATATCATAGGGATTGTGGGTCGTTGATCTGACGTGAGCAGAGCTCAGAGTTCAAATTTCGGACATTGAAAGGACAAGCAAACAAATCTCCCAGAAATGTGAAAAGTGAAATCGCAAAGCGCTTGAGAGGTAGGACCCAGGCCATAGCGAGGGGTCACATCGTTGACTATTAAGGGGGGAGCTAGCACATGCTAGGCCCCAATTCATGAGTTTGGAAATCGAAGAGTCAGAGTTGACTCACATGCGATTAATCGACTTGTGATTTCATGAAGCGCCTTTTGGTTAAGAGCGTGGTCACAACTAGTGGTCACATGGGGGAGGGGAGGATTACTCCTGGTGCTTTTTCTTGCAGGAGGAGTTTCTCACAAGGACCTATGGAATTGTTCAGTGGAGATTCCTGTAGGTAATTGAAGAACTAATTCAGATCGAGGAAATCGAATATCCTAGACCGAGAGGTCAACATACCTTGATGAGGTAGGGGCACTACATCAAGTGGTATCAGAGCCGAATAATTGCTTGTGGACAACAAGAAAAGGAGAGGATACAAAAGAACTCAAAGTTGTACTCTGTGTGTGAGAGATAGTGAACACAATTCCATCGAGGAGATGAGTGGAGCCACCTTTAGCCAATTGAGCTGTAGAAAGGAAGATGCGAGAACTTCATGCAATATTAGAGGCGATGGAAGCAACACAGAGGAGGGCACTTGATGTTGGAGACATCAGAGATGCAGAGAGCAAAGAAGTAGAAGTCAAAGAAGCTGCAGGAGAACATTTTTCTGAAGAACGCTTGCTGAGAGAAGTTTTCAGATTGGGAGCTAGAGCCAAGATAGAGGTCCCAATGTACGAAGGTAACTTGGATGATGAAGAGCTGTTGAATTGGATATGATCCATGGAAAAATATTTCGAATATGAACATGTCAATGAGGAGAAAAGGGTGAGACATGATGTTACCAGGATCAAGGGGCACACAACATTATCGTGGGATGAATTGCAGGCTGAGAGGTGAAGAAAAGGCAAACAAAAGATAAAGAATTGGGACAGAATGGTAGCCAAGATAAAGGCTAAATTCATGCACAAATATTATCAAATCAATATGCTCAAGAAAATGCAAAACCTGAGATAGAAGGGTATGACAGTTAAAGAGTACACAGAGGAGTTCTACAAGCTGAACATCAGAACTAGACAATGAGAAAAGGATGAAGAAAAAATTGCTAGGTATATAAATGGCCCTAGGTATGAAATCTAGGATGAGATCAACATGATGCCAGTGAGGAAAATGGAGGATTCGTATTAGTTTTCACTAAAGGCAGAGGATAAGTTGGCCAAAAAACAAAACCAACGAGGCATAGTTAGAAGCCCAATCACAAACAAAGGCAAGGGAGTTTCCCATGACAAAACACATAAATCCAAAGACGATTCAGAAACCACACAGTCACTCAAAAAGAGGAGGAAGTTCCTGAGGAAGACCGGGTGGTAGAATAAGTTATTCTAGAGGAAGAGGTAGAAGAAGAGGAGGAGAAGTAAGGTGTTATATCTGTGGAAAGATAGGACACAAGTCTTGGGAATGTCCTGAGAAAAAGAAAGAAGGAGAAGGTGAATCTCACATTTCGAAATCACAGAGAAGTTATGTTGAAGCAGAAGGAGCAGAGGATGGAACAACCCTAATGTTGAGAAAGGTTCTTTTGAAACGAGAGGTAGAAGTTGAAAATCCAGTGCAGAGGAACAATCTATTCAGGACAGCTTGCAAGACTAAGCACACAGTTTGCAAAGTGATAATTGATAGCAGGAGCACTGACAACTTAATATCCACAGAGATGGTGGAGAAATTGGAGCTAGAGACAACTGCACACCCAAATCCATACAAAGTCTCATGGTTGCATAAAGGACACCAGGTAATGGTTACTAAACAATGCTTGGTTGAATTTAATATAGGAGGATATAAATATGAAATTCTAAGTGATGTAATTCCCATGGAGAATGCCATATTTTGTTAGGAATACCATGTCAGTTTGATAGGAATGTCATTCATGATGGGAGGAAGAATACATATACCTTGGAGAAGAATGGTAGAACACACATGTTGCTTCCAATATAAGAGAATAAAGTGAAAGAGGAAGCCAACAAAAGCATACTTCTTATGAGTGGGAAGGAATTCTTGAAAGAATTCAAGAAAGGACAAGAGATGCAGTTTTCTTTGGTGAGGAAACCCAAAGTTATGCTTACAAGTACTTCAATGGATGATTTTCCTGAAGAAGTTCAGGAATTGTTGGATAATTTTGCTAACATAGTGGTGGATGAGATGCCTAACTCATTGCCACCCATTAGAAGTATCAACCATCATATTGATCTGATACTAGGAGCAAGTCTGCCAAACAAAGAAACATACAGATTGACACCTTGAGAGAATGAGGAGGTAAAGAACCAAGTCCAAGAATTGTTAGACAAGGGTCTAGTCAGAGAGAGATTAAGTCCATGCACAGTGCCAACTGTGTTGAGTCCAAATAATGATGGAGGATGGAGAATGTGTATAGACTCAAGAGACATTAACAAGATCACCATTAGGTATATGTTCCCTTTTCCAAGAATGGATGATTTAATGGACTGTTTCAGTGGAGAAAATTTCTTTTCTAAAATAGATTTGAAAAGTGGATATCACCAGATAAGAATGAGAGAAGGTGATGAGTGGAAGACATCCTTTAAGTCAAATGAAGGTTTGTATGAGTGGCTTGTTATTCCATTTGTCTTAACAAATGCGCCAAGCACTTTTATGAGGTTGACGAATGAAATACTAAAAGATTTCATTGGAAATTTTGTGGTTGTATATCTGGATGATATACTAATCTTTAGCAGGACTAAAGAGGATCATTTGAGAGACCTGACACTAGTGATGAGGAGACTACAACAAGAGAAGTTGTTGATAAATCTGAAGAATTCCTCTTTTATGAAGACACTCATTTACTTGGGTTTTGTGATCTTTTCAAATGAACTGAAGATGGATCCAGAAAAGGTGAAAGAAATCAAAGAATGGCCATCACCAAGAAGCATGTTTGAGGTAGGAAGATTCCATGGATTAGAAAGTTTCTATAGGAAGTTCATCAGATATTTCAGTGGAATTTGTGCACCAATGATGGATACAGTGAAGAAGAAGCACAATTATTTTAAATGGACAGAGGAGGCCAAGAGAAGCTTCAATACACTGAAGGAGAAAATAACAGAACAACCAATTCTAGCCTTAACTAATTTTGGAAAGACATTTCAAGTGAGATTTGATGCAAGTGGAGTTGCAATTGGAGCAGTTTTGAGCCTGGATAATAAACCTGTTGCCTATTTCAGTGAAAAGATGAATGAGGCTAAGAGAAAATATTCCACATATGACAAGGATTTTTATGACATAATTCAAGCATTGAAGAAATGGAGATGTTACCTTGTCCCACAGGAATTTGTCTTGTATAGCGATAAACAGGCCTTACAATTCATAGCCAGAAAGGAAAAATTGAATCAGAAGTATGCAAAGTGGATTGAGTTTATGTAGAATTTTACTTTTGTCATAAAACATACTGCTAGGAATGCTAACAAAGTTGTTTACGCATTGAGCAGGAGACGTTTGATTCTACAGGAATTTCAGGTGAAGACCTTGGGGTTTGAACACCTTAAAGATATGTATTGTGATGATGTAGATTTCAAGGAAGCATATGAAGCATGTGAAAATCTTGTACTAAGAGATAGGAGCTAGTGGACAGAGTATATGATTCAAGAGGGATTTTTGTTCAAAGGGAATCAGTTGTGCATACCAAAATGCTCAATGAGGGACAACCTTTTGAAGGAAAAGCATAGTGGAGGATTGGTTGGAAATTTCGGCCATGATAAAACATTTGCACAGTTGAGCATTTCATACTATTGGCCAGGTATGAGGACAGAAGTGATGAAATTAGTGAACAGATGTAAAATCTTCGAACATGCAAAAGGTAAACGACATAAAATTGGATTGTATCAACCATTGCCAATACCAGAGAGGCCTTGGGATGAAATAAGCATGGATTTTGTGTTGGGACTCCCAAGAACGCAAATAGGATGTGATTCCATATTTGTGGTGGTGGATAGATTTTCAAATATGGCACACTTTATCCCATGCCAGAAGACCAGTGATGCAACACATGTTGCAAATCTATTTTTCAAGGAAGTTGTGAGACTTCACGGCCTACCCAAGAGCATTGTCTCGGGCATAGACACAAAACTTGTTGGTCATTTTTGGAGAACATTGTGGAAGAATTTGGGGACAAATTTTTCCTTCGGCTCAACTTATCACCCTTAGATAGATGGATAGACTGAGGTGGTAAACAAAAGTTTGGTAAACTTATTAAGGAGTCTGGTCACTGAGCATCATAATCAGTGGGATCATATTCTGCCTCGAGCAGAATTTGCATACAACGACTCATCAAACATGATCACTGGAAAGAGACCATTCTAAATATTGTATGGAATGCAACCAAGGGGAGTATCTGAGTTGAGAGACTTGGGACACAGTGAGATCAGAAGTGATGGAGCAGAATATTTTGCTATAGAAATGAAAAAACTCCATAGCCAGATCAGAGGATAGTTGCAGAGCTCTAGCCAAGAGTATAAGCACAGAGTTGATCAACATCGTAGGGAACTTCAATTTCAAGTAGGAGATTAGGTTCTGGCACATCTCGTGAAAGAAAGGTTCCCTAGGGGAACATATAACAAGCTAAATATGAAGAATATAGGGCCATGTAAGATCTTAAGGACATTTGATGTAAATGCCTATGAGATTGAGATTCCAGATGATGTGGGCATATCACCCATATTCAACGTTTTAGACCTGTATCCTTACAGGAAAGATGACACAGAGGGAGAAAAAAACCAAGAGAAGGTTCAGTGGGAGAAACAAATTCCTATAACATAAAAACCACAAATGGAGAAGATCGTTGATCAGAGAATTGGCAAGAAGACGAGGAGGAAAACCTATTTTGAATATTTGGTCAAGTGGAAAGGGAACCCAATAGAAGATGCCAGTTGGGAGAATGAAGCTGATATCCAAAAGCATGGAAATTCATTGCAGGAGCTCATGGGCAGGAGTCCATGAATTTTTTTCCAGGAGAGTATGATGAAGGTGCACTGTTAGCGAGCATGCATGGCAGGACAAATCAGCACCTGAGGATCATTTCAGAATATGAAACACTGGGAGTTACTGCAAATCTCTTGGAGCTGATAGAAAAATGAAAGTATATCAAATGCTTGGAAGCTAGTGATCACGGGTGATCTGGAAGTTTTACTCCTAGCCTTGAATGTAACCAAACTTAGGTAGCAGTTAGGCTTTTGTTTCGAGTAGATGAGTAGTCAGGGGGAACCCTAAGAACCCCCTGATATAAATAAAGGTTTTGTACACCCAAATGAGGTTGCTGCGAATTAGTAGGAAATTTCTGAGTTTTTAGTTGTTGTTTGATTATAGCTGTAGCCATTTTTTTTCTGAATGAATATAACAAAGGAAAATTGATCCAAATGCATGTTGTTGTTGCTGTTTGAAATTCTATGTTATTTTGTTTTCATGAATGAATGAATTTCATTACGAATAGATGAAACTGTGAATGTTAGTATAAGTTTCAATTGTTCCTCTTCTATTGAATTGGTGCAAGGTGTGCACATAGAATGCAAGGAGTGCGTTGATAGGACCTATTTCGATTCTGAATCTCAGAAGAGATAGCATGAAACTTTCCCTTTGCAAGGAGTGCAAACTGACTGTTGCAAGGCATTCACAGTTGTTCGCAAGAACTCAAACCTTGCGTAAGAATTGGTTGCATGGAATGCACAGATCCAAGATTCAGCTAAGTGTCGAAGGGACTCTGTGAGAAGTCAAAAAACTAGAATAGAGGGGTGCTAGGAGGGAGAGAATAATTTATTTTCAAGAAATCCTTTGATCTAAGTTTGACGAAATCCCTGAAATGCAAGGAGTGCATGGGAGATCGAAATCTTCGAGGAGATCAAGTTTAAAAGGGATAACACTTTCCAAAAGTGCATATGAAGCCCAAGAGATGGACTCATAGGAAGAACTAAGGTCGAGCCCTTTGGACACCTAGAAAATATTCTAAGTTGGAGGAAGCAGAAGCTCAATAGGGGGAGTGACAGTCATCGTTGGATCAGCTTCATAGGAAGAGATATGGCCGTCAAATATCTCATCCAAACACTCAGAAGAACGCACAAGGAGAAGTTAGATCTGGACTATTAGAATTGAGCATGAGGACCAACATTCGTTGGATCCCAGGGTAAGTGCATGAACTTTAACCCTTTAGAAGTGCACAGAGTAATAAAACTCGTGAAACCCAAGTTTGTGATTTAATATCAACCATTGGATCACAGAGAGATCTAGATCATCGATCTGAGGCATGCACAAAATCGAGAATCATGAGAAGGGAGGTGCGTAGTCTTAAAACTTTCTGAAATGCGAAATCCCAATACGCAAAGGAGAGAGTAGGACTGTCAGATCATAGGGATTGTGGGTCGTTGATATGATGTGAGCAGAGCTCAAAGTTTGGATTTCAGACATCGAGAGGACGAGCAAACAAATCTTTCAGAAACGCGAAACGCGAAATGGTGAAGCGCTCGAGAGGTAGGCCCCAGGTCATAGCGAGGGGTCACATCGTTGACAGCTAAGGGGGGAGATATCACGTGCTAGGCCCCATTTTGTGAAGTGCCTTTTGGTTAAGAGTGTGTTCACAGCTAGTGGTCACATGGGGGAGGGGAGATTCTTGCGCCTGAGATTAGGAATGGAAGAGCTAATTCAGCTTGAGGAAATCGAAGATCCTAGACTGGGAGGTCAATAGACCCTACTGAGGTAGGGGAACTACATCACCTTGCAACAACTACCTCTATTGCCTTAATCACACACCATACCTTCAACAAATGTCATTTACGAACAATCCTTCAAGATAGACACACAGATCTTTGTCCATCCCCTAACAAGGATAAATCGAATACATGAATATCTAGTCTTGAGGCCTACTTCCAATTCATAGGTCAATCAAAGGATGCTAACAAGATTTAGTCACTGAAGTACACATTGATTATCAATCCATAACCTATTGTCAAAGACACCTATACCTTCACATATACAAATCAAACTACCCCTTAGAACCGAGGACTATTGTTCATTATATTTGTGAGAACTTATGTTTTCAACAAAGTCCTCTTAGTCACTGCTACAAATTTTCTATTACTTATGGTCATATTTTTGAATGCATGCTTAGATAGAGGCCTCATTTTTCATTGATTGCATCCTTGCAAGTACAAAGTTTTCACACAATATTGCTCCACACACTCCACAATGAAAAATTGATATATAAGGGTGCCCAATGAACTAAGAAAAGGTGCCAAATGTCATCACTATTTAAGGGTTCTTTTACTGTCTAATAAATTGCAGAGTTGTTGCTTCATTAAGTGCATATAGTTTAAGTCTCGTTTCTTTGCAATGTTTTGAGTGATTCTTGTTCTAAATTATCTCAAGTAACAAATTGATGCTAAACATGTGCCAACAACCTCATTAAATTATGGGACATTACCTCTCATTGATCATTTTTCACAAGTTAATATCACTATTTAAAGGGTACACAATTAAACTTAATCCTACAACACTTCTTTACAAAGTTTAAGATTCAAAATTTATGACTCTCTCGCCTTTCTAATCTCAGGTTTAAATATAGTATATACAATCATTGTATGTTTTCCTTGATCTTTGGGTTAATGGAAAATGAAATTCATGGTCTTGGGCATATAATGAGACTGATGAACTCATATAATTGAAGACATTGTTTTAGCATTTTTGTCTTTGAAATACTTGGCATAAAACTCATAAAAAGGGCCACTGTGGGAATGGTGTAATATTGCAATCTTCTCATTACAATTTTGGTGTTTCAATGGTATGATATTTCATTGTTGGCTCATGTTTATTTTCTATCACATTACATAGTCTAGACACTTCTTTTACAACATCTAATATCTAGTTATATTTGCCAAATATTGGCAGCAGTGAATGATCTTTGGCACAATTTTCTTTACACTACATGGCAACTAGATGCTACAATTCTTCCCATAGGCATGTATGCAGAGTTTCCATGTAGAAACTCTCCCCACATGCATGTGGGAATATTTGTTGATGCTAAAACTCTGCCCACATGCCTATGGGCAGAGTTTCCATGTGGCAACTACATGGAAAATCCGCCCATAGGATTCAAGGGGTAATTTAAACTATTGAAAGCGTGAACAATGGCACTTGCAGGTGTGCAACCCTTAAACTTGTGAAGAAGATTATTACAATGTACAATGTAAAAAAACATTGTGTTCTTAGTCATGTGAGGAAGACCACTTTGTGAAAAAAAATTCACAAGTACAAGGATAAGGAACAAAAACTACTTTTATGGTTTAAGCATTGGCCAAGAAAGTTTCTTTATGAATGAGGAACCTTACCTTATCCCTGACTTAGAAGTTGGGTGGGATGCAATCCTTATCATGGCATTGTTTATTTTTTTTGTTGTCTCCATAAGAATGTCTTCCACTTGTTGTTGCACATTATAAATCGGATAAATGATCATTGATTCTTTGTCAACTTCCTTTTGCACTAATGCAAAGGTGCTCACATTGGGTGGTAGTTAAAAAGACAAATATATTGGTGTTGCAAGTTAAAATCCAAAATAGAGTTTGAAACTGTTATGTTGTGTATAGTTGCATGGAGCGCTATTGTCATTGTGTTGAATGAAAGCCAAATTACCATCCCATTAGGAAAATAAAGAAATATTTGGAAGAGGATTTTATCTTTCTAGCAATCTTGAGACAAAGATAGATGCCCCATTTATATATGCATTAAATTCATTGCACAAGAAGTAGTGAAAGTATGATATTTGAGTAGAATAAGTGGAATTAAGAACTATACATCTTAGATCAAGATTGCAATAAGATTTATCCATATTTTCCTAGTATAAATTGAGGATTTGAGGTTGGAAAATATCATCTTGGGATATATTGGGAATTCTAGGAGTAACTTGGCACACCATGGAAGAAGCGAGGATAAATATCTTGATTGTGAAGCTTGTGTTCTTGAGAGACCTATAATATATCTATAACTAGTAGGTGTAGGCTGCCTAGGGTTGTTTAAATCCTTTCATATTATATTCTCTTGGCCTATAATATAAGCCCTCCTTGAGAGATTAAGGCTGAAAAATATTAAGATGGAAGGAGCCTAGGTTTGGGTGAAGAAGAAATATTAAACATAAATATGTGTAACTATATGCTATAACTTCTTGATAATTAATGAAACATAGATATC
>SNQJ01S0006325.1:104968-115236 GCA_010110895.2 Picea sitchensis
ATGTTCACGAAGCTAAGCTCGAGATTGAAAAATTCGCAAATCAGACAGTATGGGTGCCTGACACCTTGGTTGAAGTAGAGCAGCAGATTCCTCCGACTTCTGTGCCACCAACGACCATGCCACAGGTCCCCAAGGAAAAAAGGCCTCGACAAGATTTGTCTCCGCCTGTCAAGGAGTTGTCATCTGAAGAGTTCCAGCTGCACACGAAGAGGCCCAAGACAGTTTCAGTCTTCGGCCAGACAGAAGAAAAAGAGACTCCACCTACCACAGTGACCAAGTCTGTGATTTCATCCTTCGGTTCAAGAATATTTAAGGACATCACCCCATCATTACCAAAGAAATCCACAGATTCTCCAGTGGACACTCAGCAAGGCAAAACTGGGCCCAAGTTGAGCATTTTCGAGAAGTACGAGCTGATTAAGAAAAGAAATTAGACCCTTACCAGCAGTACTTACGCTCAGTTTCAGAAGCAGTCATCCACTACACAACATAGGCTGCTGTTTGCGTTTAACATAGAAAGATGTAGGATACACATGGATTTCCTTCAGGCGCAGGTACCAGACCCCAAGGTGATCACAGATTACAAGAGGGCCACCTTCGAATTCCAGATGAAGGACGTGCATCCAGCAGATCAGATGGATCTGCACAAGCAGACAGGGGAGATGGTTTTCCATACACTGGCGCATGCTTCTGCTTCTGCAGCAAAATTACAGGTATCATTGAACAACGCTCAGACATAGCTTAAGATGGAAAATATATCATCTTTTGCGAAGGACAACAGAATCAAGACCTTGGAGGAGCTGGTTCTAAAGATCGGCTATGATCCTTCAAATGTCAAAGCTGCAGAGGAGATGATAAAGAAGAAGAATGCAGACATCACCTCTTTGAGGAAGCAACTAAATCTTCCGCCCACAGAGGACTCGCAGGTTAAGGAAATAACAGAGAAATAAGGCGAGAAGGATGAGATTCTAAAGCTGCTCATGGAGCAGAATGCTCAACTCAAAGAAATGGAAGCTGAGATGGAGAGGTTATTGAAAGAGAAAGAGCAGTTGAAGCAAATGGAAGGCATTCCATTGAGTGCTATCCCAATTGCAGGATTGAGCACTACAACATCAGTAACAACAATTCCATCTGCAACACCAGTGACACCACAAGAGGAACAACCGACCTTGCCAAATCCATGGAAAAGATGAACCTGCAAGAGACAGAAATCAACAGGCTGAAGAAGGAAGTTGAGAACCTCCAGGAACTCAAAACTTCTTTCCAAACTAGTCTATCCAAAGAAAAGTAGGTAACTGAGCAGCTCAAGAAGGAGCTACAGCAGCTCCAAAAGCAAACAATGGCAGGGAAGACTTTGGCTGAGGTCAAAGAGAATGTATGTACAGATATCACAAAGTCCATAAATGAGATATGGCCCATGATCCAAATCATGTTTGAAGAGAACAAGTTGGTCCAGAGGAGTAAACAGGCTATTGAGAAGATCAGAGTGGAATTGGGAGATAGACCAAATCAGGCAAATGATATAATCAAATTCCTCAATTCCAAGACTAGAGAAGAGCTAGAAGAGCTGAAGATAGAAGACAAAACAGAGACCATCCTTGAGGTCAAGAGAGTTTTGACCAAGAGAGGATTAATGCTTCAATTGGAAGAAAAGGTTCAGATCATGGACCAGGGGGTACAAAAGTTTTTTAATAAGATTGAGGCTCTCCAAAAGAAAGGCCTACCTGGTCTGAAAGTCATTAATGATAAACTGATGACACTTCCGGATTACAAGAAGAGATTGGCTGAAGTGTCTAAGGACAGTTCCAAGTTTGCTGGCATACAAGGGAGCATCACTAGCAAAGCATTCTTGGACGCTCTTCAGTTGGACATCAACATCCAACACGAGATTCGATACATATTCCTCACTAAGCCCACATTCGCCAAATATACAGAAATGGACGAAGTGTATCCGAGACTGCTCAAAGTCACGGTGCCTAGTCATCTCAGATGGGAGGAACTCCGGGATCTGCTCGATTAGCAGATGAGCTGTCCATGTCCAGTCACCTGTCCAGTCAGATGAGGTCGTGCAAAGGCTTCATCAACGGTCTACCTAGGATTTCCGTGTGCAATTGAACCAAGTCATCAAGCAGTTTTGATTAGTTAAATTAGTTAGACTAAAAATAGAATGAGCACGTCCTGATCAGTTATGACAGGAACGTTTGTAATTTGAATTATAAATACTTCACCTTTAGAAGTATTGAGGGTTGTTGATTCTCACACCCTAGCGCTATCAGACTGTAACATTTTTGAAGAGATCTACCATTAATGAAAAGGAGGCACTTTTACAAGATTCTTGCGTGTATTCACTGGTGATGTAATTCTCTAAGTTGAATGTTTTTCTTGCTTTGTGATCATATTCTTTTCTGAAACTAATCTTTAAGAGTAGCGAATGTTGCAGGATTTATCTTAGATACCCTGTTTCTGGCTCGGAAAGATTTTAGTGTTTATCTTCTGGTGTTTTCAATTAAGGAATTCTTAACTGCTTCTTAGTTGAATTTATCGTTCTCATATTTTCTTCTGTCCATCATTTAAGCTACTAAAATATCCAGTGAGTATATTATTTCGCCCTGTGGAAATCTCTCTTCACGTTTATGGTTGTATTTCATATTTTATGTAAACACAGACCCCATAGCCCAATGGATGTGTAGACTGTTTCAACCATTTCATAAAACACCTTTACAACAAAAATGATCTATTTCTTTACCTAGCCTAATATCTAAAATTGGAAACATAGCTAAATCTTATAGAGAGATCCCTCTCTGAAGCTGGAAGGGCTAGATCCCAGCTTTAAAAGTGGTTGGATAAAGTTACCTTTGTAGATTTCTTCTATTTCAACCTCTAGGAAATTTACCAAGTGCTAACATAATGGCGACCATACTGGGGACGAACTAAAAATTGTTAATTTCACGTTTTATTTCCCCCAAAAAGAACGTTTAAATTTGAAAAGAAAGTAATGTTCAGAGGTTGATCAAACATTGTACATATATTTTCGGACTCGCAAAATAAAAATAAAAATAAATATATATATATATATATATATATATAAACCAAAAAGAGTTCTATCTCCCAAGAAAGTCCACAGTTGATCTCATCTGGACCCAGAACCCTCGATAGGGATAGATAACCCCGAACAGTTGCTTAGGCGAAAGACCCTAACTGCAGGTTCAGCGAGTCATATTCCCCTTCATAAGTCTCCTTCCTTGTCAGGGAAGCCAACTGTTTCTCTAAACCTTGACCTCGATACCTTTCCACAGCGAAACCTGGTAAGGACATGGTCTGATAGTTTTGTGACTGATATCATTTTCGACCCAACTGTGTTGCAACCCCGAACCCCCGAAGTTTTTTCTCCCACAACTAAACCACAAATCACTCCCTCAGTATTATCCAGTCCCTCCTCATCCTCATCTTCAGTCGCTACCTCGCCAACCACCCAATTTGTCGTTCCACCTCCTCCATTCATCATGGCAGCACGATATGCTCCTTTGGTGTTGGCTGCGCCATTACATGCCATGCCCCAAGACTACCAAACAAGGCTTCCACAGTACGATGCAACGCGACCTTTGAACGCCCAACAACATGTTGACAAAATGAACGATTATTTTTATTTGCAAGAAGTTGATGAGGCTGACGTTCAAATGAGATTATTTGCCCAAATTTTGACCGGTGACGTAAAAAAATGGTTCAAAGACTTACCTGCCGCCTCAGTCCCTAACCTTGTCGCTTTCCAAAGGAGTTTTCTCGACAGATGGGAGGTAAATAAAAACCCTCTCCAGATCTTGTCAGAATACGAGAATATAAGAAGAAATCAAGGCGAGACGGTACAAGACTACTGCACCCATTTTAACAACCTGTACAATGCAATCCCAACTGAAATCAAACCCCCACAGGGTCTGGCATTAATTAAATTCCCCGACGGATTTGATGCCGACATGTCTTACCAGTTAAGAGAAAGAAATTCCACCACCCTGGAAGACATGCAGAAAAGTGCTATCATTGTGGAGGCCAATTTGTTGGAAAAAAGAGCACGACAGAGGTCAGAAAGGAGAGTCACGATTAAAGAGGAACCTTCCACGTCGACCTCAGATTCAAAATTGGATTCTTTGACTAGAGCAGTGGAATTAATGATGGAAAGACTAACTGTGTCAGACATAAATCCTCCCAGAGACAACCCACCTGCTCCTCAGGTTCGGAACCCTAACTTTAGGAGAAACCCTCCTCAAATCAGACAGAGAGACCCGAGGGATCAAAGAGAGAAGAGGGGTCTAGATCAACAGATCAGACCTCCTCTACAGGAAAACTATGCTGATGAAGGGGAAGGAGCTATTGAGGAATTGAAGGACACTCATATTAATCTCATGGGTATTCACGACAACGAGGCCATTTTCCTTACCCAAGAAGAGCAGGAACTCTTTCTGCTCAATCAAACAAAGGTAAGTGAAGAAGCCGAAGATGTAGAACAACAGGCCTTTGAAAATGCTATTCTGGAGGTACACCAGCAGTACAATCTGCGGAGTAAGAAGACAGAAGGGAGTTCTCCGAAGAAGACCACTGAAACAAAGAAGGTAGTTGAAACCAAGAAGACCTCTGAGCCAACTGCAGAGAAGATCCCTGAGAAGGGTAATGCAGAGAAGATTCTTGAGAAGAATAAAGCCGATGCTCCCGTGAAGAAAAACATTACCATTCTGAAAAGGCCCTCACAGCTTGAGTTTTCCCCTGTTGACCCACCAAGTACTCCTGGCCAGAAAAATATGGTGGACAAAATAGAACTGATGAGCCAAAGCAAAGCTCCTACACCCTTTAGCCTTGAAGGGGAATTGGCAAAAATAAAAATTCCTATCCCACTTACAGAGTTGATGAATAGAGACGGGTATCGTTCACAGGTAATTAAAGCACTGGCCATTGAACCTGACATAGGCACAAAGGCTTTAATTATTGGATCAGCAAGTCATTCAGACATTGTGAACCTTACTGATGATCGACCCGAACTTCTTTTCGGACCGGAAGTAGATGGTCGAGATGATACCAGGGAGGTTGCTCCTTTTTACATCAGTTTAAACATACACGACTTGATTTTGCATAACGCTATGCTGGATTCGGGTGCATCCCACAACCTAATGCCTAAAGCTATAATGGAAAAGCTGGGACTGGAGGTCACTAGACCATACAAGGATTTACACTCATTTGACTCTAATAAAGTTAAATGTATTGGTTTGATCAAAGACTTATGCATCACCTTGGTTCAGATCCCTGTGAAGAGTATGGTAATGGATGTGGTGGTTGCAGATATCCCACCAAAGTATGGAATATTGCTATCCTGGTCTTTAGGGGCTAAGTCGAAAGGAACCCTGCAACTGGATATGTCTTACGCCACTATCCCAGTGTTTGGGAAACAAAGGAGGCTATACAGAGAAACGCTGATGAAGTACATGGTCAGTAGCCAAGACAAACCGCACAATTATCCCCTCTACTCTACACATTCCGATTTAGATTCGTTCATCTTGTACAATGATGGTGATACATAGGAGAAAGATACTCAGCTGATGGAAGACACACCTAGTCAAGATGAAGGCCAAGAAAGCATTGAGGTAGCAAAGATGAAGAATGTGATAACTGAAGAGTTACCCGTTGATTTCTGGAGCATGGATTTTGATGGTGCTGTGAGTAAAGAAGGAGCAGGAGCTGGAGTCTGGCTGCATAATCACAGAAACAGGTATTCAGAAAATCATTCTTTCAAATTAAATTTTCAATGTACTAACAATATTGCTGAGTATGAAGCTTTGATGCTCAACCTGAAGCTTTTGAAGAAAGTTGGTGCTAAGCAGATAATGGTAAGAGGTGATTCTGAATTGATAATAAAGCAAGTCAAAGGTGAGTATGATGCTAAACACCCTCGTCTTAGAGCTTATAGGAATGTTGTTCTTGATGCTTTGAGGTGTTTTACTGAAGTCGACTTGCAGGTAATGCCGAGGGGACAAAATATTCTGGCCGACGGATTGGCTACGTCAGCAGCCACCTGTAAAATACCTTTCCGCCCGACTCGCCCATATATTGTTGAGGTGAAATGCAGACTGACAGTTCCTGACAATATCAGGTATTGGCAAGTGTTTGGTAATGACGATTAAATTGAGGATTTTCTGCAGTGTAAAAACGAGTTTGAATGTACAAATATAGATTTAGAAAATGAAGAGGAAAATGTAAATAATTCTGATTTTGAAATTGATAGTGTAAATACTGTAGATTCAGGAGTAAATACTTTAGATTTAGGATAACTAGGTGATGACGAAATGGATGCCGATGTTTTACAGTTGAAAATCAACGTTTTACCTAGAGGTCTTGTTCCTTTAGAAGATCCGTTTGACTATAACGACGTAGCTAAAAAACCAAAAATAGAAGCCCATGGACAAGAGGTAGAAGACTGTAATATAGGGACTGAAGAGAAACCTAGGATGGTCAAACTGTCTAAATCATTACCACCAGAGAAAAAACTCAAATACATTGAGCTGTTTAAAGAATATTCGGATGTCTTTGCATGGGGATATGAAGACTTGAAAGCCTATGATACCAGCATCATACAACACAGGATTCCAATAAAGGAAGACCAAAAATCGTTTAGGCAGAAACTTAGGAGGATAAACCCCAAGTTGCTTCCTCTGATAGAAAAGGAAATCAAGAAAATGTACGATGCCAAGATCATAGTTCCGTTACGTTTTTCCAAGTGGGTCTCCAATCTGGTCCCTACACGCAAGAAAACCGGGGAAATCAGACTCTGCATAGATTTCCGTAATCTGAATAAAGTTTCCCTGAAGGATAATTACCCCTTGCCGAAGATGGACCACATCCTGCAAAGAGTGGTCGGGTCCAAATGAATTTCTCTACTGGATGGTTTTTCTGGTTACAATCAGGTCTTAGTTCACCCGAACGACCAAGACAAAACTGCTTTCACCACACCATGGGGCACTTTCATGTATGTGAAAATGCCTTTTGGTCTAATGAACGCAGGAGCCACTTTCCAGAGGGCTATGGATATCGCCTTCGTGGAAGAATAAGGTAAATTTATTGTCGTCTATTTAGATGATGTGACTGTATTTTCCCAATCTGACGACGAACACCTAAGACACCTCAGACGAGTTTTCGAGAAGTGTAGGAGGTTTGGGATTTCTTTAAATCCTAAGAAGAGTCTTTTTGGGTTAGAATAAGGTAAACTACTGGGACACATCATATCTAAAGATGGAATCAAAATAGACCCTAGCAGAATTGAGGCCATACAAAATCTAGAACATCCAAGAAACCTCAAAGAACTACAGTCTTTTATCGGAAGAATTAACTTTCTTCGAAGATTCATTCCCAATCTGGTAGAATTACCCAGGAACATTACAAACATGCTAAAAAAGGATGTAAAAATTAAATGGGACTCTGAGTCCAGACAATCTTTTGAACAAGTAAAACGAGCACTCACAGAGGCCCCTGTTCTGATCAGTCCTGATTTTACTAAGGATTTCTATCTCTTTTATTTCGCTTCTGAACATACTATAGCAGTGGTGTTACTGCAAAAAAACAACGAAGGGTATGAACAACCCATAACTTTCTTCAGCAAAGCATTAAGAGATGCTGCCCTGAACTACAAGATCATGGAGAAGCAAGCTTTTGCTTTGGTAAAAGCAATAAAAGACTTTAGGGTTTACATTCTCCATTCCCACACCATAGCTTATGTTCCAAATGCGGTAGTAAAGGACATCTTAACACAGGACAATCCGGATGGAAGAAGGGGAAAATGGATTGCTGTCATTTTAGAATATGATATAGAGATTAAGCCCACTAAACTAATCAAAGGTCAAGGCCTTGCTAAATTAATGGCTGAATCTAACTTTCAATCTCTTAACATTAATTTTCTAGATGTGGCAGATGAACAGGGAGAGATGGCGACTCCAAGCGTGAGAGAGGTATTTCTCAACTCTCCATGGTACGCAGACCTCATTTTTGTTTTGAAAAATCTACAAGCTCCCCCTGGTTTGTCTAAGACCAAAGCTAGATTTTTAAAGTTGAAAGCCTTAAAATTCTGTATTCTAGAAGGAAATTTGTATTGGAAAGACCCTGTAGGCATTCTGTTAAATTGTTTACTAAAAGATGAAGCTGATAAAGTGTTGCAAGAGTTTCATGTAGGAGAATGTGGTGGCCATTTGAATTGGAAGGTCACAACCAACAAAATACTCAGAGATGGATTTTATTGGCCCACCCTGTTCGTTGATGTACATCAGAAGGTAACAACATGTCACCAATGTCAACTGTTTGAAGGTAAAAGGAAAATCCTTCCTCTACCTTTGAAACCGATCTCAGTTGAAGCCCTTTTCTAGCAATGGGGGCTCGACTTCATTGGAGAAATACATCCCCCATCATCAGGCCAGCACCGGTGGATTCTCACTACCACCGATTATTTTACCAAATGGATCGAAGCAGTACCGAGAAGGCAAGCCACTGACTCTGTTATTATCAAATTTCTTGAAAATAATATTTTGTCTCATTTTGGTTGTCCTAGAAATCTTATCACTGACAATGCAACTGCCTTTCGGTTAAAGAAATCATAGATTTCTGCAACCGGTATCACATTGGTTTGGGGCATTCCACAGCCTATTACCCTCAGGGGAATGGGTTGGCAGAATATTCAAACAAAACCTTGGTAAATATCATCAAGAAAACATTGCAGGAAAATAAGAAATCATGGCACGATAAGTTGGTGTTTGCTTTATGGGCTGACAGGCTGACGATCAAAAGGTCAATTGGTATGTCACCATACCAGCTGGTCTATGGTACAGAGGCAGTGTTCCCTACTTCTTTAGGAGTCCCTGTCATGAAGTTGCTTCAAGATGTTCAAGCTGAGCCAAATGATTCACAGAGAAGGATCAACCAGATGATCCATTTGCAACAGGCGAGAGAAGAAGTTTTCAATAAGACTCAGGTAATCCAAGAAAATATCAAGAAAATCTTCAAAAAATGAACCAAGGAGGATGACTTTGAGTTAGGTGATTTGGTGCTGAGATGGGATGCCAGAAATGAAGACAAAGGAAAGCACGGAAAATTTGACAATCTGTGGACATGACCATACATGATCCAAGCTTTCAGGGGAAACAATGCTTTCTTACTAAGCAACGCCGATGGGTCAGATCTGCCAGGAGAACCTGTGAATGGCAGAATGCTGAAACATTATATACCCCCTTAGTAGAAGACTCGAGATCCCACTCTTCATTGTACATACCATTTTAATTGTCATTTTCACTTGCATTTTATGAGGGAAGAACATTCGTCAGTTAGTTGAAGCCCGAAGAGAAGGCCCTAAGCTGCTGATCACTTTTTTTCCCATTTTTGAGAATAAAACCAATGAAGGTTATTAGGCAGAAATTTTTAGGACTACCGGAACCAGGATTCTTGGCACTTCACAGGGAAAAGTACCATCCCTAGGTGGATCCGCTGTTATCACCCCATAAATTATGGGAATCAACTGGTGATTGAGATATTATCTGTTTCTAGAGTTTTTTGTTGACAAATGATTTTTCATCTTGCAAATGATTTGAGAAAAAAGGAAAAAGAAAAAAGGAAAAAGAAAAGAAAAAAGAAAAAGAAAAAGGAAAAAAAAAAGAAAAGAAAAAAAGAAAAAGAAAAAGAAAAGAAAAAAGAAAAAGAAAAAAGAAAAAAGAAAAGAAAATAAGAAAAAGAAAAGAGGGCATAAAAGAATTGAAATAAAAGCCCCATGCAATAATAGTGACTTGGCCATACCTTTCAAGCATTACCAAGTGCTTTTTAAATTTGATGTTGATAGGGTAGTGAATGATTTGGCTAAACAGTTTATTCTTAGCCAAAGTGTCTAGGTTAGATTAGTGAATAAATCTGGCCAGACTGTCTAATCCTAGCCAGATAGCCTCAGGGTAGAGTAATTTCTTAACCCAATAGTTTAATCTGGGTTAACTGTCATAGGAAGATAGGTTAGCATTTAGGTTAGTTGCTTCATTATTTAACTCCAATAAAACCTACTCGATGTAATATGTCACACATGTCTCAGAAGCCTAGAGGATAGTTTGTTTGAAGCCCCATGGTGTTGTTTATTTTAAAATTTGGGGGAAAAAACCCATAAAATGTGTTTATCCTAAGTTTTCCCCAGCGGCTTCTGATTTATGCCTCCTGCACATTTCAACGGTCCTCATCGCAACGCCTAGATCTACGGCTCACATAGCATT
>SNQJ01S0006326.1:0-11619 GCA_010110895.2 Picea sitchensis
CTAGTCTCCTATATATACCAAGGAGACATTTTCATTTTGAATGATCTTGTACTTGAACATTTAAGTGGGGTAAAAGGAGGTTTCCCCCTCAAAGAGGCTTATTATCTGAAATTATCTCTTTTTCAAGGCGTTGAGTACTTTTTCTGAGGTTTTTCTATCCTATATTGATATTTGGTTCTTAACATACTTCTCATGCAATAGTATCTTGATTCTCAACTTTAGAAAGTGTAAAAACATTTCTCTAGGTCCCTTGAAAAAATATCTCTCGGCTTGGCTATATGAATCTACTCTGTCAACAGCAAACTCGGTGATGTACCCTCCAATGGTGCTATCAAAATAATGATCTACTACTCTTGACATGGTGTTGTCAACTCTCTTGACCTTCTTGATTAGTGTTGACGTCCAGACCATAGGTGTCCTAGATCTGATCTCAAACTGGGTATCTGCTAACCTATCTAACCACTCATATAGCTCCTGATGGATTCCTCAAAAGAAAATTTCATGTATATCAATAAAGATATATCTCTCCAACTAATCCTCTGTACTAGGATTAGGGTTTTTGTTATGGGCTTCAGCGAAGTCCTTTTCTTGATCCTCTATACACTTCTGAATCTCTTTCTTCGATGGAAACCACCTTAACATTCCCTCAAGAAGATTTTGGTCCCGGCAACGGAACCATTTGTTGGCATAGGGGCAGACCCCAGCTTCATCTCCAAGAGCACACCAACAAGCCCTAACTATTGGCCCTTTCAGCAACACCTGCAAAGAAAATGCAGTCTCACCTGAAGTAGCTTTGGGGGGGTTGTAGGACAGAGATTTCTACAACCAAGGGAATATCAAGTGGATCCAATACAAAATCAATACAATAGATATATATCATCTACTAGTTCAGATATACTCCACAGAACTATCTATCAGATCTAACACAATAATACAATAATGGTCTACCAAATGACAAAAAATAGAGAAACAATCACACACAACAAAAAGTATACGTGGTTCACCCTCTCTCTAGGGCTACGTCCATAGAACTATGCTTTATAATATATTAAGATGAAGCATACAGTTCTTTTCTGCACTCTCATCTAGCATATCTTCTCTCTTCTCCTTGTTATCTCTTCCCTCCTTGCACACCCAACTGCAGGGTTGATCTTCACACCTAGCTGAAGATCTTACAATACAGAAGGCTCTCATACCCAACACTTTTTTCTCACTCGATATTACTCACTCAATCACACAATGACAAAGACAACAACAAAAATCATAACACCAACCCATCCCAGGTCCTTTAGACCTCTATTTATACATTACAATAGCTCTCCGACATCCTTAGGTCGAAACCTAGGTGTCTAAAACCCTAGGTCAACTTGACTCATGTTTTCAGGGCTTCGCCAACCTGTCTTTCCTTCCTTCTCATGCGGTGCTCCAAAGCATCCAACGGTGGATTTTTTCTCTTGTTGAGTTGTCCACGACCCTTCTTCCTTTCTGATTTGTCATCCTCAATCTCCTTGTCCAATGGCTTTCTTTCTCTTACTTCACTCCATCTTTTCTTCTCTTTTGCTCACTTCGACCCAGTAACAGTCACTGTGTCTTTCGTGCAGTTCACATTTTTCCTTTTCTTCCTTTCTCTTCACTAACATTCATAACCAAGGGCTAGCACAGGTCGTACAACAACATATTGGAATAATTTTGGAGGTGTTGTTTTTTTGGGTGGGTTATACAACAATACGGACTTGGCACATTTTTCAAGGAATATTTTTGGAAAGGAAGTTTGGGTGGTGTAAGTGGTTTTCTCTTGGATGTAAATGTAATCTCATTGTTGATATATCTTTCCTAAAGCTAATAAAATCTCTCTCTCTTTGGGTTTCCCCACTTTGGGGTTTTCCCTGGTTGGTTTCCTAAATTTTTAAGTATTACATGGATGTGTGATTGTTGTTCATTGTGTTTACTTTGCTGCAAAAGTGTTGGGAAATGTGTATTTCTTCTCATAATATTTTCTGAATGTGTGTTTATACATTTCAGAGTTCATAGATGACAATTATCTCTAGTTTTCTAAGTGTATGACAAAATATAGTGCATGTTGATTTTGTCATTAAATTTCTACAGTCTGGCTAGCCTATAACTAGGTCTCGGCCGACCTATCAATTTACCCTCTTAATTTACATTTAATTTTCAAGGCACAATAGGTTCAAATTTTACAAAGGCACAATAGGGACTAATTAAATATAATATAATAATATTATTCAACTCTCTCTCAGGTAGAATATTCTTCAAAGTTACAATATTTCAACACTCCCCCTTAACAAGAAGGGTATTCTACTGACGACATTAATAAAAACTGACTGGACTCATTACATCATTAAGAGGAGGGTACATTTTCATCAGCATCGGGAACACTATCAATCATATCTATAGGTCATCAGAAGTTTTTCTCATCATCAACATCAGTAGAAACTGAACATCATCATCACCTATAACGTGGAGATGGAGTAACATCATCATCAAGAACAACATGAAGTTAGAACATCAACATCAACAACACGAATTTGGAACATCAAAATCAACAGCATGAAGCTGGAATATCAACATCATCAACGACATGAAGCTGGAACATCAACATCAAAAACACAAAGATTGAATAACCATCAACAACACAAAGTTGGAACATCAACATCAATATGTGGAAACATAATGAGGCAGGTGCATCAACAACATCTTTGCTACTCTGACAGACCATCCTTACCAGACCTTAAATATCTACCCATGAATCATAATATTCCCTAGGATATAGAATCCTAACTTAGCTACCACTATTGACCACAAGTGGCATATACATGCACAGGTACTCTAACAGAGCATCCTTACTGAACCTTCGGGATCTACCCAGGGATGATCAGTCCCCTAGGATATAAAATCCTAATTGAGCTACATGTTTTTGGTTAGGATACCATAATATCATCAACATCACTCCCCCTTTCAAGAGAGTTCCTTTTAGACTACACCAATCTTGTCTCGGAAGTGCTCAAACTTCACATGAGATAGAGGCTTATTCAACACATCTGCGACCTTCTCATCTATGCCAACATATTGGAGCTTTACAATTCCCTTATGCACCATGTCATGAATGTAGTGATACTGGATATCTATGTTCTTCATCTTATCATGGAACACTGTGTTCTTTGTCATATTTATGAAACTTTGGTTATCACATAGAATCATGGTATCTTCCATCTCCAGATCGAACAAACTTGTCAACAAATTTTGAAGCCATATGGCTTCACAACTGGTGGAACATGTTGCAATGTACTCTTCTTTTATCGTGCTGAGAGAAATACTGGATTTCTCCCTGCTTTTCCACGAAATCATGGCTGGCCCCAAACGTAAACAACATCCTAAAGTGATTTTTTGTCCTTAAGGTATCTCATCACATGCTTTGTAGCTACAAGGTGAGCACATCTGGGCTCCACCAGATATTGACTCAAGGTATTCACAACAAAGCATATATATGGTCTGGTGTTTGTCAAATACATCAATGAACCAATCATCTATCTATAGAAAGTAACATCAATTATTTCTGACGAAGTATCAACCAATAACTTCATTTTTATCGTGGTTGAGAGAAATACTGGATTTCTCCCTGCTTTTCCACGAAATCATGGCTGGCCCCAAACGTAAACAACATCCTAAAGTGATTTTTTGTCCCAGGTATCTCATCATGCTTTGTAGCTACAAGGTGAGTACATCTTGGCTCCACCAGATATTGACTCAAGGTATTCACAATGCCATATATATGGTCTGGTGTTTGTCAATACATCAATGAACCAATCATCTATCTATATAGAGTAAAATCAACTATTTCTAATGAAGTATCAACCAATAACTTCATACTCGTCTCCATAGGAGCTGGGACAAGGATCTACATTCTATCATATTGAATCTCTTCAGAATTTCCACAACATACTTTCCTTTGATTAAGGAACATGTATTCTGGGCTCTGCCATACTTCGAGACATAATAAATAGTGCATCAGGCCTAGGTCCTTATTTCAAATTTATACAAGCATCTTTCTTTTACAATCTATGATGAGATTTTATTCACATCATAAAGAATAAATCATCCACATATAGCAACAATATATTTGTTCCTTCATTCTCAATCTTGAAGTAAATGTTGGGATAAAATTTACTCTTTGTAAATCCCAAGCTTATTAGAAAAATGTCAATCCCGCCATACCAATTTCTTGGAGCTTGCTTCAACTTTATTAGTTGCAAATTAATATGAACAATCATGTGCTATCTCTATGTGCCTTCTGCAAAGCACTATCTGTCTCATTACCAGAGAGTATGTCCTCTAATCTCTCTGCAATTGTTCTTCTGGGACTCAGACTCTACACCTGCATTTGTTCTGAAGCTGAGAATGACTGCTCCATTGCCATTTTGGTTTTTGAACTCTAAGAGTAACTCCTTTACTCTATCATGGAAATGACTTCATCTGAAACTCAGAGTGGCTCAATAACTAACACTGAGGTTATCTTATCCCCATTCTCTAAAGGTAACTCAATATTCTATTATAGTCATGTCTCCATGGCCCAACTCATGTACTGCACCAACTGGTACTGGAGACAAATCAATCTAAACTACATCGATTTTCATACCTGCTACCTCTGAATCTCATATTGTTTTAGATTCTTTTAATGAATCATGTTTTTTTATATATATACTTCTTCTGGTTACTAGAGAAAGTGTCTCAGCATAGACTTCTCCCTCTTACTGGGAGAATTCTCTAGACACAAATTAGGATTTTTACATCTTTATACTATTATCTACAATATGCTTGATCTGTTAGAGAAATATTGGAAGTCACCATTGACTTCCCTTTTTGTCTCAAGTAAAAAATCGTATCCCAATCCTTCTAACTGGCTTCCTTCTCTGTCACTGAAACAAGGGAATCTTCTCAAGATATTTCATGTCTCTTAGAGGTCTCTAAAGCTACGATCTAGTCTTCTCAACTCATGGTATATGTCTTCTAGTCCTAGAAGATGTCTCTTTTTCCCATCTAATCCTTTCTACAATCAGGCTTACTCTGAGTCTTGATTTCTTTCGAGTCTACAAAAACTTCATAGTCTCTGTAGGATATACTTGGTGTTGAATGACAAGTCTTAATATGAAAAGTTGAGTCAAAATTCAAACGATTTATGCTTCCTGTCAAGGTGGCTTCATTATCCATTGACCAATTCTACTGTGAGTTCTATTCTAATATTTGGTCATCTTTGGATCCTTCTGATCCTTACAATCAATCTCCATATGAGATACTATATATCTCAAAAGTATCTTGTTCTTCGTCTTCTTTGGTACATGGATGTATGCTGTCATGTATACAACTTGGATATTTTTTCCATGTCTCATCTAATATGTTGCCTCCTGCAACCATCACTATAGCTTCCTCATGGTTATCACCTATGACCTTCCTGGATAAAAAACAACAAGGGAGAAACAACATACAAGAATAATACTCTTTATAATAATAACAAAACAATAGCGAGAAAATTTGTCATAGTAGCTCCTTTAGAGCTATCACTAGTGACCTGCCTGAAACAAGGGTAAAAAGTAAGAAATACAATAACAAGGAATGAGAGAAACACTAGTCTAGTGTTGTGATCAATCATTCCTCCATGGTAACCTGGGAACAAAACAAGAAATTTCTCCTAGAGGCGATGTTAGTTATATATAGTAAATTATTATAGTAAGCATTTATCTCAATAGTGCTCACATTCTACCAAGTATTCAATAATAAAACTTTTCAAAAATTGCTATCACAACTATAGTGTTTAGCAGTTATCAAACTTGATATGTGTAAATTTGAATCTTATCAATTTAATCAGTCAAACCTGGAACATGGAGTCTTGTCCTCAAGAATGAGTGTGTTTCTTTTCTTTTGAGTCTCCTTCATTCAAGATCACAATTATTTTCTTCAACATGTACTGTGTACTAAGAAAATATGTTATCTTGATAGAAATCTAAGTTAGGGAATAAAATATATAATCTAAACTTTAATCAATCTAATATAACTTTGAATTTAATTTTGACCAATGGTTAGTATGATGACTTCAAGAGATCAAAATGCAACCTATATATTCATAAGATTACAATAATTCCATAACAAGTAGAGTCATTTCAAAGTAATCAAACCTGGAGTGCATAGTTCCTCTGAATGTGTTGGATCTGAGATCCCTCTGGATCTATGATTATTTTTTAGATAAAATATCATTTCTCCTACAACTACCATTTAAAATAATGATACATTTTAAACATATGTAAGTACATACCTCAGGCAGTATCGGCAAGTAGTGGCACCATTTGGCAACAGAGGAAATAAATAAATAAATAACTTCAAAGGTGTTTCAACTTGTAATTTAAAGGTAGCTAGAGATTTGCTAGGGTAAGGTGCACTAGGATAATAAAAATCAGTCCCAACACTTCAAAAAAAAATTTACTACAACTGGTACTGCAATTGGTGTTGGCACTACAAATGGCATGAAGGAACTGGTACGAAGGAATTGGCACTACAACTACAACTGATACTACAACTGCAATTGATACTAAAACTACAATTGATACTGGTACTGCAACTGCAACTACAACTATAGCTTAGGGTTTTATAAGGAAACCCTAATTTATCAAAATTCAAATTTCATAATTTTGATCCAGGGAATATATGCACCCTCCTAGGGAGAGTTCCTAGGTGTGGTTACTTTCTCCAACTTCCTCCTCAAACAAGGAAAACGTCACACTTAGGGTTTATGCATAAACCTTAATTCTGCAGCAACTGCAATACTGAAAACTAAATCTTGGAGAGGGTGTGTTGAATCTAGCCACTTCTTATAAACTATGAGTTGGTCTCTTTCAAACTTGCTCTGAAACCATGTTAAAGTTTACTTATATAGATATTAGTTACAATTCTTCTTTATTATTATAATCATTTAGCACATTAGTTGCATAAATAATATCACTGAAAGAGAGGAAATCATAGAAACAATAGAGACACATAGCTTATCCTGGGAAAACCTTATGGGGGAGAAAAGCCAACAAAACTTCCTCAATATATATAGACCAAATACTGAAAAAAATATCCTCCTCTACTCCTTCACTAGGAAGAGTAGTGCACCACTTAACCAAGAAATACCAAGAGATAGACAAAAACTCTCCTTGACGTCACCCCCCAATTGTAGCAGTTTCTCCTCCAATACTTGTGCATTGTAGAGCTAGTTGGTGAGATTGTCCAAATGAGGCACTGGCCTCTCTTATAAATAGTGGTCTGGCCAGCCTATAATTAGGTATGGGTCGACGTGTCAAGGAACAATAAGGCCAAGTTTTACAAAGGTGGAATAGGGACTAATTAAATATAATATAATATTATTATTCAACTCTCTCTCAAGTGGAATATTCTTCAAAGTTACAATATTTCAACAGTAACTTGACTCCAAGGTTTCTCAACTTGGTTCTTTAGTAAAAACTAAGGTACTCACCTCTCATCAAATATTGACCAACAAGGTGTTGAGCTCAAGAACTTGATAAGATGGCTATGTACATCCTTGGCTATCCAGGTGCCAAAAAAAGACATGGAACCACTCATGGGGAATCTTCAATAAACAAAGAGTAGAACAACCACATTCTCTTTACAAATAACCATCACACACCCTTTTTGGACCATAATTTGTAGCATTTTTATCCAAAAGTAGACATGAACAATTTCAATGGTTTTGATCCCTCTGGTTGGGTTTCCCAAATGGAACCTTAGATCCCTTCCTCATGTCAAAGCTTGGTGGGAAGGTTACTGGGAGAGGTACCCCGCAGATGAATCTACACCATTCGGGAGAGAACCCACTTGGGTTTATTTTGTATATTCCCTAAAGGATTAGTTCTATCCTGTCAGAACTATGATGATGAGTAAATGAGATGGATGACTCTATGTTAGAAAAGAGACCAGATGGTGTCAAAGTACACTAACATATTTCATACATTGCACTCAAAGGTGGGTATCAAAGACTTTGAGTGACACTTGGTTTTGAAGTACCATAGTGGTTTTCATAGGTAAATCCAAATGGAGATGGATTTACTAAGAATCTCCTCACTGGGAGTTTCTTATGCAATCAAAATCGAGTAGAAATTAAAGCAACGAAGTAAGAGGGAGTTCAGGTTTGAAAATGTACCACAACAAAAGCATGGAAAAGGAAACCCTAACTAACAAAAAGAAGGATAGATCGGCAAGTATGTACAACCTCAATAGATCCAAACCAATATGTAGGTAAATAAGGGTAATGTGGAGTTTAAGAAAGACACCGGAAAGTGGTGTGAGTTCCAAAAAATCCCTTGGCACAACATCAATAAATTGTGCTTGAAACAGTCAATGGTGGTTGAGCTCAAAGAAAATAATTAGAACCTAACTCAGACTTTGATTCAAAGCACCATAAAGGGAAATAGATCATCGATGCAGAACCCACTTCTACCATCACGACCAAAACAATACAACTAGAAGAACCAGAGGAACTTGAGGAGGGTGAGCGCCTCTTCCACTCGCAGATGTGATTAAAGGGGACCCCATTGCATTTCATTATTGACAATGGGATTCAAAAGAATCTGATCTCATTCGAGGTTGTCAAGAGATTAAAGTATATAACAATGTCACACCCCCAACCATACACCATAGGATGGTTGTTCCAGGGACAAGACATTTTTGTTATTCAATAGTGTTGCTTGTCTTATGGCATCAATTCCTTAAAGGATGAGGTAGTGTGTGATATTTCCCCACTTGAAGTCTGTGATGTTCTTTTAGGACAACCATTTATGTGGAAACATCATGCTATCTATGAGTCTCGACCCCACAATGTCATTGTTAATCTAGGAGGTCATGTCTACAAGTTACCATAGGTAGTTCTGACTACTGCCACTTCATTGATATTATAAAAACAATGTCACAAAGTAATCTCTTAGACCACAAATTTTTCCCTCTTCATTATCTAGTTATATGGTGAACATGAGGGCATTATGACCACTATAGCCTTGGCCCAATAGGTTTCTAGCCATCATAAACAGTTCGACAAGATTTTAGAGGCACATTAAGAGAATGAGATTCGTCCATATGTTCAACATAACTCCATTAGCCACAACCCTTTTCAGGTGTTCTTGGGGTTCCAACCATTAACCCCCATTGATATAACTCTTGTTGTTGCATCTTCATCGACAGAGTCATCCCACACTCAGACCAAGGCAAATTGTGTATCCATATCTCTTGAATGGATCCAACACCTCCAGCAAGTTCATGACACCCTTCCACGTGAAAAGTACAAGAAGGAAATCTACTTCAACAAGGAAAGAGACTCACTAGAGTTTAGATTAAATAGAAGTTTTCCTATATCCCGAGGAACTTGACGCAATGGGGACCATTTCTTCCTAAGGGGGGATAAATTATCTAGGTGGATCTCGGTGGCCATCCACCTTTTCCATTGAATCAATATTTCAAGCCTATGGTTTTGATAAACCATGATATTCACCCTTTTGATGGGGAATAGAATGTAATACCATCTTCATTTTTCCAGAAATTTTTCCCTCTTCATTATCTAGTTAGATGGTGAACAGGAGGGCATTGTGACCACTACAGCCTTGGCCCAATATGTTTTTATCCATCATAAGCAGGTCGACAGCCTTAGCCACAACCCTTTTTAGGTGTTCTTGGGGTTCCAACCATTAACCCCCATTGATATAACTCTTGTTGTTGCATCTTCATTGACAGAGTCATCCCACACTCAAACCAAGGAAAATTGTGTATCCATATCTCTTGAATGGATCCAACACCTCCAACAGGTTCATGACACCCTTCCACATGCAAAGTACAAGTAGGAAATCTACTTCAACAAGGAAAGTGACTCACTAGGGTTCAGATTAAGTAGAATTTTTCCTATATCCCAAGGAACTTGACGCAATGGGGACCATTTCTTCCTAATTGCGGAGGAATTATCCAGGTGGATCTCGGTTGCCATCCACCTTTTCCATTGAATCAACATTTCAAGCCTATGGTTTTGATAAACCATGATATTCACCATTTTGATGGGGAATGGAATGTAATACCATCTTCCTTTTTCCACAAATTTTTCCCTCTTCATTATCTAGTTAGATGGTGAACAGGAGGGCATTATGACCACTACATCCTTGGCCCAAGATTTTTCTATCCATCATAAGAAGGTCGACAAGATTTTAGAGGTGCATGAAGAGAATGAGATTCATCCATATGTTCAGTATAGCTCCATTAGCCACAACCCTTTTCAGGTGTTCTTGGGGTTCCAATCATTAACCCCCATTGATATAACTCTTGGTGTTGCATCTTCATCGATAGAGTCATCCCACACTCAGACCAAGGAAAATTGTGTATCCATATCTCTTGAACAAATCCAACACCTCCAACAGGTTCATGACACCCTTCCACATGCAAAGTACACGCAGGAAATCTACTTCAACAAGGAAAGAGACTCACTAGGGTTCAGATTAAGTACAATTTTTCCTATATCCCAATGAACTTGACACAATGGGGACCATTTCTTCTTAAGGGGGGAGGAATTATCCAGGTGGATCTCGGTGGCCATCCACCTTTTCCATTGAATCAACATTTCAAGCCTATGGTTTTGATAAACCATGATATTCACCATTTTGATGGGGAATAGAATGTAATCCCATTATAACTCTGCAGTTAAGCACACTTGGGCTAGAGTAGTACTAGGATGGCTGACCACCCGAGAAGCCCTAGTGTTTTATATGCCTCTGGTATTTTATAAACTTAGATTAATTTATCCCACATGCATCATGGGAATTGTTCTCCTCTCACTCTCTCATATATAATTGAGGAGAAGGAGGTCCTTTACACATCCAATGGAGTGTGATGTAAATCTTGTTGTGAATGAAGCGTAGACAACATATCTTTATTTTTAGAGATAAGCTACCCCATTCTTCCAGTTTGTGTTATGCAGTGTTTTTCTCTCTCTTGTTCATTAATAGAAGTTGGGTTTCACTATATTTTTGTGTTTCTAGCAATATATTTTTGTATTTCCTTGTTATATCTCTGTCATACTTTTTTCTTCATGTCATTCTCAAAATAATTTGGATCGGTGGCATCAGAGAAGTTTGATCCTTTTTGTTTTTCAGAGGATGTCCCCAATGAGGTCAAGGTATAGAGAGTTGGGTCTTGAGCTAGTTTATCTTGAGGACAACCATTCTCTCTAGCCCAAGAAACCTCCCATGGTGGAATAAAATGTAACATCCTGCTCTGGTGCACTAAGAAAACTTATTCTTTGAGGACACTTGCTCGCAAGTGATCTGGACTTTTATAATGTTAAACCATTTATCCTTGATTATGATGCGTTTTGATAGATGACATGATGTGTTTACTACTTTGATGTAGACAGGTGTTGTTGACTCAGTTTCATTGAGAGTGCAGGGTTTCAGACCTTGAGGATGCAGAGGCATCGGTGGAACCCCTTGGACTCTGGATTGAGTCAGGGAGTGTGCTATTTGGGTTGATTTATTTTCTATGATATTTCATTGATTTGATGATATGATGTTGACATGTTCT
>SNQJ01S0006326.1:11629-58787 GCA_010110895.2 Picea sitchensis
TACGCTAGAAGAAGAGAAATATGTCCATAATACATCTATGTAAACATAGTGTGAAAGCCTGAAGCATTGAACGAAAGAATAATAAAGAAGATAGCCATTATGGATGTAGCCCGAAGTTGGGTGAACCACGTTAAATCTTGTGCCATGTTTATTTTATGTGATTTCTTATGAATCATGCATGTTTTCATAATATATTAGTTTTATTTTATGTTGAATATTTACACAATGATCGTGACTGTGACAGTAACGAGTTTATGAAGTAATATTGAATATACTGATAATATAAATCCGATTCACTAAGTAAGGTAACACAAAATAAGGACATAGTTACACACACAAAATTAATAAGGAAGAATGAATCGAATGATTGTCTCCCATTCTCTTAATGCTACAGAAGCCTGGTTCTTGCAGTCCCTATAGATACCTTGGGTGAGACTTCATCTGCACAAGTGGGTGATGTCGAAGGGGCCAGTGTTTGGTGGATGTTGTTGGTCACATATAAATCGAGCCTAGGGTCTTATAAACCGTGCACAACGCCAACAAATGGTTTCATTGTTGGGACTCAGAATTTGTGATTAAGGGGATGTTTTGGAGGCCAACTAAAAAGGAGACCTTAGAATGGTTGGAAAGGAAGGAATAGGAGTTTTCTTGACAGGAGAACAGAAACCATCATATGAATGAAAATAAATGGATGCAAATGTATGTGTACATGGATTTGCATGAAATTTTCTTTGGCGAATTTCCAATTATTTTGATAGAGTGGCTAGAAAGATTAGTGGAGAAAACTGGAAGTTATAGGGCTATAACGTCGAGGTATTGGAATCCTGAATTGGTAAGACAGTTGAATTCTATAAGTAACCCAACTACTCATGTTGTTGATTTTTGGTTGTATAGCATACTAGGAGGTTATGTTACAAAATTTGCAGTAGAGTGTATCCAACATACAATGTCGAAGAAAGGGACTTTTTCAAAGGTTCATGCGGGAGGTTATTGAAATAGTTAGCTACAAGAATAAAGATGTTATTTTTTGACAAGAATGTGATGATAATGGAATATAATTCCTTAAGGGGCTCACACGCATAGGGTAACTGGGGGATGACAAGAGTATCATCTGAGAGAATGAAGGAAGCAATGAAAAAGGAAGGGAGGGACTAAGGATGTAATAAGACGGTATACTAGAGGAAGAATATGAGTTTGGAGAGTTTCTCATAGGAAGGAGGTACAAGAGATGAAATACTAGGGCTAAGAAAGCAGAGTCATGCAGTGAGTGAAAGGGGAGAGAACCTTGCACACTAGTCTGAATCATGGAGATACCACATATAGGAGGAGAAGAAGAGGAGTTCCAATCCAGTCTAGTAGTAGAATAATTGTTAAGTCCTACTCAAACAAGGTCCTATGTTGAATCCACGACCCCATGTGTGTCCCCACAATCAGAAATAATAGTTGAAGACTTATCAAAAGAAATTGCAGTAAGTCGGGGATGACTGAGTAGTAGAAATCAAAGTAGTGGAAGTAGTGCGCAAAGTCAAAATCATAGTGAACCAACATCACCAAGACGAGGGAATACACAAAGAAACATGCCAGGGGTAGACAACACTCTTATACTACCTGAGTTCTAGGGAGTGAGGTCAGAGGACTTGGAACAACACTTGTTTTTCTATGAGACAATTTGGGCCACAAAGAATGTCCAAGATGAGGCTATGAAGATTGCACAATTGGAAACAAAATTTAGAGTTTTTGCGCTAGTCTAGTACATGAATCTGCAGAGTACCACACCTACAAGATAGGCCATAAATTTGGCAGAGATAAGGAAAGCATTGTTGAAGGAGTTTAAGAATCCAAAATCAGAGTCACACTACATCACAGTTTTGAAGGAGATTAAACATGTACAAATGAATTCATTATGGGACTTCAATCAAAGGTTCAAGGATATGATGGGTAGACTGAATTTCTAGATCCCATATCAACATCATTGATAATGGTTCATTGCAGGGATTCTACCACACATTCACGGGCCGTTGGTTCAACAGAGGATTGTGTCGCAGCCCAAGGCACTAATAATTGCAATGAAATTGGAATCATCTCCTATAGGAAATAGTGGAGTGATCACACAAGTTCAGAAACAGTTGGTTGCATTAACAATTCAACTAGAAGAACTAAAAAAGGGAAAGTAGAAACATGAGCAAGTCTGGTGTACCAAATATAGTATGGAAGGACATCACAAGGACAAATGACTAAAATTTACATAGTACTTGGTGAAGGGAGCACCAAATCCATTACCAGGAGGAGGATATTGTGAGATATGCAAGAAATGGGGCCATCACCCAACTGAGTGTCCATTACTATAGAAGTATCATAGTACCCGAAGGAATTTTTCTACAAATTTTGCAAATCAGTGGGACATGAAGAGAAGGATTGTCACACGTTCGACTTAATGAGGGAGTGCACATCAGGCATGTACAAGACTCAGGAGGATAATTCTACAGTGAAAGAGGGTGGTCCTAAATATAATAATCAAAGAGGCTCCAATCCAGGGAATAGAGGGAACTTTGGTAGAGGCCGAGGTAGAGTAAATTTTGGTAGAGGAGGAAGAGGATTGATTATATGTTATAATTGTAATCAACCTAGACACTTGGTCTGCAACATCTCAAATCCATGTACAACGTGCACATATTGTAGAGAAATATACCATGCGATGGAAGAATGTCCTCAAATAGTTGTGAAATGGAAAGCSAGAGGAAACTAAAACCAKAATCCAAATCAAAGCGTACATAAAATATCATCCAAAAGACACAATGAAGGACCAAGAATAATAGTTGTTACACATGGAGAAGATAGAACAGGGGCCAATATGACGAATGAAGGAAAACAGACTAAGAAGTAGGTAAGGAAGTTAGCAGGGCCTATGCCATCCTTTGATACTCAACAAGAAAAGGAGACATATCAAAGAGAAACAAAAGAAGTACTTATATTGGGTTAGGTTGCATCAACATCAGTTGCGCCTCAGGTAGAAGATCACATTATGCCATAGAAACCAAATGGGAAGGTAAGTATCCTAACAAAATTCCTAAAGAGGTGTGTAGAGCTAATGAAGCATGAAACTTCACTAAGTACATTATATGACATGATTTCTCATTTCACGTGAGGAAGGGAAACACCCATTGCACAAAGGGTGGTAAACCAGGTACTATGCTGGAAGAGGACCAACCAAAAATTCAGATTCATTGCACAGATTGGAGAGTATGATGTGGACAATGTTATGTTGGATTTGGTATCTGACGTGAATGTGTTACCTAAGAATACATGTGATTTGATGGGAAAACCCAAGTTAGTATGGTCTCTTATTCAGCTAAGGCACATGAACTAGCACAAAATAACACCAATTGGTTAGTTTACAGGAGTACCCATGAACATAGATGGGATGTGTAGCATGGAAGACTTTGAGGTAATCGAGATTATGGATGACAGTCAACCATATCCATCACTAATGAGACTGGAATGGGATTTTGACAACCATGTGATCATCAAATTGAAGAGAAGGGATATGATATTTGAATTTGGAGATTTGAACTGCACCTTTGGACCCATCATAAGGAAATATATACATAGAACTGGCCAAAGGAAATGACATTGAAAAATTATATAACATGATGGTGAGGATGGATGATTACGTCAATCCTACTACAGATGGTACGCTAAGTTGTGTTGAGGGAAAGATATGAAATAATCTTACTCAAGCATTTTCATATCTCACTTGGCTAAAGCAAGATAGACGAGAATATCACCCTAGGTTTATAGCCATAAAAAATGTTATCCTAATTCACAAGTATTGTACTCATATATCCAAAAATAGTATGTTGTCCAAAATTTCAAAAGTCAATTGTTCTCAACAATTAATAAATAAATAAAAACTTAAAATCCATATTTCCCACTATGAGATGTAATCCTTCCCTTGTTGTTGTTGTCACCTTTTGATCTCTCTGAATTTGCCTTAGGTTGTGTTGGGAATTTAGGCCTAATCTCACTAATCGCATGAGATAAATCATCCCTCAAGTTCATGCGGGAAGACAGGGATTTATCAGAGCCATTGGAGGGTGAGGAAGGGGCAGCAGTGGCTTTTCCTTTTTCATAGGCATGGTGGGCCTTAGTTTTCAACATTTTTCTAGCATGGGAAGACTGAACCAGTGAGTGGACATGGACAGCTTGGACAATTTGATTGATAGGTGGGGGAGCAGGTAAGGACAAATTGGTCCAGCCACGATGTTGAGAGACTGTCGGGTGGAAAATCTCTTGCCATCTAGTGTTCTCGGGAACCTCAGGCTATAGTGACACATGAGGATGCATGAGGACACCAGGGTACTGTGGATCTTGGAAGGGAGGGCT
Organism: Picea sitchensis; assembly: GCA_010110895.2. NCBI lineage: Eukaryota > Viridiplantae > Streptophyta > Pinopsida > Pinales > Pinaceae > Picea > Picea sitchensis. The sequence continues at coordinate 16,013 of SNQJ01S0006326.1, forward strand.
TTCAGGCCTAGGTTGGAAAACTCCTTGCCTGATCCAATTAAAAAACCCAGCTTGAAATATATGTCCTAACTCTTGTGAGTCAGCATCAAAGTGTATGGATAATCTTGGCCTTCTAGGGCCCTTGCTCCAATTACCTCTTCTCCGGTTACATCTTCCATGGCTACCTCAGCTAAAAAAGATCATACCTGTATGCATAATTGATTAGCAAATAGTTTCTTTAACAACCATACATGACAACTCCTTTAAAAATATGAAATAAATTTTGGCTTAGCAACATATCAGACTCATGCAATCCAATCCATACAAATTGTTTAATAGTTTTCAATGAGAAGGGGGTGAACAAAGGTTCTACAATATGCGATGGGTTTGTATTGAGCGAAAAAATGTTAAAATGAGGGGAAAATATCATGATTACTGCTCACAGACAACAACAATCAACTGTAATGTAAACCAAAGAACCTATCACTATAATCCATCCTTGCGATCTTAAATTGTTACAATACATAGTTCCTCTTAACTGTAATTAAATTTTAGGAATAGGGAGTGGATAATGGATATCGGAAGGTGATGGGATTGTAATCAACAAAAAGTGAAATAATGGTAGGGGAAAAGAGAAGATATTGTTCATAAAATCAATTAATAAATCCACAAAACAATTTTGTATTTAATTCAAATGATCCAACACTAACCAAATAATTATTGTGATCAATTAACAATCACTTTGTATAATTTAACCATTGTTGTGTGTTAAACTTGCTCACTGTTCAAATTTACATCCTTAACACTTTTAATTGACACGGTTCCATCTTAATTAAAAGCAATATGCCTTCCAAACAACTTGTATAAGAATTTTGTTTCCTCTCACTTCTTCCATTTAATATTTAAAACAAATTCCAATGAACACATAGTCATTTGTTTCAACTACGTTCAACACCAAAACCATCAACCATTGTGCATAAATTACTTCCTCAAAACACAAACACAAGTTCTTTTAAAATTGTGCTCGATCCCATTCCTCTAATCAATTTAACAATTAAATTGCAATGAAACCATACTGTTATAGAACCCGTGCCCATCTCTAATGGTGCAATAAAATGATACGATGCACGATATCCATAAAAACACACAGTGAATAGCCAAGTCACAACTACAACACTTTAAATTTCAACAATCTCGATCGGGCAATTTAAACACACAGTAACATCGATCATCATTTCAACTTATACCCAATGCATAACGCAAGGAGGCATAATCCTAATCAAACCATAAAACCATGTTGAGTTATCAATCCAACACAAGGAGGCATCGATTGTATGTCCAATTCCATTTTTCAAATCAACCAATTTAAACCATGTTGAGCTATCGAATCAATTATTAGAATAAAAGAATACAATGATTATACACCAATCATCATTTCCGATTGCAACTATGTAATCAACTCGATCAACAGAGATGAGCCCATAACCAAACCATTATCGACACTACTCCATAACAATCAACAATATACCTGACCGAAAATAACTCATTCATTTATCAAAATCGGGCTTGAATAATCAAGGGTGGGCTCTGAGTAATCAAGGGTTCACTCGGTGGAACCAACACAGGGAGACTGGATTCGACCACACCAACAACAGAGGAGAATATTTTGAGACAATGCGGTGGACACACAGGCCACATAACCAATAGCTTGCAAGATAAGGTGATAGTTCACACCAGGTAGGAGAGATTAGGAATAGAGGAGCAGAGGATTCTTACTAGCCAGTAATAACACCAAGAATACGTAGGGCATAACCTCCATGGTTTTCCCAATCAAACGAATAATGTTGATATAAAAACAGATCCATGACATAGAAATCAACCCTAAAGAAAGCCTCTTGTCATAATAGCATCATAACCAATTGTGCAGAGACCAATAACATAAAACAAGCCCACAACCAGGTGAAAACGATATGCAATGACCCAAGGTGGTTCAAAATCAAACACAATAACCCCATAACACCAAATACGACAGGGTATGTTTACAAGAATTGTGTGGAGATGACCAATGAGTTCAGATGGGAAGAAAACCTCTAACAAAAACCCATAACAACAACAAAGAGCCTTCATGGCTTCCACCACACAGAATCATCAATGAAATCGTGACTTCAACCATTCAATCTTCCATTTGCAATGAATAACACACAAATAACCATTCCAGAGAAACACTAGATTTCACAGTTGCTAGCCTTAACAAAAGAAAAGACCAATACATCACCGAGCCAACATCTATTTCATAATAGAGCAAGTTCATGGATGGCGAAAAAAAACATACATGTAACCAAATTGCCTTAAAAATGCGAGCTTGGTCAAGAAGTTCCTTCCTCACCTGAATATCATATCTTAACCACAAAAAAATTGAAGTACAATAACCAATCTAGGGTGACGTCCAGTGGGAGAGGTATGGAGTTATGTGCAGTAAATGCACGTCACTTACATCATCTACTCATTCAATTACTTACTACACATCAGCCATCCATCAATTAATCCATACATCGAAACCAACATGCATTACTTGCCAAGTGCACCACTCTATATCACATTAACCATTTCCAAACATACCATAATGCATATCAAATGTGCCTTCATATAACTCAATACATCGTATAGCCACTACAATGGTTAGTTAGGACTAACACCATTTCTTTAATTTCAAATGCATATAGTGTAGCATAGTATAGCATGGTTTAGTTTCTTCAATTTAGAATTTTCCATAGGTATCTTTTATATTGCTTTTATTTCTTGTTACAAATAACATGTGTCTTATGCAGGTACAACATGTGATGATTCACAACTTCAAAAACAATGCCATAACCGTGAATATAATCCATTCATACATAAAATTTAGAGCTTAAAGAAATGAAACCCACACATAGCATGCATTATCCATTTGTCATTATGTCACAAATAAAACCAATATTTCATCATCAATCATGTAGAACCCTATAAGCAGTGTCAAATAGTAGCATAAACATCAAATAAGAACCAAATTTGATCCTCCAATCAACCAAGGCCCCCCACCTATTGGTATTATATATATCATTAGCTTATAATAATAGGCTTTAGCAATACTTTGTGGACGAAATCCTCGTTGCGATTTTTATCGTCAACAAACTGGTGAATCCACAGGGAAATTTGTCTTCAATAGATTTAGAACTCAGAACACATGGTTTCGCAGACCAAGAACAACAGATCAAGAAGATATAACCAGGAAGATTATGCAACAGGGGGAAGTGAGCGGATTTAATGGAAAAATGACCGGGAATTTGGGAATAACTCATGAAAAATGTTAAGTATGAGGGGGTTTATCCCTGTATGCATAATCATTCAACTGGAATCTACTCTTTACTTCAAGGAGAAAAAATATGGACTTTCTCTTTTAAATTTTCGAATGGATGAAGAACTGGAAAGCAGAAGCGGGAGATAACCAAATTATTTATAAGACAACAATGAAAGAAGATAACAAATTCAATTGCTTTCATGGGGAACATCGCAACAGTTGTGTAAGCTTGATTGTTATTGACTAACAATATCTTGTTGGAGTGTCTCTGTGGCAGAACTGATCCAACATCTTATTCTTGACCAAAATCAACTAAAAGGTGAAAAAGAAATAAAAATCATGACAGAATTAAAATCATAAAATTTAAAATAGCAGAAATAAAGTGAATGAAGTATAAAAGCAGTAGGAAATTGTTAAAATAGAAAGTAGAGATCAAACTACTGTAAAGCAGAAATGAAAACAGTGGAAAAAATGAAAGCAGAGCTAGACTACTAAAATATAGAAAATCCAAATAGCGTTAAAACTTTTCAGGTCGGTTCCATGTAATGTTTCAAGTGGGAACCATTAGTGTTGTAGGATAATAATCGCTCCAATAAATCTTTTAGAATGTAAGAATTAGTCCCTACGAAAAAATCGATCTTGAAAGGACCCATCCATAGTTTTTGAAACTTTGAGACAATCGATATTCCTTTAGAGTATATGATTAGATCATCAAGGTAAACACGAGTAATATTACCGATCAAATCGTTGAAAGTTATTTTCATAGATCCTTTAAAAGTGGTGCTTGTAATAGATAATCCAGAAGGAATGTGTTCATAGGTCAAGGTACCCCAATTAGTAATAAAGTTGGATTTGTATGCATCTACCCTTTTTACTTTGATTTGATTGTAACCAAAAAACTATCAAGTGGGGGCCTCATCTGTGAGCTTACAACTTGCTGCAGAATTGTTTCCATATTAGGGGGAGGGAAAGGATTTTTCATAATAGCTTGATTGAATGTGCTATAATTAATGTAGAAGATAATATGATCAGTGACCCTTAGAACAGGAAGCAATTTGGAAACCCATTCAGGGTACTTGATCAGAAAGGTGATTCCAGCCTTCAAGAAATTTTCCAACTCCCTTCGAATAGTTGCTTCCAATGCATGGTTGACATGTCTTTTTTTTTGCCTACCTATTTTTATTCCTTCCTTGATGGGAATGTCATGTTGTATAAGATTAGAATCAAAACCACAAATATCCTCATAAGACTAAGCAAAAACATCTTGAAATTCACCAAGTGGCTTGGAAAACTTCATTTTCTCTTCATCAGAACATTGGGCACCTATTTTGACATTCTTTGGAGACTCTGGTGTCCCAATGTTCAAGGAGATGGTTTCACCCACCTTCCTTTTTGACTCCTCTTATTTTTGTTTCTCTTTATTGCCTACATCACTCGATGAAAACAAACTCTCTAGAGGAGTCAAGCCTTTAGGAATCTTTTTATCTTCTATGGATATGATTTGATTAGGCCTATAGGGTTCATTTTGAATGAAAGCACAAATTCTCTCATCGCTAGGGAAGACCTACCAAGATTCCATATTGTCAGGAATATGTGGTCGATATAGATATTGAAAAGTACAATCAGGCCTATGTGGCAGAAGTTGTCGATTAGGAGACGCTGCAAAAATAGCTAACTGATCACCCATTGAGTTCAATTCCCTCTTAACATAAGTGATGTTGAAAGATAATAAGTTCGAGATAAGTGCCCAAACAGTTTGGGTATATCATTTCATCAACTTGTTTCTAGGAGAGTAAATCTTACGTACAAGGTTCACAACAAGCTCGGAATCTCCAAAAACTGAAAGGTAACCACAACCAAGATTATAGGCGTTTTCAATGCCTAATAATAAAGCTTCAAATTCTATGACATTTTTTGTGCAAGAAAACTCCAACCTATAAGAAAAATTATGAATCTTCCCACATGAGAAATCAAGATAATTCCAGCTTCGTTACCTTCATTAGAGCATGAACCGTCAAAGTGCATGTTCCACATACCATCATCTAAATCAATTTTTTCCAAGGGAATGTTATCCTCCTCARCAAAGATGGAATACACTCCTAGGTCCTCTTCGATATAGTTTACATTAGGTTGTGGGACACTCTCTATGTAAGGTGAAATCCTTCCCTCTCTAAGGACTATAATGTTTTTACCATTCTGAGGAACGGACAAATGTGTTCCATCAAGTGAGAGGTATCCACCCATTAAATCTTTCCAATCTCTTCCCAAGATGATTGAGTAATTTCTTACTGGAATATCAATTACCTAAATACTAAGGGTTGTCCTTATTTTAGGGTGTGCGCACAAAACTAAGCTCACATCGTTAATCTCACATATGTTTGTTTGTTGTATACTATTATAGGAGAGCATGCTTCTAGCATTTTCATTTGTACAAGACAAGCCTAGCTCTTCCATAATAATCTTCGACATCACACTTGGGCCCAAATCGCCATCAATGAGGCAACAATGGGCGATCTTATCCATAATATTTATAGATATATAAAAAGGGGGATTTTTTACAGGGTATATAAATTTATGTACACCTACTTTATTTATAGATGAATCATCTTCATTCACCTCTTTAGATAGGTTGGCTACAACGAAATCCTTTCCTTCCATGAATTGTTTTATATTCCTCTGTTGTTTAGGGATGGAAACGATGTCCAGGAGGGTAGCATCTACTTTGATGTTGGCCAACTGATTCAGAATATTGTATTTGGAAGAGGAGAGAGGATAAATTGTTCCTTGACTATCAGGAACCTTAGGAAATTTAACCATAGCAACTGGTGATGATGAGCTTGGGATAGAAGAATTGTAGAGAGGATCATATTTTCTTTTGGGAGCATAGGATTTGTTCCTAGTATTGATGATCATGATATCCTCTGGCTCTGCAAAATATAGGACAACAATGGTAGTTTATGGTATTTTACCAAAGATCTTATCTATGGCATTCTTCCTTACCTCATAGTGGCTTCCTTGTGGTGTTCCTCGCAAAATTTACACCAACTTCAAGGCGAGATAGCCTTGGGCTGAAAATTATTTTCAATTGTGTTTCTAAAGGTGGGTGCAGAGGAGGATGAAGCTCCAGGGGTTTGAGGGGAGACATTTCCCTTTCACTCATATGCTATCATACAATTATTCATATCTTGTACTAGATGTAAGAGGGCAGACATGTATGTCTATTTAACTGATTCTACCTAGGGAAGACTTGTTATTTCGACCTATTCCTCATACTCTAAACAAGTATGCAGAGTGGAACCAAGGTTATCAATTTATTTTTCCTCAAGCCTTTGACGATAGGGGGAAGGTAATGCATGAAAGCATCTTGGTTCTAAGGTCGAATGAGTTCAGGGATTTGATTGTATAGCTTAGTGAAACACAAGTTAAAGGGCTTGATGGTTTCACCATCCTTATAGGCGATGTTATTGTACTCCCATAACTGCTCATTTGGGCTTTTAGATTTCCCATAGGTGGATCTGAAACAATAGACTAACTCCTCCCAAGTAGAAAAAATCTTAGGAGGAAGGTCAAACAAATCGGCCACAACCTTTCCTTCCAAGGAATTGATGAATAAGCGCATGGAAGTATTGTTGTCATTTTCTCCTATGTTGTGACAATGATGCAGGAGCATCGCCTTCAAAGTTAAATATGCAATCGTGGAGGCAAAGGAATGACATGTCAATATGACAGAGTTTCAAATCAAAAATCATCTCAGGAGTAAATCAAGTTGTTGAGATATTTTTGAAAGCAACATTTTTGAATATGTCGTGTTTGTAAAGTTGTATTGGACTGTAAGGGGTTGTAGATATGGAGTGTTGACTCTTATCTGGAAATAACTGTTAATTATTGTAATAGGAAAAAGTAGGTAACTGCTAAGAGTTTGATAGGATAGGTTGCAGATAGGACGAGGGAGCTCGTGGAGCCAGTCCTTAGATAGTTTGTGGTTGCATTGTAAAATAATTAGGAGGATTATGAGATATAGATAGAGATCAGTAGAACAAAGTAGAGTAGAATAAAGACGCAGGAAATAACTGCAATATTATGTAATTTGTTTCATGAATGAATAGAACAGACAGAATTGTACCAAATCTTGGATTGTGTTCATTTTAATGTGTGATTGAATGAATGTTACATTATGTGTATGTCGTTTATCTCTTTTCGTTCATGTATGATTTTTCAAGAAGTTGATCATATGAGTTCAAGACAAAACTGGATAAGTTTCAATTGTTTCTCTTTTGAAACTCATATGCAAGGTGTGCATATCGAATGCAAGGAGTGCATCGATTGAGTCTCAGATTGACTCAGAGGAGTTCAGAGAGAACAAAGGAAACTTATACCAGGTGCAAGGAGTGCACCACGTTAAGAAGTGACCAAGCATCGAAGAACCAGAACAGAAGAACGTCGGGTGGGTGAGAAGAATTTATTTTCAAGAAATCCTTCAATCTGAGTTATCGAAATCCCTAGAACCCAAGGAGTGCATGGGAAGTCAGAATCCTTTAAGGATCAATATCAGAAGGGATAGCACTTTCATAAGTGTTGACAAGATCCAAGAGTTCGACTCGTAGGAGGAGCAAAGGTATAGACCTTTAAATACTGAGAAATTTTCTAAGTCGGAAGAAATCATAAGCTTGGAAGGAGGAGTGACAGTGGTCATTCGATCATAGTTCAAAGGATAAACAGTCGTCTGATCAGAGCAAGATGCACGAGCCTTAGCACTTCACACACATAGGAGGGAGAAATTACCAAAGTTCTGAAGTCCCAAAGTAGTTTGGGACCATCCATCGTCGAGGAAGATAGGTGGCGCAATATCCACAGCTCCAGATGTTTGTGGACGAAGAGGAGGTGAAACACCCGAAGTAAGATCCTGACTATTGATCGCTAGGGGTATGTGTCAACAAATCAACAGCTTTGGGAAATCTATTCGAGATTTGTTCAGTTGATATTTGAGACTCCCAAAGCGTGAAGAGTCGAAGGGCCAAAGAGAATCTAGACCATTAGATCCAGAAGAATATGTGTCGGTGGGTCGTGAGATCCAGAGGAAGGAAAAGGTGAAATGTTGAAACATTTGAAGCTCAAATAGTCAAAGAGTCGAGAGTTGTCGATCTACAAGGGGAAACTTGTCAACAGATCACAAGATTTAGGTAAATTGTATTGGGGTTTCAATTGAGAACTAAGACCGCTAAATCCTGAAGACCCGAAGTGAATCTGGACCGCCAGATCTAGAGGAGACGTGGTGTGAATCTATGGACTCTGGGTAAAGACCCGAAGTAATCCTCGACCATCAGATCAAGTGGACATGTGTCAATGGATTATAGTCTTCGGATAAAATCCATTGGGAAAAGGGGAGAAGTTTCATATTTGGGATCTCAAAAGTCTAAAACCCGAAGGAGATCTCAACTGTCGATCGAGAAGGGGGTCACAGGACTGTTGATATGAGTTGAAAGGTCAAACACCTGAAGTGGAAGTAGGACCGTTGATTGAGAAGGAGAGGTGTATGTAGATCATCAGCTCCGGAATATTGAAGTACGAAAGAAAGAAGGGTTTGAGATTTCAAAACCTCGAATTCCAAAATCGCGAAGGGATCACATCCATTGATTCAGGAGGGGTAGATATGGCCCGTGGATTTGGAAAGCACAAATCTGAACCGTCAGTGTTAGAAGTATTGTCCAGATCAGGAGATCGAAGATCCCATATCATTATAGGGACAGGAGTTGCACGGACTTTAAAACATTGAGGGTGAGACGCAATCTAGACCATGGTTTTGGCAAGAGGAAATGTGGAGGCTCGAGGAGAATTGTGGGACGAAACGTAGTTTGATTCAAACCCTTTTTTTCCACGCCCAAAATCGCTTGGTCACATGAGGTCATCACCCAAGGTCACATCAAGAGGGGGCTTATCAGAAAAAGGAGCTAACGCCTAGTACTCTGAGATTTCGTAGGAGAGAGAAAGGGAAGATTGCAGGTACCATAAGACCTTCACCAAAGACCTAAAAGGGACTGTGTTTACATAAAGAAGGAGACCATTAAGGTTTTAGAGGGTCATTTGACTTGAGAATCAGATATCCTTGATTGGGATGTCGTGTATCCCTACGGGGGAGTAGGGGGGCTGCATCAGGTGGTATCAGAGTTGATATTGAGTTTGTTTGCAGACATCGGACAAAGGAGAAAGGAGGTAAATTGGTATCTATTGTGGTATCAAGAAAATTTGATTTATGTTTGTAGACATCAGAAGGTGACACAGTGGAATCATGCCACCCAGAAGGAGTAAAGCGAATGCAAAAATGGAAGAAGAAATGAGGTGACTTCAAATGAGACTGGACGCCCTAGAAACAATGTAGAGAAGAGCAACAGATGTTGTATATATCAGTGAAGCTGAGAGCGAAGAAATAGAGGTCGAAGAAAATGTAGCAGAGGATGATGCACAAGATCGCTTGATAAAAGTTGTTTAAAGAATAGGAGCTAGAGCAAGGATAGAGGTACCAATGTATGAAGGCAATTTGGAAGCTGAAGAATTGTTGGATTGGGTACATGTTATGGACAAGTACTTTGATTATGAATATATCGAAGAAGACAATATGGTGAAGCATGCAGTGACAAGACTGAAAGATCATGTAGCACTATGGTGGGATGAACTGCAAGCCGAATGTAGGAGCAAAGGTAAGCAGAAAATTAAGAACTGGGATAGGATGGTAGTCAAGATGAAAGCCAAATTTATCCAAAATGACTATCAAATAAATATGTTCAGAAGATTGTAGAACCTGAGACAGGAAATATTATCAGTAAATGAGTACACTAAGGAATTTTATAGACTAAACATCAGGGCTGGACAGAAAGAGAACGAAAATGAAAAAATAGCCAGGTATATCAATGGACTGAGATATGAAATACAAGAGGATATCAGAATTATGTCTGTTAGTAAAGTCGAGGATGCTTATCAAGCAGCCTTGAAATTTGAAGAGAAATTGGTCAGGAAGCAAAGCCAACGAAACTGAGGAGGAAATTCAAGCAGAGGTAAGGGAACCACCAGAGAGAAGTTCCAGAAGTTGAAGCATGACACTGGAAAAAAGCATTGTCACGCAGAGAAAGGTGGAAGTTATAAGGAATGACAACATGGCGGAAGAAGTTCTTTTTCCAGAGGACAAGGAAGATCTAGAGGAGGTGAAGCTAGCTAAATGTTATAACTGTGGAAAACTAGGGCATAAGTCTTGGAATTCCCCGAGAGAAAGAAAGAAGGAGGAGGTGAAGCACACATTGCTGAAGCACAGAAGTATGTGGAAGCAGAAGTAGAAGGAGGAAAGAACCTCATGATGAGGAAAATTATTCTTAAACTAGAGAAGGAGGCAGGGGAACCAGTTCAGTGAACAAGTCTATTCAGAACTGCTTGCAAGACAAAAGACAGAGTTTGTAAGGTGATCATAAACAGTGAGAGCACTGAAAATATAGTATCCACAGAGATGGTGGAGAAAATGGAGTTGAAGACAACTACACATCCAAACCCATACAAAGTATCATGGTTGTAGAAAGGACATCAAGCAATGGTAAGTCAACAATGCCAAGTTGAATTTAAAATAGGAGGTTATAGGGATGAAATATTGTGTGATGTAATTCCTATGGACGTCTGTCATATTTTATTGGGGAGACATTGGAAGTTTGACCGAAACGTTATTCATGATGGAAGAAAGAATACTTATACCCTAGAAAAAAATGGTAGGACACACATGTTGTTACCAATATAAGACAAAGAACAAAAGAGGGAAGCTAGTTCAAGTACACTTCTCATGAGTGGGAAGGAACTCTTGAATGAAGTCAAGAAGGAGAAAGAAATGCAGTTTGTTGTAGTGAGGAAGCCTAGAGTTATGCTTACAAATACTTATGTGGAATATTTTCCTGAAGAAATCTAGGAACTGTTAGAAAACTTTGTTGACATAGCAGTGGATGAATTACCTCACTCATTGCCACCCATTAGGAGTATAAGCCATCATATTGACCTTATTCCAAGAGCTAATTTACTAAACAAAGAAGCTTATAGGTTGACACCTAGAGAGAATGGGGAAGTCAAAAATGAAGTCCAGGAGTTGTTGGATAAAGGTTTTGTCAGGGAAATCCTAAGCCCATGTGCAGTACCAACTGTGTTAAGTCCAAAGAAATATGGAGGATGGAGAATGTGTACAGATTCCAGAGCCATCAAAAAGATAAATATTAGGTATAGATTTACTTTACCAAGGATGGATGATTTGATGGATTGTTTGAGTGGAGCAAGCTATTTTTCCAAGATATACTTGAAGAGTGGATATCATCAAATAAGAATGAGAGAGGGAGATGAAGGAAAATAGCATTCAAGACAATTGAAGGATTGTTTGAATGGTTGGTCATGCCATTTGGGTTGACAAATGCACCAAGCACATTTATGAGATTGATGAATGAAGTATTGAAAGACTTCATAGGAAAAAATTTCATAGTATATCTGGATGACATACTAATCTTCAATAAGACAGAGAGGGTACACTTAATACATTTGACATAAGTGATGAAAATTTGCAGCAAGAGAAATTGTTGATAAATATGAAGAAAATATCTTTTATGAAGAAGGAAATCATATACTTGGATTTTTTGATCTCTTCAAATGAATTGAAGATGGATCTAGAAAAGGTGAGGGCGATCAGAGAATGGCCATCGCCAAGCAACATATTTGAGGTAATAATTTTTCATGGGTTAGCAAGTTTTTATAGAAAGTTTATCAAAAAATTTAGTGGTATATGTGCGCCCATGCTGGACACTGTGAAGAAGAAACACAAGTCTTTTAGTTGGACAGAGGAAGCTGAAAAAAGTTTCAAAGTGTTTAAGGAGAAAATCATAGAACAACCAATTCTGGTCTTGCTAGATTTTGGAAAAATATTTCAAGTGAGATGTGATGCAAGTGGATTAGCAATTGGAGCAATCTTGAGTCGGGATAATAGGCCAGTTGCTTATTTCAGTGAGAAACTAAATGACACCAAGAATAAGTATTCCACATATGACAAAGAATTTTATGCAGTGGTTCAAGCTTTGAAGAAGTGGAGGCACTATTTAATTCCTAAAGAATTTGTCTTGCACAATGATAATCAAGCTTTGCAATGTATTACTAGGCAAGAAAAGTTGAATTAGAGACATGCTAAATGGGTAGAATTTATGAAAAACTTTACTTTTGTTATTAAACATATTGTTGGAACTACTAACAAAGTTGCAGATACTTTGAGCAGGACGAGTTTAGTTGTACAGGAATTCCAAGTGGAGACCTTAGGGTTTGAACACCTCAAGGATATGTATCAAGAAGATCCAAATTTTAAGGAAGCTTATGAAGCATGTAAGAATCCTTTGTTGGGAGATAAAAGCCCATGGACTGAATGTTTTATCCAGGATGTATTATTATTCAAGGGAAGCCAATTATGCATACCGAAATTCTCAATGAGAGATAACCTGTTGAAAGAGAAACATAGTGGAGGTTTAGCTAGACATTTTGGTCATGATAAGACATTTGCATAGTTGAGTAATTCGTATTATTGGCCAAGCATGAGGGCAGAGGTGAAAAAGTTTGTAAACAAATGCATAATTTTTCAATATGCAAAAGGAAGACAATAGAACACTGTTTTGTATCTGCCATTATCAATTCCAGAGAGGTTGTGGGATGCAATCAGTATGGATTTTGTATTGGGATTGCCTAGAACTCAAAAAGGGAGTGATTCCATATTTGTTGTGGTGGAAAAAATTTCAAAAATGGCACATTTCATACCATGCCAGAAAAAGAACGATGCTACACACATATCCAATTTGTTTTTCAGAGAAGTAGTGAGACTACATGGATTGTCGAGGAGCATAGTCTCAGACAGGGACACCAAATTTGTAGGACACTTTTGGAGGACTCTATGGAAGAGGCTAGGGATGAACTTGTCCTTTAGTTCAACATATCACCCTCAAATAGATGGAAAAACTAAAGTAGTAAACATGAGTCTGTGAAACTTGTTAATAAGTTTAGTCACTAAGCAAGGTCGTCAATGGGATCAGATTATGGCACAAGCAGACTTTGCATTTAACAATTTAGTGAACAAGAGCACATGGAAAAGTCCATTTAAAATTGTGTAAGGTATACATCCAAGAGGGATTACAGAGTTGAGAGATCTGAATCAAGAAGAGTTCAGATGTGTTGGAGAAGAGGATTTTGCAACAGAAATGAAGAAACTCCATGAAAAAGTCAAAGAACAGCTACAGGACAATAGCCAAAAATATAAAAACATAGTTTATCAAAAGAGGAGAGAAGTTCAATTCGAATTTGGCGATGAATTTTTAGCTCATTTGAGAAAAGAAAGGTTTCTAAGGGGAACGTATAACAAGTTGAAGATGAAGAAGATAGGACCATGCAGGATTCTCAGAAAATTTGTAGCCAATGCTTATGAAATTGAGTTTCAAGAAAATGTTGGGATATCACCGATATTCAATGTTGCGGACCTATATCCTTACAGGAGAGATGAGGCGGGAGAAACAGATGATTAGAAAGAAGTTCAGTGGGAAGAACAATTTCCCACAGCAAAAAAACCCCAGATGGATAAAATCATTGAACATGCAGCTAGAAAGAAGACCAGGAAGAAGACATATCCTGAATATTTAGTGAAGTGGAAATATCATCTAGTGGAAGATGCAAGTTGGGTTACAGAACCTGATATTTTCAAGCATGGAAAAAAAGTGCAGGAGCTCATGGATAGGAGTCCATGAAAATTTTAACCAGAGGAGTACACCCGATGCATCCCCCCTACTCCCCCATAGGGCTACACGACCTCCTGGTCAAGGATCTCTGATTCTTGAGTCAAATGACCCTTTGAAACCTTAATGGTCTCCTTCTGTATCTGAACACAGGCCCTTTCATATCTCAAGTGTAGGTCTTATGGTACCCGCAACCTTCCCTTTTGCTCTCCTGCAAAATCTCAGAGTACTGGGTGTTATCTCCTTTTTCTTATAAGCCCTCTCTTGATGTGACCTTAGGTAATGACCTCACATGACCACGTGATTGTGGGTATGGCCAAAAACAATTTGAATCAAACTACTTTTCGGCCCTCAATTCTCCTCGAGCCTCCACATGTCCTCTTGCCAAAACCACGGTCTAGATTGTGGCCCGCCGTGAACATTTTAAATTCCGCACAACTCATGTCCCCCTAATTCTACGAGACCATTTATCTCTCGATCTTGATGGTACTTCTAAAATTGACGGTTCAGATCTTCTCTTTCCAAATCCATGGGCCAAATATTCCCCTCCTGAATCAACAGATGTGATCCCTTCGCGATTCTGGACTTAGGGGTTTTGAAATCTCAAACCCTGTTTTATTTTGTACTTCAATCTTCTAGAGATGACGATCTGTAGACACATGTCCTACTCAATAAATGGTCCTACTTCCAATTCGAGTGTTTGACCTTTCAACTCAGATCAATGATCTTGTGACCCCCTCCTTGATCAATGGTCGAGATCGCCTTCGAATTTCAGACTTATGAGATCTCAAATCTCAAACTTCTCCCCTTTTCCCAATGGATTTTATCTGAAGGCTATAATCCATTAACACGTGTCCACTTGATCTGGCGATCAAGGATTACTTTGGGTCTTTACCTGGATTCCACAAATTCACACCACGTCTCCTCTAGATCTGGTGGTCCAGATTCACTTCGGATCTTCAGGATTTGGCGGTCTCAGTTCTCAACTGAAACTCCACTACAATTTACCTGGAGCTCGCGATCTATTGACAAGTGTCCCCTTGCAGATAGACGACTCTCAGCTCTTCGACTACTCGATCTTCGGGTGTTTCAACATTTCACCTTTTCCTTCCTATGGATATCACGACCCACCAACATGTATCCTTCTGGATCTAACGGTCCATATTCGCTTTAGCCCTTCGACTCTTCGCGCTTTGGGAGTCTCAAATATCAACTGAACAACTCTTGAATAGATTTCCTGAAGCTATTGATCTGTTGACACGTACTCCTAGCGATCAACAATCAAGATCTTACTTCGGGTGTTTCACCTCCTCTTTGTCCATAAACTTCCAGAGCTCTGGATCTTGTGCCACCTGTCTTCCTCGACGATGGGCAGTCCCAAACTACTTTGGGACTTTGGAACTTTGGAAATTTCTCCCTCCTATGTGTGTGAAGCATTAAGTCTCATGCACATTGCTCTGATCAGATGGTTGTTGATACTTTTAAGTGTGATCCAATGACCATTGTCGCTCCTCCTCATGAGCTTTTGATTTCTTCTGACTTAGAAAATTTCTCAGTCTTCAAAGGTCTCGACTTTTTCTCCTCCTATGAGTCTGACTCTTGGATCTCATAAAAAATTATGAAAGTGTTATCCTTTTTTAGCTTGATCCTTAAAGGATTCTGACTTCCCACGCACTCCTTGCGTTCTTGGGATTCCAATAACTCAGATCGAAGGATTTCTTGAAAAGAAATTATTCTCGCCCACCTGGCATTCCTTTGTTCTAGTTCTTCGACGCTTGGTCGCTTCTTGACGCAGTGCACTCCTTGCACCTGGTCTAAGTTTCCTTTGCTCTCTCTGA
Organism: Picea sitchensis; assembly: GCA_010110895.2. Classification (NCBI taxonomy): domain Eukaryota; kingdom Viridiplantae; phylum Streptophyta; class Pinopsida; order Pinales; family Pinaceae; genus Picea; species Picea sitchensis. Next base: position 31,939 of record SNQJ01S0006326.1, read on the forward strand.
ACTCCTCTGAGTCAATATGAGACTCAATCAACTCACTCCTTGTGTTCGAGATGCACACCTTGCATACGAGTTTCAGAAGAGAAACAATTGAAACTTATCCAGTTTTGTCACGAACTCATACGATCAACTTCTCAAACAATCATACATGAAATAAATGAGATAAATGACATACACAGAATGTAACATTCATTCAATCACACTTTAAAATGAACACAGCCCAAGATTTTGGACAATTTTTTCTGTTCTATTCATTCATGAAACAAATTACATAATATTGCAGTTCTTTCCTATGTCTTTCTTATACTCTACTCTATTCCATTGATCTCTATCTCTATCTCATAATCCTCCTAATTCTTTTACAATGAAACAACAAACTATCTAAGGACTGGCTCCACGAGCTCCCTTGTCCTATCTGCAACCTATCCTATCAAACATTTAGTGGTTACCTACTTTGTCCTATTATAATAACTAACAGTTATTCCCAGATAAGATTCAACACTCCATATCTGCAACCCCTTACAGTTCTATACGATTTTACAAACAAGACATATTTAAAAATGCTTCTTTCAAAAATATCTCAACATCTCGATTTACTCCTGAGTTAATTTTTTATTTGAAACTCTGTCATGTTGAGATGTCATTCCTTTGCCTCCACGCTTGCATCTTTAACTTTGAAGGTGATTCTCTTGCATCAGACAAGCATTAGAAAATTCCACCAGGTGTTCGTTTGTAGTGACAGTGTTATTTCCCGAAAACCTAAGGAGATGCTCTTTGAACATAGGAAGTGGACGAGTAGTAGGTGCTAGGTGAAGAGGAGAGGACACATGCACGGTGTGGTTGTTGCGTCTTCTTCAAACTGAAAAAGCCTATACTTTTTAATGACTTTTGTGGGATTTTTGGTAGATTGGATAGGGATATGGTGGCTATATAAGCTACCAATCACTGACGAATATGAATACTGAGAGGAGGAAGCACGTACAATCCCACCCGAGCCACCACTAGATTCCATCTTATGGATGATAGGTGAGGGAGAGAAAGACGAATTGGATGAATCAGACAAAGTTCTCATGAGATCACTTTGTTGGGTCGATAACACAATGTTCCTTCTTCCTATTTCAGCAATAGGATTAATTTCAGGTTATAAGACTCTTCTTCTTCGAGGAACACGAGAGTCTAAGGACATGAAACTAAGGCCAAAACTGAAGGAACAAGAAAGTTACTGTTGATTTCTAGGTTTTCTATGTCTAGCTTCCCAACATTATTGAGAACTAATATCTCGTTCAATTTATGCCCATGAGTGATTAATCTCAGCACGAATATTGGCAGTATTTGAAATGGTGTTGAACAAATTCAAAGCAATGTTGGCCTGATCTTGAAGATTCGGCTCAATATTGGGTTGCCTTGCAACAGGCACAATCATTAAGAAATAAAACAATCAAGAATAAATATCAGAAAAATAGATGTATTCGATGCTAATCAAGCATAAAAATTAACCAAAGAGATATTGAATATCTCCCCAGTATGGTCACCAAATAAATGTTGAGGGAAAGATATGAAATAATCTTACTCAAGCATTTTCAAATCTTACTTGGCTGAAGCAAGATAGACGGGAATATCACCCTAGGTTTATAGCCAGCAAAAATGTTATCCTAATTCACAAGTATTGTTTACAAGTGCTTAGGGTGTTTTTATAAATAAAAGCTTGCTAAAAAATTCATTATTTATGTATTTTTCTGAACATAACCGATCTTGAAATAAATATAGAGATGGAATTAAAGACACCAAGTCGATAATCAAGACAGATGAGACATAAAGAAATCCTTTATTTCATTCCAATTCATCAAATAATCGTTCTCTTTACAAAATTTCGTGAATAATTTTTGGACCAAAGTCAAACTTAGACGTCCCCGATGAAACATACAAAAGGACTTTTGAATGAAAATAAAAAAAAATCGAACTTTAAAATCTAGACCAGCTTGCCACAGATTGTTTCCCACTCGACTCTACACAATAGCCTTTGTCAGTCATGAAAACTAATTCACAAACAGACAAGTCTACATAGACTATCAAATATAGATCAACATCTCTGAAAAACAAGTGTCTGAATGATGTAATTCAGCCATGAATCTTGTTGTCTACAATAAGACCCTGCTATCATAAAAACGAATTAGGCCTTGAATAAATTAAGGAATGAATGAAAACTGAATTATCTCAACAAAAACTCAAAGAGTAGACCTTAGTATGCTTCTCCTTCTATTATCCTGTTGTTCCTCCCTTTCCTTTTTCCTTTAACAAAATTAGAATTGGTTGAAGTAGTTGAACTACTTCATTAGTTAAGTTAACTAAAACTCAACCAACTTTTTAGTTAGGGGGGAAAGTAATAAATCATAATAAGGGTTTTTAAATAAATAATAACAAGTAGGTGGGACCCCTTGTGACTCCCTTTATCTTTTAACAATCATACCACAACTAGTTAATTAAACAAAACATCCCTCCTTGTGACTCCCATCATCACATTCATATTTGACAATTCATCTCAATGATATTTGAAATTATTTCCAAAATATATTACTCATATATCCAAAAATAGTATGTTGTCCAAATTTTCAAAAGTTAGACCACTCCTTTCCTGATCCAATTAAAAACCCCAACTTGAAATAGCTGGCCTAACTCTTGTGAGTCAACATCAAAGTGTATAGACAATCTTGGCCTTCTAGGGCCCCTGTTCTAATTACCTCTTCCATGGCTACCTCTACCATGGCTACCTAGGCTGAAAAAGATCATAGTTGTATGCATAATTTATTAGAAAATAGTTTCTTTAACAACCATACATGACAACTCCTTTAAAAATATGAAATAAATTTTGGCTCAACAACATATCAGACTCATGCAATCCAATATATACAAATTGTTTAATAGTTTTCAATGAGCAGGGTGTGAAAAAAGGTTCTGGGATATGCGAGGGGTTTGTATTGAGAGAAAAAATGTTAAAATGAGGGGGAAAAGATCATGATTACTGCTCACAGACAACAACAATCAACTGTAATGTAAACCAAAGAACCTATCACTATAATTCATCCTTGCAACCTTAAATTGTTACAATACAGAGTTCCTCTTAACTGTAATTAAATTTTAGGAACATGGAGTGGATAATGGATATGGGAAGGCGAGGGGATTGTAATTAGCGAAAAGTGAAATAACGGTAGGGGAAAAAATCGAATATTGTTCATAAAATCAATTAAGTAATCCATAAAACAATTATGTATTTTATGCAAATGATCCAACACTAACCAAATAATTATTGTGATCAATTAAGAATTATTGTGTATAATTTAACCATTATTGTGTGTTAAACTTGCTCAATGTTCACATTTACATCCTTAACACTTTTAATTAACACAGTGCCATCTTACTGAAAAGCAATATGCCTTCCAAACAACCTGTATAAGAATTTTGTTTCCTCTCACTTCTTCCATTTAATATTTAAAACAAATTCCAATGAACACACAGTCATTTGTTTCAACTACGTTCAACACCAAAATCATCAACCACTGTGCATAAATTACTTCCTCAAAACACAGACACAAGTTCTTTTAAAATTGTGCCTGATCCCATTCCTCTAATCAATTTAACAATTAAATTGCAATGAAACCATATTGTTATAGAACCCGTTCCCATCTCTGATCGTGAAATCAAATGATACAATGCACGATATCCATAAACACACACAGTGAACAACCAATTCACAACTACAACACTTTAAATTGCAACAATCCTGGTCGAGCAATTTAAACACATAGTAACAACGATCATAATTTCAACTTATACCATTGTTGGCGCGGATTGGATCAGACCAGGGTCCTCCTCAAATTACCAACAAAAGGTACCATGTAGTCTAGATAATTGGCATTTTCCTCTTCTCTGAAGAGAATAAGTCTCACCCGAAGCGCTACTGAGACAGATAGATAGGGAAGGGTAGGGAGAAGACTAAAGGGGATCCATAGAGCAGTCAAAACTCATTCTTGTTCTTGTGCAAAAGACATTATCAGATATGGAACATCTAAATGCAAGAGTTGAACCTACTTATGAAGAGAGCAACCATATAAACGTTGAACCATTAAGTAAAACTCATAAGTCATAAAGAAACACTGTAACGCATAAGTAACATACAAATACACATCATATTTTGAAATTTAGTCTTGCTTCCTATTATCTCCAAGATCTTTCCTTCATTACAAACTCAGAAGTACAAGAAAATCTTAGTACAGACTCTCGGCTCTGAACTCATATCTCAGAGCTTCAGCTCTCCAACTAACAGTTCTAATTCATTACAGACTCATCCTTTTCTTCTCTTGACCTACAACAAGAACCAACACTAATCCCAAAACTTGGGTGACTCTGATCAGCACGACTCGACTTAACCCTAATCAACCAACGATGAATTGAGGTATCAACAGATGAGTACTTCCGCTAATGAATGAATGAACCCTTTTACAATTATATTCATCCCGATATATATTTGAGTTGTGTCTTCCTTCTCGGCTTGCATGCTCTCTTGTTCTGTTGCAACCATTTTTTTCTTAGCTGGTGTTGCGCTAACTTCCACAACTTCTTTCTGTTACTCTTTATCCCAGCCTCTGATGAAGTTTTCACAACTCATGCTTAGCCAAAAATTGCACAATTCTTTCCCAAAAACGAAGGGCCCAACAAGATCCGACCACAATCCTTGACTCGTACTCGAGTCAAGCGCTTGGTTCTTTCACATCCCCCAGGAGCATCTGTTGTTTTCCCTTGTCCATATTTTCCTCTTCTTTGAGCTCTTCTATTTGTGCCTTTTCTTCCTTTACCTCCTCAAACAAAGGGCCCAATTCTAGCACCAACTCTAAGGCTCGGTGCTTTACTCCTTGAAAGCTTTCAACTTTGTCTTGCCATTTCTAGGCAAGGAGTGATGCCTCTGCAAGAAACTGTTGGGTTGTCTCTTTGGTGTACTCCTTTGGCTTGGCTACAACCAACAAGTTCCATTCAAATTTGGTTGTTGCGTCGACCTGGTGCATTTGCATATAGGTGGATTGAATTACCGGTCAAAAATTGCGTAGTTCTTTCTTGGCTACAGACTGTTCTTCGTAGAGTGTATTCAGCTCATTGTCAACTTGTTGAATTTTGTCGAACTTCTATTGTTGCTCCATAGGGTCCATTGTTTCCGCAACTTCTTCATTCACCACCTGGATCTTTGTGCACATTTCCTCCAAAACTTGATTCTATCGAGCGATGATGCCCATCCAATCGCTGAATTCTCTGAAAATTTGAGTGCATTCTATTGTGTGCTTGTGCACTGCTGCTCTGGCATTGTTTCCTTACAATATTATCTTCTACATTTGTGCCTGGAGTAGCTGAGGTTGTTGTTTTTCTTCTTGTAAGACCTGTTGTAGCTTCACTTGGAGCTGGTTAGTGCGGTTGGCGAGTTGCATCCATGCTTCCTGTAACAGCTCGATTTGTTTCTCTGGATCACTTACGTCGTTGGCCTTGGGTAATTCAGGCGCAACCTTATGAATCTTCATCCAAGCCTGAGCAATTTTTTCCTGTACTTTTTCTAGTTTGCGTTGGACTTGGATTTTATCATGTGCCTCCTGCATTTTGTATGTGTGCATCACAAATTTTTCTTTCCTTGCGATATTAATTGATCTCTCGGCCTCCTAGAGTCATTGCTCCAACTGGTCCGTGGATGCCCTAATTAAACCAAATCATTGGAGCGTTGGCCAGTGTATCATGTTAGTAGATGAAGGGGGTACTTCGGTAGGTGCTCGCATCTATAGCGGAAGTCCAATGGTCGTTGAATGGTCTGAGAGAGTGTCTACCTCTTCCTCTGTTGGCGGCATTGGTGCGATTCTCATCCTTAGATCTATTGGAAGGAGAGTCAAAACCTATGTTATGGCTATGCAGAGTTGCATCAATTCCGCACATTGTTGGGGGTTCTGGAGAACTTGTTCCATTTGTGCTTGCATGATTGTCGGATCCTACTTAGTTGTCACTTATAGTTCGTTGTGCGCATCTAGTTTCTGCGGCTTGTCCGATCCTTCTTCTTGGTGTGCCTTGATTTCTTGGGCACCCTCACCCTTGGTTGGTGAGGTGTCTTACTAGTTTCTATCGAGTTCTTTCTCCTCTCTTCTTCGGGTGTCAACTTCCTGTGATGAAGACTCAAGTTGTTGTTCCTTGGTGTTCGGATTCGGAACATCCAGCACCATGCTCAGCTCAGGGGCTTTGGTGTCGGGACCAGAAATTTATGGTTCTGGTGTGGTTAATTCCCTAGTTATTTTTGGGGGTCGTTGCTCCACTATTTATAGCAGATCGATCTTCATTGGCTCTGAGGTTGTGGTATGGTGTGGAGTGGCTATGAGGAGGTTTGGTAATTGGAGTGGTGGAGGGTGCTTAATGATGAATGTGGATAGAAATGTTTCAGGGTCCAGGTCATCTTGAATGTCAATGATAGTGGTGGCTTTGCTCATGGCACGGGTCCAGGGAGTGGTAGATGCAAGGGGTTGTGGGTTCAGGGGTTTGTTTGGCGAGACCCCAGTTCTTGGCCTTTTCACTATTAGTTCAGTACCAAGCACAACAACCAATATCTAGTTAACCTGCACACCTGACAACACAGTATCATCTGGTAGCTGTCGGGGGGGCGGTATTTTCCTCTGCTCCAGTTGCGGTATCTCTTCTTCCTCCTCTGAGTCTGTTTGTGTCGGAGCATCTAGTTTCTTCTTCTCGGGGCCTGAACTCAGTCCCTCTCCTATTTCCTTGTCTTTTTTCTTGAGCAGCTCCGAAGGTAGAATGTAATTCATCCCTGATTTACATGGGTCGCGTTTAACTCCTAGCCATGACATGACTTCCTTATCAAAATATTCCTCATCCAAATAGAACGGTAGCATCAGTGTTTGGAAATGTTCCTGGCTAGCATTTCTTGGTCAGACGAATGTGTTGTGTTGGTTCATGCTAAAGGCGATATTCCTCATGTTGCAATTGAGGATTTCCTGTGGGATGCGCAGCCTTTGCGTTGCATCTATCATAGAATTATACCATTTGGAAAAGGCTGCATTGTTGAGTGTTGTTTTCTCCGAGTCTGGTCTGGACTGCCATGGCTTGAACATCTTCTCCATGCACCCCTTATCTGGTATTGTCAGTTTTTTTCCCATGGGTGGCCTCCATTTGAGAATTTTGAATGCCAAAAGTAGGTATCCATAGGTGAAGGTTCCTCCCTTCTCATGTGCTTCCTCGCAAGCTACTAGTAGTTCCTCCAACAGGAAACTACACCAATTGAACACTGCTCCTTGTGTGCAAAAGTCAATGACTTATAGCGCATTGAGAGTGCATTCTTCCTTATAGTAAGACCTTATAACCTTGTTGGCTATGATGTAGCAGCCAGTCCGAACCGTTTCAGGAAGTATTGTTTCAATGACTGTTGTGCATCCTCCTCTCTTTGTGTTAAACTTCTCGTATATGCTAGGCTCGCCTTTCTTTTTCCCATGCTTGTTGGGGCCCTGAAATCCCTTCGACACATCCTCTCCTTAGGAGGAGAGTCCAGTAAGTTGTTGGATATCTTGTGCATGGATTGGATACCTCTTATCCAACCATAAACTTCTATCATGCACTCTGCTGATCAGAAATTTCATGCAGCGCGCCATCTCGCTTGTGGTACCAAAGACTAGAAAGTCTCTCAGATTCATGATGGTTGAGTTAAATAAGTTGATGAAACCTTCTTTTGGTACAAATTGTATGTCCCGAGTTCCATCCAAAGCCATATTCCAAAATCCATCTATGTGCATATGTGGGAGCAAGGCTGAATCCATGAGATCAAGGTTGAGGAGCTTGACTTGCTCTATCTTCCCTTTGAGATCACCCACGATTTTGACCCTGGGGTCACAGGGCTCATCTGGTACCACTTCTTTAGGCATGGCACCTTGACTTCTTGTGGCTCTCGACATTCGCACTTCGATAACAAGTAAGGGATAGGGTTACATCTGCATATTTTACAATGGGCCCAACTGGTTCGTACTGCTGAGTTTGGAGATGGCTATGCTCGTTTTAGAAACAATACATTCTCGATTGAGTTCTGAGAGCCTTATACTTGGCTTAACGGGTAAGTTTTATCAGTAAATTCTAATCATCATGACCATATGGATGCAATCTAGGTGTAAGTTTTCTGACGAGACAATTTAATCAAGGTAAATCCTATTGGGAAATATTGGTATTTACTTATTTGAGTGGAATAGGGACATGGCCGAATTGAGACCTTTCTGTTTGAAGGGTGGGTGTCCCGGTGAAAACTTCGATGGCATCTTGGAAAAATGCGGCTTTATGGCTTAACGGTGTTAGACGGGGTACCAGAGTGGCAATAAAGGTTGTGACTATACTGGGTTTGCATGGCCTATAACTCAGATTGGATTTGGGTTCATGGAGCCTCTGACCACAAAGGTTGTCTCCATCATCCTTAATGACTGTCATTAATGGGATTTCTCATGATTCAGGGCTTGTACTACAGAGTCATCACTTATGTATCAACTAACACTTAAACAAAACAAATGAACTATGTGTTATGGCGTGACACTGCGCACAGTGACATTATTAACTGAATTTACAAAATTTCAAAAAGAAAACGAAACTCAAATCTAACTAGTGTAAAAGCTTCGTCAGATTGGAGCGACTGTCCTTCTTTCTTAGTTTTGAGGTAGGTATGGCTTTAGGTGAGCACCATTCACCCATCCCGGTCATAGAACACCATCTAGTTGCATGATTCAGACTATTCCTAAGGGTTGGATCTCCGCAACTATGAAGGGTCCCAACCAGTGCATACGCAGCTTGCCAGGATGCTTCTTTTATTTGTTGTCATAGAGTAACACCTTGTCCCCTTGTGTAAATACCTTGGTCTTAATGTGTCGATTGTGCCAAGATTTTTTTCTTTCCTTTTCCATGGATTGATGGATGTCTGCTAGAAATCCAGTTTCCTCAAGTTCTTGTAGCTCCTCGAGTATCTGCGCTACTAATTCGTCATCTATAATACGCATGGCTCGTGCAATGTACAAACTTGGAGTGATGAACTCTGCAGGCACCACTGCCTCTCTTCCATAGACTAGTTGGAATGGTGTGTATCTATGGATTTTCTTTATGGTTGTCCTATAGGCCCATAGTACCGCTGGAACTCTATCATCCCAGTCCTCTCGTTTTCTGCAACAGAACTTTGTTAGTCCCCTTTCCAAGATTTTGTTGAAGGATTCGACTGTTCCATTGGCCTGTGGATGGTATGGACTGCTCTTGTGATGTTGAATCATAAATTTTGTTGTAAGTGTTTCTATAGTGGTGCTAATGAAATGAGTTCCCTAATCGTTGGTTAGACTCTTGGGACATCTGAACCGAGTAATGATGTTTTTGAAAATGAACCTGGCAGCAGTACCTGTCGAACAGTCCTGTACCGTTGTTGCTTATGCCCAACGGGTAAGGTAGTCAGTTGCAGTAATGATGCATCTAGCCTTTGAATGTTTGGATGTGGGGTTGATTGGTCCAATGAAGTCAACTTCCCATTTCTCAAATGCATGTAGAGCTCTAACTAGTTGTAATGGTAGTTCATCTCAGTGTGACGGATTGCCTACCCATTGACAAACATCATACAATCTAGCATATGCTTTTGCATCCTTGAAATGTGTTTCCCGCCAAATTCCTTCCTGAAGAACTTTCTGTGTCATGGCATTTTGTCTGACATGGCCTCCTACAACTCCACTATGGCATTCCCAGAGTATTTCATGCCTTTCGTGATCCAATACACATCGTCTGAGAATGTTGTCTAGTCCTAGTTTGTACAATTGTCCAATGATCAGCTAGTAATATGTTTCTCTAATGACCATATGGAGTTTTTGGGTTGAGGAATATGTTTTAGGACAGGCCCCTGTACTGAGAAATATTTCTATGTCCTCCAGATATTCCGGTATGGCCTCAATCCTGAACAAATCTGCATCTGGGAGCTGGTCATCCACTGCTCCACCACTTTCTCTTGATTCTAGTCTGGATAGATGGTCGAGACCGACATTGCATCATCCCATCTTGATAATGACTTCAAAGGAAAAGTCCTGAAATAAAAGCATCCATCTACAAATTCTCCCTTCTAACACAGTTTTGTGAACTAGGTATTTCAATACAGAATGATCAATAAATAATTTGAAATGAGACCCTAATAGATAGTGTCTGAATTTTTGTAAAGCGTGGATCATTGCTAATCCTTCTCGTTCTATCATTGTATAGTTGTGCTCCACTTGCGATAGCTTCTGACTCCCAAAGTAGATGGGATGATCCATAGCTCCATCTCCGGTTTGCGTTAGGATAGCTCCTAAGGCAATTTATGAAGCATCTACATGTACATGAAATTACTTCTCCCAGTTTGGGAATTTCAGAATCGGTGTCGTAATGATTTTCTCCTTAAGTGTCTCAAATTCTTTGTCACATTCAGGAGTCCATTGGAACATTTCAGCGTTTTTCAGGAGATTTTCCATAGGTACAGTAATCTTGGCATATCTTCAAATGAATCTACGGTAGTAACCTGTGTGTCCTAATGTGGAGCACAGTTGTTTATTACTTGTAGGCAGTGTCATATTCACAATGACCGCAATTTTAGTTGGGTCTACCAATACTCCTTCTCAGTAGACTATGTAGCCCAATAGATTTCCATGTAGCACGCAGAAGATACACTTTCTGAGATTTAATGAGATTTGCAATTCTCTGAATCTATCAAACATCAGCCTTAGCAGTGCTACATGTTCCTTAAGAAGGCTATATATTGTCCAATCATCCATGTATACTTCTATAAATTTGTGAATGAACTCTCTAAAGGCGGCTATCACAATCCTAGAGAAAACTACAGGGGCGTTTTTTAACCCAAATGGCATTACATTGTATGCAAAATATCCCCATTTTGTAATGAAAGTAGTTTTTATTTTGTCTTCTTCAGCAATCCTGACTTGATGGTATCCTAAAAAACCATCTACAAATGAGTATGCTTCCTTCCCCGCAACCTATTCTATCACCTCGTTAGCAAAGGGTGTTGGGAAAGGGTCGTGCGCATAGGCAGTGTTGATGATTTTGTAGTCTACATAGACTCTAATATCCTCAGTGTCTTTCTTACTTTGGATGACTATCGGGATAACCCACTCTGCTTCATCTACCACAAAAATGAGACCTGCTTCCAACATCTTATCAATCTCCTTCTTAACTTTCTCTTTTACTCTTGGATTAAGACGGTAGGGCCTATGTCTGATGGGATTGGATCCTGGTTTTAACTCAATCTTCATTTCTCCCATTACTCCTTTGATCCATTTTAATTCTAAAAAGGTTTTTGGGAACAAATCCTCGTATTCCCGCAGTAAACTATGTATTTCCTAACTGGTTTACTCATCCCAGTAGTCTCCTACCATAGCTATCTTGGGTTGCTCTACAGTCCCTATATTAAGTCTGCGTAGTTTCAATGGATGGTTGTAGGAACCATCCGTCTGGCTAGGTATGGTGTTTTGGATTCCTCAGTTCCCCTCTGTCTCTTTGATGGCTAAGTTTCTTAGTCCTTCTAAATCATCTAGGTTTTATGAATCTTTGCTAATCTGATAGAATTTTATAGGCTTTTTAGTCAAGGGTAAGTGGAGTTTAGTCTGAAGTTCTTGGGTATGCTTGGTACACACTACAAAATTTGGTATTCTATCACTATTGGTTGTAAACATAAGTTCTTTAATATTTTGTAGGGCTAGCTCGATCTTAGGGTACTTACTTGAGAATGAGAAGTCTTTGCAAAATTTAGTTGTAGTGTCTGCCAGTCATTGGTTTGTCTTCTGGTTTCTTCATGCATGAACCAAGCTTTCGGGATTGGGCCTAGGGAATGGGGAAATACCTGAACCCAGGAGTAAGAGGGTATCTCTACAACCTGCCACTATATCATGCATTGTTCAATGTGTACTCTAGGATCAAATTCTCCATTGAACAATTGTGCAACTTGGAAATCTGTCTGCATTTCTGATTCCAGCTGCTCCTTATTCCTAAACCTATATTTGAGAGCTTGCGTCACTTCATCCGAGGTTCTGAGTATGGATTTATGAGTGGCCCACCATCTGGCGAGGTTGTTCTGAAAAGCTATATCTAGTATCGAGATTCTTTGATCTTCTCTCACATTCTCTTCCATGTTATGCAAAAATTTGTCTAGGTCTGAGGTCCCATCATATACTGGGTCTTCTCTAACTTCGGTCCCAACCCATCTAGTCATTTTGACAGTCGCGCATCTTCTTGATCATTTTTCGTGTGAGATTTTTTGCCAACTATCAAAATCCAGTTCTGAATCCTCGTTTGTTGACTGTATGCTTCTCCAGCTTACTAATCCATCCATAGTAGGGTTTATATAGTCATTTCTTGTCCCAGTTGTTATGGTGTATAGTTGGTCTAGGTATTCTCCTTCCATATTATTATCTATTGGTTATATGTATACGGGTCCTACATATGGATCCAAAGGTTGAACTACCTTGATTCCCTCAGCTTCAAAAGTCACGGTGTCTTTTTTTAGGTCGATCACTGCATAGTTTTCGTAGGCCCAATTGATGCCAAGTAGCATAGGGTAGGGATCCTTGTCTCCCATGATCTCAATGAATTCAAAGTCCGCCACTTCTTTTACTCTTTCTACATCGATTTCCACGATCTCCAGTCTTCATATGGGAAAGATACAGTATTGGTTTTCCATTCTCAACTGAATTGGGGAATATGTTAGTCTTGGTTTTCCTAAGGCTTCCCAAGTATTCTTGGGAAAAATGTTCATATCTGACCCTAGGTCCAACATGACGTCCTTAATTTTGAAGTCATCTAACTGGGCTACCAGTCATAATTCTTTTATGGTTCTTACTTTTCTTCACTGCACTCTCTGAGTACTCTTCTCGGGAAGATTATCCCTTATACTTGCTTCTAACGTTTCTTCATTCCCTAGGACTAGGTATAGCACATTGCGCAACTTTTCTGTTAGTTGATCATTCCACAAAATGTTAGAGAACAATTGAAACCAGAGGTCAACTTCATTTTGAGGTTTCTCAGTCTGTCTTGGTATGAATACAGGGTTTCTGGGTGTAGGGGGTGAAGAAGGGGCTTGCGCCATCTTAGGGTAAACATTCGACTAGTGGGGGTTCTCTTGCATTTCATGAATAGGAATATTATGAAATACTTCTATGGCATATTTAAAGAATAGTTTTTGCTTTAGGGGTTCATACTTGTCTCCCTTAGGTGTTGCTTTCTAGATCTGAGGTAGAGTATTAGCATCAGCTCCTGCCTTTGATCCTCCTCGGGTAATGATATTAAGGCTGGGAAATTGTCCCTTAGAGATCCTTTTGATCTCAGAACTGATATGTTTAGTTCCTCTTTGTTGTACTCTGTCTTCCCATTTTTCAATTAACTCTAGATAGTCTTCAGTTGCGTGTCTGTTGGTCCTGCAGTGAGAGCACCATGGGCGTCTTGGGTGAGGACAATCTCTGGCTAAGTGACCTTGTTCATCGCAATTATAACATCTGCTTGGTCTTCGTCCCCCAGTTATTCCTCCTCTAAAATCTCCTCCAACTCCTCCTCCTCGACCTCATCCTATCCCCTGATGGTTTTCGTTCACCCTTAATGTTGTTCGGTCTAATATGTCCGCAAGTGCTTCCAACGCTCAACATTGATTGGTAGTGTGTGTAGTGGAGGTGTAGAACTCATAGTGTACTGTGATCGGAAATGTCGATTACTTTTGCATGATGTGACACTGTCTTGGCCCATGCCCGTGGATTCTGCAGATATCACAATATTCCATTGTCGGTGTTGCTTGGACTCCTGGGAAAGCGTGATATGGGGTGGGGTCATGGAATGATGAATTCGTCGAGACTTGAGTAACTCCTCCCGCGGGTCCTGGTGGGGTTACCATCAGAGTCTAAGGAGGTCCCAGTCCCTTCATTCGTGGAAATTCGTTCTCCAAGTGACATTCCATAAAGCATCCTATGCACCTGTGGTCGTCCTGGTCTGGGTATCGTCAACTCCTGAATATTTTTTGTTAGTGCTGATATATACTCTTGTAGTTGCGCCAGATTCACATCTACTGAGGGTCGGGTTACTCTTAAACTCCCAGGGTATCCCGCCATGGATTCAATCTTCATCGATTGTTCTAAGGCATCTGTTAACGTGGCTATTCATTTTTGTGTTAGAGGAAACTGAGTCAAAGGTAAACTCCCCTGAATGTACCACTCCCTTTGATGTTCTTCATGTATTGGATGTGCCAACCTTCCTATGGCATATTTAAACTTCTGGTTGTACTCCCAGGCCTATTCTTCTTCTCTCAGCTAGATCTCCCACAACTCGTATAGATCTTGTTGTTCTAACTGAGGTAGTTTGAATTATACTATGAACCTCGTTTGTACCTGGCCAAGTGTAAATTCTTGACCTTGCATCCCTGGCACTCTTGGTTCAATGATATTCATGTACCACTTGAGAGTGTGACCTCTCAAGGTAGTCTGGAACTCGACTAGCTTATTCACATCTGGAGTCCCTCTAGATCTCCAAATGGATTTGCACAAGAACTAGTGTTGCTCAACGTCTTCATCTCCCTTACCCCAAAATTCTGGGTATCAAGCAATTGAGCCTCCCGCGTGGCTGGCCATTGTCAATCCTATTGTTCGTAACAATATGAACCCTAACGGTCCTGCTTGCGATCTACCAGGGGATGCCAATATCCTCCTTGTACTCACGCTTCCTAATTGTACTGGAACAGAACTAGCGTGAGAAGGTAGTATCGAACTTACCGTTTGTATGAAAGGCACTTGGGGTATGTGTGATTTGGGGATGGCGCCACTAGCTTCGGGGCGGTTTTCTTTGATCTGGGGGGTCTCGTTAGATTCCATCGGAAAGATATCTTCGGTTGGATTCCCGATCTCTCCTCTTATCGAGGATGAACCTTCTCTATCTCCTCCAAGATTCATGTTGGCTTCCTCCTCTCTTTCCTCTCCACTTTTTCCTTCTGGTGTCGTTTCTTGGGGGTTTCTTTCTCTCCCCGCTTCTCTCTCGTTCAATCTTTGACTGGCTAGTCGTTCTTGTCTTCTCATCTTCTGCAGTTCTTCCATCTATATTTCCTCTGCTTCTCTCGCTTCGCCTTCTTTCCTCAACTTTTCGGATTATCTTACGGCTTTCTTGATCTTGCTGCACCACCACTTCTAAACTATGGAAGCTCTCTTCAAGGCTTGCTCATATTTCGAGTCCCTTTCTTGTTGTTTCCCCCCCATTTTTCAAAGAACCCTTCCCATCTCTCATGCCATGACTATCACCCCATCTCTCCCTACCCCAAGCAAGGATGTTTACGCTGCCATCTCGGTCGAGGACATAATCAACATCCCTTCCTCCATCAAGAACACCTTAATCCAAAGGGGGATTTCTCTCAATAGTATTCCCCTTGTGCCTTTCTTAAAATTTTCCTCCACCCATGAGAAAGACTGGTGGTTCTCAGCTACAAATTCAATTATGTATCCCTCTAGCGTGGTGCTAACCTAGAAATCCACAACTCGTGTAACTAGGCAATCCAACCTCTGGAGTGCTACTAACTTTTAATTATCCCATGCACAGATCTTATTGGTCCATCCTTGGAACTCTGAAGCTTCTTGGAGCCTCTTTATCCAGTGAAAAAATTATTCCATGAATTTAACCCAAAAAATCTCATACTAGTCGCTCGATCTTTCTAATTAAAAGATTGCTTCACGAGTGTTTTCCAATGATTTTCCCCTTAGTTTTGCTTCTTTCCATATGAAGGCGTCACAGCTCCTTTCCCACCATTGATCAATGCCATATCTATGGATCGGTACCATCATTCTCCCTATAGGTTCCCTTTTATACAGGGTCCTGACAACGAAACCATTTTGTTGTTGCGGATTTGATCAAACTAGGGTCTTCCTCAGGTTACCAACAAAAGGTACCGGGTAGTCTAGAGCGTTGGTATTTTCATCTTCTCTGAAGAGAATAAGTCTCACCCAAAGCACTACTGAGATAGATAGATAGGGAAGGGTAGGGAGAATACTAAAGGGGATCCATAGAGCAATCAGAACTCGTTCCTATTCTTGCACAAAATACATTACCAGATCTGGAACATCTAAATGCAAGAGTTGAACCTACTTACGAAGTGAGCAACCATCTAAACGTTGAACCATTAAGTAAAAATCATAAGTCATAAAGAAGCATTGTAACGCATAAGTAACATACAAATACACATCATATTTTAAAATTTAGTCTTGCTTCCTATTATCTCCAGGATCTTTCCTTCATTACAGACTCAAAAGTACAAGAAAAGCTCAGTACAGACTCTTGTCTCTGAACTCATATCTCAGAGCTCCAGCTCTCCAACTGACAGTTCTAATTCATTACAGAATCATCCTTTTCTTCTCTCGGCCTACAACAAGAACTAACACTAATCCCAAAACTTGGGCGACTCTGATCAGCATGACTCAACTTAACCCTAATCAACCAACGATGAATTGAGGCATCAACGGATGAGTACTTCTGCTAATGAATGAATGAACCCTTTTACAATTATATTCATCCCTATATATAGTTGGGTTGTGTCTTCCTTCTCATCTTGCACGCTCTCTTGTTCTGTTGCAACCGTGTGTTTCTTAGTTGACGTTGTGCTAACTTCCACAACTTCTTTCTGTTACTCTTTCTCCCAGCCTCTGATGAAGTTTGTGCAACTCGTGCTTAGCCAAAACTTGTGCAATCATTTCCCAAAAATGAAGAGCCCGACAACCATGTTGTAGGAAACACAAAACCCAATGCATAATGCAAGGAGGCATACTCCCAATCAAACCATAAAACCATGCTGAGTTATCAATCCAACATAAGGAGGCAGCGACTGTATGCCCAATTCCATTTTTCAAATCAACCAATTTAAACCATGTTGATCTATCGAATCAACTATCACAATAAAAGAATACAATGATTATACACCAATCATCATTTCCGATTGAAACTATGTAATCAACCTGATTAACAGAGATGATCCCATAACCAAACCACTGTTGACGCTACTCCATAATAGTCAACAATATACCCAACCAAAAATAACTGATTCATTTATCAAAATAGGGCTTGAATAATCAAGGGTGGGCTCTGAGTAATCAAGGGTTCACTCATTGGAACCAACATAGGGAGACTGGAGTTGACCACACCAATAGCAGAGGAGAATCTTTTGATACAACACGATGGACACAGGCCACATAACCAATATCTTGCAGGACAGGGTGATAGTTCACACCAAGTAGGAGAGATTAGGAACAGAGGAGCAGAGTCTTCTTACTAGCCAGTAATAACATTGAGAACACACAAGGAATAACCCTTGTGGTTTTCCCAATCAACCGAATAATGTTGATATAAAAACAGAGCCATGACATAGAAACCAACCCTAAAGCAAGCCACTTGGCATAATATCCATCATAACCAACTGTGCAAATACTAATAACATAAAACGAGCCCTCAACTAGGTGAAAATGATATGCAGTGACCCAAGGTGGTTCAAAATCAAACACGACAACCCCATAACACCAAATATGACAGGGTATGTTTACAAGAATTGTGTTTAGACGACTAGAGTGTTCAGATGGGAAGAAACCCTCTAACAAAAACCCATAATAGCAATAGAGTTTTTTCATGGCTTCCACCACACAGAATCATCAATGAAATCGTGAATTCAACCATTCAATCTTCCATTTGCAATGACTAACACACAAACAACCATTCCATAGAAACACTAGAGTTCACAGTTTCCATTCTTAAGAAAATCACAGACCAATACATTACCGAGCCAACGTCTATTACATAACAGAGTGATTTCATAGATGGCGAAAAAAAACATACCTGTAACCAAATTGCCTTAAAAAAGCGAGCTTGGTCGAGCAGTTCCTTCCTCACTTGCATATTGGAGCTTAACCACAACAAAATCGAATGCCAATAACCAAGCTAGGGTGATGGCTAGTGGGAGAGGTATGGAGTGACGTGCAGTAAATGCACATTGATTCCATTCTCTAATCATTTAATTACTTAGTACACGCCAGCCAACCATCAATTAATCCATGCATCGAAACCAACATCCATTACTTGCCAAGTGTGCCACCCTATATCACACTAACCATTGCCAAACATACCATAAGGCATATCAAATGTGCCTTCATATATCTCAATACATCGTATAGCCACTACAATGGTTAGTTAGGACTAATGCCATTTCTTTAATTTCAAATGCACATAGTGTAGCATAGTATAGCATGGTTTAGTTTCTTCTCTTTAGATTTTTCCATAGGTATCTTTTCTATTTCTCTTATTTCTTGTTACAACTAACATGTGTCTTGTGCAGGTACAACATGTGATTATTCATGGCTTAAACAATAATACCATAACCGTGAATATAAGCCATTCATACATAAAATTTAGAGCTTAGAGCAACGAAACCCACACGTAGAATGGATTATCCATTTGTCATTATGTCACAAATAAAACCAATATTTCATCATCGATCATGTAGAACCCTGTAAGCAGTGTAGATTAGTAGCATAAACATCAAATAAGAACCAGATTTGATCCTCCAATCTACCAGGGGGTCCCACCTACTAGTATTATATATATCATTATCTTATAATAATAGGCTTTGGAAATACTTTGCAGGTGAAATCCTCGTTGCAATTTTTATCGTCAACAAACTGACGACTCCATAGGGAAATTTGTTTTCAATAGATTTAGAACTTAGAACAAATGGTTTTGCAGACCAAAAACAACAAATCAAGAAGATATAACCAGGAAGATTATGCAACAGGGAGAAGTGAGTGGATTTAATGGAAAAATGACCGGGAATTTGGGAATAACTCATGAAAAATGTTAAGTATGAGGGGGTTTATCCCGGTATGCATAATCATTCAACCAGAATCTACTCTTTACTTCAAGGAGAAAAAATATGGACTTTCTCTTTTAAATTTTCAAATGGATGAAGAACTGGAAAGCAAAACAGGAGATAAACAATTTCTTTATAAGACAACAGTGAAAGAAGATAACAAATTCAATTGCTTTCAGGGGGGACATCGTAACAGTTGTGTAAGCTTGATTGTTATTGACTAACAATATCTTGAAGGAGTGTCATTGTGGAAGAATTGATCCAACATCTTATTCTTGACTAAAATCAACTAAAATATGAAAAAGCAATAAAAATCATGACATAATTAAAATCGCAAAATTTAAAACAACAAAAATAAAGTGACAAACATATAAAAGTAGCACGAAATTGTTAAAAACAGAAAGAAGAAATCAAACTATTGTAAAGAAGAAATTAAAACTATGGAAAAAATGAAAGCAGAGTAGACTGCTAAAATACAGAAAATCCAAACAGCGTTAAAACTTTTCAATTTGGTTCCACGTAATAATTCAAGTGGGAACTGTTAGTGTTGTAGGAGAATAATCGCTCCTGTAAATCTTTTAGAATGTAAGAATTAGTCCTCGAGACAAAAGTGATCTTGAAATGACCCAGCCATATTTTTTTAAACTTTGAGGCAACAGATAGTCCTTTAGAGAATATGATTAGATCATTAAGGTAAACACTAGTAATCTTACTGATCAAATCATTGAAAGTTATTTGCATAGATCCTTTAAAAGTGGTGCTTGTAACAGATAAGCCAGAAGGCATACGTTTGTAGATTAAGGTACCCAAAATAGTAATAAGGGAGGCTTTGTATGCATCTGCCCTTTTTACATTGATTTTATTGTAACCCAAAAAATTGTCAAGTGGGGGTCTCATCTGTGAACTTACAACTTGTTGCAGAATTATTTCTATATTAGGGGGAGGGAAAGGATTTTTCATAATATCCTGATTGAATGTGTGATGATTAATGAAAAAGATAATATGATCGGTGACCATCAGAACATGAACCAATTTGGAAACCCATTCAGGGTACTTGACCAGAAAGGTGATTCCATCCTTCAAGAAACTCCCTTCGAATAGTTGCTTCCAATGCAGGGTTGACAGGTATTTGTTTTTGCCTACCTAATTTTATGCCTTCCTTGATGGGAATGGCATGTTGTATAAGACCAGGATCAAAACCATGAATACCCTTGTAAGATCAATAAAAAACATCTAGAAATTCACCAAGTGGCTTGGCAAACTTCATTTTCTCTTCATCAAAACATTGGGCACATATTTAACTTATTTGGAGACTTGAGTGTCCCAATGTTCAGGTTTCACCCACCTTCCTTTTTGACTCCTCTTCTTTCTATTTCTCTTTATTTCCTACATCACTCGATGAAAAAGAACTCTCTAGAGGGGTCAAGCCTTTAGGAATCTTGTTATTTTTATGGATATGATTTCCTTAGGCTTATAGGGTTAATTTTGAATGAAATCACATATGCTCTCATCGCCAGGGAAGACCTGCCAAGATTCTATATTGTCAATAATATGTGGCCGATATAGAGATTGAAAAGTACAATCATGTCTATGTGTCATAATTTGTCGATTAGGAGAGGCTGCAAAAACAACTAACCGATCAACCATTGAGTTCAATTCCCCCTTAACATGAGTGATGTTGAAAGATAATAGGTTCGAGATAAGTGCCCAAACAGTGTGGGTATATCGTTTCATCAACATGTTGCTAGGAGAGTAAATCTTACGTACAAGGTTCACAATCAGATCGGAATCTCCAAAAACTGAAAGGTGACCACAACCAAGATTATAGGTGTTTTCAATGCCTAATAATAAAGCTTTGAATTTCGTGACATTGTTTGTGCAAGAAAAATCCAACCTATAAGAAAAATTATGAATCTTTCCCACAGGAGAAATCAAGATAATGTTAGCTATGTTACCTTCATTAGAGCATGAACCATCAAAGTGCATGTTCCGCATACCATCATCTAAATCAATTTGTTCCAAGGGAATGTTATCCTCCTCAACAGAGATGGAATACACTCCTAGGTCCTCTTCAATATAGTTTACATTAGGTTGTGGGAAAATCTCTATGTAAGGTGAAATCCTTCCCTCTCTAAGGGCTATAATGTTTTTACCATTCCGAGGAAAGGATAAATGTGTTTTGTCAAGTGAGAGGTATCCACCCGTTAAATCTTGCCAATTTTTTTCCAATATGATTGAGTAATTTCTTACTGGCATATCAATTACCTGAATACTAAGGGTTGTCCTTATTTTAAGGTGTGCGCACAAAACTAAGGTCACATATTTAATCTCACCTATTGTTGTTTGTTGTATACTATTATAGGAGAGCATGCTTCTGGTGTTTTCATTTATACAAGGCAATCCTAGATCTTCCATAATAATCTTCGACATCACACTTGGGCCCGAAGCACCATCAATGAGGCAACAATGGGCGATATTATCCATAATATTTATAGAAATATAAAAATGGATATATTTTACAAGGTATCTAAAGTTATGTACACCTACTTTATTTACAGACGAATCCTCTTCATTCACCTCTTCAGAGAGGTTGGCTACAATAGAAGCCTTTCCTTCCATAAATTGTTTTAGATGCCTCTGTTGTTCAAGGATGGAAACCATGTCCAGGAGGGTGGCATCTTCTTTGATGTTGGCCAACTGATTCTGAATATTGTATTTGGAAGAGGAGAGAGGGGAAATTGTTCTTTGACTGTCAGGAACCTTAGGAAACTAAACCGTAGCAATTGGTGATGATGAGCTTGGGCTAGAATAATTTTGGGGAGGATCATATTTGACTTTGGGAGCATAGGATTTTTTCCTAGTATTGATGATCATGATATCCTATGGCTCTAAAAAATCTAGGATAGTGATGGTATTTTTTGGTCTTTTACCAAAGATCTTATCTCTGCAATTCTTCCTTACTTCACATGTGGCTTCCTCATGGTGTTCCTCGCAAAAGTTACACCAACTTCGAGGCAAGATAGCCTTGGGCTAAAAATTATTTTCAATTGGGTTTCTAAAGGGGGGTGCAGAAGAGGATGAAGCTCTAGGGGTTAGAGGGGAGACATTTCCCTTTCTCTCATACACTATCATACAATTATTCATATCTTGTATTAGTTGTAAGAGGGCGGACATGTCTATTTGTTTAATTGATTCTCCCTGGAGAAGACCTGTTCTTTCGAGCCATTCTTCATACTCTAAACAAGTATGCAAAGAGGAACCGAGGTTATCAATAGATTTTTCCTCAAGCCTATGACGATAGGGGGAAGGTAATGCATTGTAAAATGTATGAAAGCAGTTTGGTTCTGAGGTCGAATGAGTTCAGGAATTTGATTGTATAGCTTAGTGAAATGGAAGTTGAAGGACTTGATGGTTTAACCATCCTTATAGGCAATGTTATTGTACTCATGTAACTACTCAGTTGGGCTTTTAGATTTCCCATAGGTGGATCTAAACTAATAGAATAACTCCTCCCAAGTAGACAGAATCTTAGGAGGAAGGTCAAAGAAATCGGTCGCAACCTTTCCTTCCAAGGAATTGATGAATAATTGTATGCAAGTATCATTGTCATTTGCTCCTATGTTGTGACAAGCATTAGAAAATGCCAGCAGGTGTTCGTTTGTAGTGACAGTGTTATTTCCCGAAAACCTAGGGAGATTCTCTTTGAACTTAGGAAGTGGATGAGTAGCAGGTGCTAGGTTAAGAGGAGAGGACACATGCCACGGTGTGGTTGTGGTGTCTTCTTCAAACTGAAAAAGCCCATAATTTTTAATGAATTTGGTGGGATTTGTGGTAGATAGGAAATGGATATGGTGGCTATATAAGCTACCAATCACTTACAAAGTTGAAGACTGAGAGGAGGAAGCACTTCCAGTGCCACCCGAGCCACCATTAGATGCCATCTTGTGGATGATAGGTGAGGGAGAGAAATATGAACTGGATTAATCAGACAAAGTTCTCCTAAGAGCACTTTGGTGGGTCGATAACACAACGTTCCTTCTTCCTATTTCAGCAATAGGATTAATTTCTTATGATAAGCATCTTTTTCTTTGAGAAACATGAGAGTTTAAGGACATGAAAGTAATCCCAAAACTGAAGGAACAAGAAAGTTACTGTTGATTTATAGGTTGCCTATGTCTAGCTTCCAAATGTTCTTGGGCACTAATATCTCGTTCAATTATTTCCCATGAAAGATTAATCTCATCACGAGTATTGGAAGTATCTAAAATGGTGTTGAACAAATTCAAAGAAATGATGGTCTGATCTTGAATATCGGGCTCCCTTGCAATAGGAACAGACATTAAGAAATAAAACAGTCAAGAATCAATATCAGAAAAATAGATGTATTTGATGCTAATCAAGCATAAAAATTAACCAGAGAGATATTGAATATCTCCCCAGTATGGTCGCCAAATAAATGTCGAGGAAAAGATATGAAATAATCTTACTCAAACATTTTCAGATCTTACTTGGCTAAATCAAGATAGACGGGAATATCACCCTAGGTTTATAGCCATCAAAAATGTTATCCTAATTCACAAGTATTGTTTACAAGTGCTTAGGTTGTTTTTATAAATAAAAGCTTGCTGAAAAATTCATTATTTATGTGTTTTTTTTTCTGAACATAATAGATGCTGAAATAAATATAGAGACAGAAGTAAAGACACCAAGTCGATAATCAAGACAGATGAGACATAAAGAAATCCTTTATTTCATTCCAATTCATCAAAGAATCGTTCTCTTTACAAAATTTCATGAAGAATTTTTGGACCAAAGTTAAACTTGGACATCCCCGATGAAACATACAAAAGGACTTCTAACAAAAAATCAAAAAACTAAACTTTAAAAGTTAGATCAGCTTGCCACAGATTGTTTCCCACTCGACTCTGCACAATTGTCATGAAAACTAATTCACAAATAGACAAGTCTACACAGACTATCAAAGATAGATCAACACCTCTGAAAAACAAGCGTCTGAATGATGTAATTCAGCCCTGAATCTTGTTGTCTACAATAAGACCCTCCTATCATAAAAAAGAATTAGGCCTTGAATAAATTAAGGAATGAATGAAAATTGAATTATCTCAACAAAAACTCAAAGAGAAGACCTTAGTATACTTCTTCGTCTATTCTCCTGGTGTTCCTCCCTTTCATTTTTCCTTTAAGCAAATTAGAATTGGTTGAAGTAGTTGAACTACTTCATTAGTTAAGTTAACTAAAACTCAAACAAATTTTTAGTTAGGGGGAAAAGTAACAAATCATAATAAGGGTTTTTAAATAAATAATAACTAGTAGGTGGGACCCCTTATGATTCCCTTTATCTTTTAACAATCATAACACAACTAGTTAATTAAACAAAACATCCCTCCTTGTGACTCCCATCATCACATTCATATTTGAAAGTTCATCTCAATGATATTTGAAATTATTTCCAAAATATATTACTCATATATCCAAAAATAGTATGTTGTCCAAAATTTTAGAAGTCAATTGTTCTCAACAATTAATAAATAAATAAAAACTTAAAATCCATATTTCCCACTCTAAGATGCAATCCTTCCCTTGTTGTTGTTTTCACCTTTTGATCTCTCTGAATTTGCCTTAGGTTGTGCTCGGTCTTTAGACCTAATCTCGTTGATCACATGAGAGCAATCATCCCTCAAGTGCATGTGGGAAGACAGGGATTTATCAGAGCCAATGGAGGGTGAGGAAGGGGAAGCAGTGAGTTTTCCTTTGTCAGGGGCATGGTGGGCCTTGGTTTTCAACCTTTTTCTAGCAAGGGAAGACTAAACTGGTGAGTGGACAGGGGCATATTGGAAAATTTGTTTGATAGGTGGGGGAGCAAGTAAGGTCAAATTGGGCCAGCCATGATGTTGAGAGACTGTCGGGTGGACAATATCTTGCCATCATTTGTTCTCAGGAAATTCAGGATGTAGTGAGACATGAGGATGCACGGGGGGGCTATGGGGCTTGGAAGGGAAGCCTTTCAGGCCTAGGTTGGAACACTCCTTGCCCGATCCAATTAAAAAACCCATCTTGAAATAGTTGGCCTAACTCTTGTGAGTCAGCATCAAAGTGTATGGAGAATCTTGGCCTTCTAGGGCCCCTATTCCAATTACCTCTTTCTCGGTTACCTATGCCATGGCTACCTCGGCTGAATAATCTCATACCTATATGCATAATTGATTAGAAAATATTTTATTTAACAACCATACACGACAACTCCTTTAAAAATATGAAATAAATTTTGGCTCAACAACATATCATACTCATGCAATCCAATCCATACAAATTGTTTAATAGTTGTCAATGATCAGAGGGTGAACAAAGGTTCTGGGATATGCGAGTTGTTTGTATTTAGCGAAAAAATGTTAAAATGAGGGGGAAAAGATCATGATTACTACTCACAAACAACAACAATCAATTGTAATGTAAACCAAAGAACCTATCACTATAGTCCATCCTTGCAATCTTAAACTGTTCAATACATAGTTCCTCTTAACTGTAATTAAATTTTAGGAACAGGGAGTGGATAATGGTTATGGGAAGGTGAGGAGATTGTAATTAGCGAAAAGTTGAATAATGGTAGGGGAAAAAAGCGGATACTATTCATAAAATCAATTAAGTAATCCATAAAACAATTCTGTATTTATTACAAACGATCCAACACTAACCAAATAATCATTGTGATCAATTAATGATTATTGTGTATAATTTAACCATTACTTTGTGTTAAACTTGTTCATTGTTCACATTTACATCCTAAACACTTTTAATTAACACAGTTCCATCTTACTCAAAAGAAATATGCCTTCCAAACAATGTAATATACCAGATATAAAATGTATGCAGAACAGAAATAAAATGCTAGTAATGGAAAAATAGCAGCAATATAACCAAAACATTCACCACAATAACACTGAAATGATATAAGAATAACAACAGAAATAGCACTTTGAATCTGAAAGAAATGTTCATGGGCCTCTTCGAGGGGGAAACCTCCAGTTGAGCAGAGCTCTATTAAAATAATATCCAAGCTAGGGTTCTCATACCCTCGACTCCTATTTATACTAAAAAGAAGCATCTAGAGGAAGATCCTTCTAGAAGCGGAAGCTTCTATTAGGTCTTCTTACATCCGCCTTATTCTATTTTATTGGAAGGCCTTATTAATATTGACCTTTATTACATCTGAATATATTGTTCTACCTATGTTCAGGTTAGGACCCTAACATGTCCACCCCCTTAAAAACAACCTTGTCCTCAAGGCTTGAGATGAGTAAATTGTTGTAGAATGGTAGTTGGTTCCCAAGTGGCGTCTGCTGGAGTTGTATATTTCCACTAGACTAGTACTTCCTTGATGGTTCTCTAACATAGGCGACGCTCATGCTGGTCCAAAACTGCTTCTGGTTGTAGCCAAATGGATCCTTCTTCAACTAACTCTGGCAGGTTGGTTTGAATTTGGCATTTAGCTCCAATCACCTTCTTTAAGCATGAAACATGAAAAAAAAGATGTATATTCGAATGGTTGGGAAAATCTAACTAATAGGCGACTTGTCCCACACACTTGAGCACAGTATAAGGACCATAAAATTTGGGTGCTAGCTTCTGACAATGTTCGGCCTTGAGGGAAGTTTTATTGTAAGGTTGTAGTCGAAGAAACACTTGATCCCATTCTACAAATTGACGTTCAAAGTGACCTTGATCTGCTTCTTGCTTCATGTGATTATGTTCCATGACCAAATTCTCTTTGAGGGTACAGAGAATAACCTCTCGAGCTGTAAGTGTTAATTCAACCGCCTAGACCTTCAAGGCACCCAGTAAGAATGAGAGAACTGAAGGTGGCTTATGTCCATATATCGCTTCAAAAGGAGTC
>SNQJ01S0006326.1:95192-107440 GCA_010110895.2 Picea sitchensis
TGGCCATTAATATCGTGGAGAGTATGAACCATTGGATCACTCTATGTCGGGAACATATCGTGACCGTCAGATTTCCTAACTACAAATGCATACTAATGCATACTAAAGAAACACACTTTTACCTAACGACATATTAGACCAAGAAGATCTTAACTAACTCCTAAGTGTATAAATATCCTAACAACCAAAGTTGAGTTATAGTTAACTACGAAGAGATGTAGAGCTAATCCAGAAATTTGTCATAGAAGTTGAATGGCACCGCACAAAGTTGGAGGACCATCTGGGTAGTGAGAAAACAAGCAAGACGACCAGAGAAACACTAGAGGTATAAAAAGTAGTCAGAGCTTCGGCTTCAACATCACAAGAATTTTTCATAGAGACTACCTACCACCAAGGATGGATGACATGCCACCTATACAAGTACCATCCAATGGGAAGTACCTACTGCTGGTAGCACCAATTTTGGTCGACGTAAACAGTGAAGGAGAAAATCTCAGCAATATTGGCGGTTTAAATTTTATGGACCATGACATCACTGATGCACATAAATTCCTGGAGTTCGCTAGGAAAAACTACTTGTGCACTAGGAGCATCCCAGGAATAGAAGAAAACATGTTAGAGCCACAGGAATGGGCGTAAAGGTTGGAGAAAACAGGACTATTGAAATTGTTAGAAATTTCACATTTCGGGTAGAGCATAGAAATTAATGCATACANCTACTTGTGCACTAGGAGCATCCCAGGAATAGAAGAAAACATGTTAGAGCCACAGGAATGGGCGTAAAGGTTGGAGAAAACAGGACTATTGAAATTGTTAGAAATTTCACATTTCGGGTAGAGCATAGAAATTAATGCATACATGAAGGTGTTGTTAAGTTGTCTTCATGTGGGGACACGCTGGCTCGATCCCCTAGTATCAATCTATAATGTGTTGATTTTGTGTATTACAGGGCTGCTAAAAGTTGGCGAGGATCCATGACTATTGTTCAACAAGGTGGGAGATTGATCCCTCTTTGAGTCGATGAAAGAAAAATTATACACATAGAGGAAAGTGAGAGCTAGATGTGAAGAAAATTAACGATAAAAATGTGAGGTTTGTGACTCACGTATTGGCTCGCAAGCTACTATGAAAATGTCGCAAAGATGAAGTACCAGTTGCAGTCATTGTAGCCACAAAGAAGTGTGTGGAAGGGGTACACATGAACTGGGCCACCTTCCTGGTGAACCTATTTTTATAGGATTGCGTTGAGGCCCAAGAAAAGGGAACGAAATTACATTATGCATGATTGATAATATTTATTGTACTGGTTGGGTGGAAATATCTAGGGTATTACCAGTGCATGCACACATCACATAGCATCAATTTGGTTGTGAGGTATGCCAATATATGGAGCACAACAATTAAGAGAAGACAAAATGATAGTTATGCCACATTTTTTGTCTACTTGGAAAATATCACCTATTTAGTTGTGCACACATTGTGCATATCAGTAGAAATGGTAGCATCATACAAGTATATCACTTGGTTTAGATATGGCATCCACTATATGTATGTGCAGGCCAAAAAGGATCTAGCACGCCAATGGTTTCCAACTAGTTACAGGTTGACAACAGAGGATGTGAGCTTGATCATCAATGACTGGGGAGAATGTTGGAAGATCCCAACAGAGAAGACAGGACAATTAGAAGAGGAAGAAGAACAAGATAAAAGTGACGAGGAACGATATGACAAGCAAGGAAAGGATCAGACAAATGGCCTGGGTGATATGCCTAGCCCATCCATGGCATAAGTGCAACAAATAGGATTCAAGCAGAAGGACAAGGGAAAAGAACCAGTAGGGGGTGAAAAAAAGTACTAAAGCGCATAGAGAGACCCCAATATATACATTAGATAATGATAATATGGAAAAATTAGGCTACCAAGTATGGGATGCGACAGAAGAAATATTGGAGGAAGTAGCAAGGAAGAAAGAACAGAAACAGAAGAAATCCCAGGATTAGTTGGTAGTACTCCAACAGATGTTGGAAACAATGACCACCACAAAGGATCCCAAGGATAAGTACAGACAATCCATGGTTCCAGGAAAGGAAGTCGAAAGTGTGAAGTCGTTCATGACCCAGTTAGCAGCTAGGCATAGGATACTGCAACTTGAAACAAAATCACAATAACATGCACATCAAGAAACATAAAGGGTTTCTACAAAGCCATCGGTGGAGCGTATGACATCCATTTTATCTTAGAGGCGGGCATATGTAGAAGCTAATAATATGAAGGATCGACAAAAGATCCATCAACATCAAGTGGGACCACTGTAGGAAGAAGTAGTGAGGATAATAGGGGAGTTGGCCACTATGCAAGGAAAGGTCGAACAAGGAGTGTAATAAGTAGAGGAAAAACTCACAGGTTTGACTACGCAGGGGGTCGAGGACATCACACAAAAAGAGGAATACATAATCAAAGAACTGGAGGTAGAAAAGGTAGCCTCTCCAAAAAAAATTGTAGCATGGAAGAGAAAGAAACATTCGTGAGTGGCTCGGGATGAGCCATAGCTGAGTGTTGGGGGCATGTTGGACAAGAAATTTTGGAATATGATTTTGATAAATAACCTAAGTACATAAGAAGTGTGCAGAAAAGGTGCGCAGAAGAGAAGAAGAAGAAGGACGAGGAATTGTGTAGTTGAGATGCATCGAGAAGGATGGTGCGTAGTAAGTAGAATAAAATAGAGAATAAAGAAAAGAGAATAATAAAGAAGAACAACGCAGGTGAAAAGGAAGGATGACAGCTCAACATTCTAAATATGAAAGTACATGCAAAATCAACATGCAGAAGGAAAAGCAGAAGAAAGTAGTTGAACAACCAGTTAACTGAATTAGCCATGCAATGCAATGGGTTTTTGGGATGAACCAAGTAGGGTTTTAAGCCCTATATTTGATGCATAAATACGTAACGAGTTGGGATATTAGGAGTTCCATGTTGGGTTTGGTTCGATGTTTAGGGTTATATCATGTTATGGTATATTGAGGTCTATTTGGTTCATGTTATGAGTCTGTAACAGAGAGGAATATGTGTCTGAATGTAAGGGATGATGCAAAGAGTGAGGATTGAACTACAGTGCGGCTAGTCTAGGAGAAGAGAAAGATGTCCATAATACATCTATGTAAGCACAGTGCACTAGCCTGAAGCATTGAAAGAAAGCACGATAAATAATCCATTCATTATGGATGTAGCCCAGAGTTGGGTGAACCACGTTAAATATTGCGTCATGTGTCTTTTATGTGATTTCTTATGAATCATGCATGTTTTCATAATAGATTAGCTTTATCTTATGTTGAATATTTGTGAAATGAGAATGACTGTAACAGTAACGGGTTTATGCAATAATATGGAATATACTGATAAAAAATAAATCTGATTCAATAAGTAAGGTAATACAGAATAAGGATAGATTTACACGCACATAATTAATAAGGAAGAATTAACTGAATGTTTTCCTCCCATTACCTTACTATTGCAGAAGCCTGGTTCTCACAGTTCTTATAGATACCTCGGGTGAGACTTCATGCTGGCATGGCCAGTGATGCAAAAGGTTGATTAATACAGTGGGTTTTATTGGTCATAGATAAATCAAACCTAGGATCTTATAAAACCACATCACACATATTAACCGATTACATGAAATGGATAACTCACGTTACAAAGAGACCAGGGCGTTATTAGGATTACACTAACATCTTTCATGCACCTTGCACTGGGTATCAAAGACTCCGAGCAGCACCTTACACTAACATCTTTCATACCTTGCACACAAAGTTGGGTATCAAAGACTCCGAGCAGCACCTGCTTTTGAAGTACCGTAGTGGTTTGCTTAGGTACATCTAAATGGACATGTATTTCTTGGAAATATCCTCAATGGGAGTTTCTTATCGATATGCAATCAAAATCAAGTAGAAATTAAATAAACGAAGTAAGAGGGAGTTTGGGTTTGAAAATGTGCCACAACAGAAGCATGGAAAAGGAAACCCTAACTCACGGAACAAAGGGCATATCATCAAGGAAGGAAAACCTCAAGAAATCCAGTCCAAGATGCAAGCAAAGAAGGGTAATGGGAAGCTTAAGAAAGACATCGAAAAGTGGTGTGAGTTCCACAAAATCCCTTGGCACAACACCAATGAATGTCACTTGAAACTATCATTGGTGGCTGAGATCAAAGAAAAATAATCGAATCCTAACTCAGACTTTGATTCATAGCACCATAAAGAGAAACATTCCATCGTTGTCAAACCCACATCTACCATCACGGCCACAACAATACAACTAGAAGAACCAGATGATCTTGAGTAGGGAGAGTTCCTCTTCCACTCACATATGTGGGTAAAGGGGACCCCACTTCATTTCATTGTTGATAGTGGGATTCAAAAGAAAACTAATCTCATCTTAGGTTGTCAAGAGATTGAATTTTCAAATGATGTCACACCCCCAATCATACACCATTGGATGGTTGAGTCAGGGACGAGACATTTGTGTCATTCTACAGTGTCACCTATCCTATGGAATCAATCCCTTCAATAATGAGGTAGTGTGTGATGTTTCCCCGCTTGAATTTTTTTTTGTTCATTTAGGACAACCATATATGTGGAAACGTCATGCTATCTATGAGTCTCGTCCCTGCAGTGTCATTGTTACTTTGTGAGGTCAACTCTACAGGGTAACATAGGTAGTTCTGAATACTGCCACTTCATTGATCTTAGAAAAAAAATGTTGCAAACTAATATTTCAAACCACAAAGTTTTCCCTCTTCACGATCCAGTTAGATGATGAACTAGAGGTCATTGTGATCACTACAACCTCGACCCAATACATTTCTATCCAATAGAAGTAGTTTGGTAAGATTGTAGAGGAGAATGAAGAGAATGATATTCTTCCATATGTTCAACATAGCTCTATTATCCACAACCCTTTTCAGGTGTGTTTTGGGTTCCAACCATTATCCCCCATTGATATAACTCTTCTTGTTTCATATTCATCGACATAATCACCCCACACTCCAACCAAGGAAGATCATGTAGCCAGATCTGTTTAACACATCTACACCTCCAACGGGTTCATGAAATCCTTCCACATGCAAATTACAAGAAGGAAATATAATTCAACAAGGCAAGCGGCTCAACAAGTTTCAGATTCATCAAAAGTTTTCTCGTCTCTTGAGGGAACTTGATGTAATGGGGACCATTGCTTCTTAACGGGGGAGGAATGATCTAGGTGTATCTCGGTGGCCATCCACCTTTTCCATTGAATTAAGTAGTCAATATTTTTCTATTGAGAATTTATTTAAAAAGATACGATGATATGGAATGTTTTTTATGAATGTTGTTGTAGCTAGAGCTCTTCTCAGTTAAAGGTCTCCCTACATTAAGAGGAAAGTGAACATTGTTTTCATTATCTTATAATCATTAATACAAGGGTATATTTCACATATTTCATATGATGTGGCTCTTATATCTATTTTTTTCATTTATCATCTACTAATACCTTGTCTATGATTCAAGTCTAAGGGTTAAGGATCACTACAAGTGGTATAAGAGCTCTTTCTTGAGACAACATTGATATATATTTTAGCAGAATCTTTTTAAGCCAGAAGCATGTTCCATTGTATTTAAATAAAAAATATATATGACATTCATCAGGTAAATTTGTGATTGGGAAATAATATGTGCGGAAAATAAAAGTGGTGTCACTTGATTGGACATCCTTGTAACCTTTGTTCATACCCCTTTGAGTAATACCACATCAGTCAACACCTGCTTATGTAATTGTCTTCTACGTACCTAGGGTATATTGGAATCCCTATAAGTGCAAGTGAAACCATCATTATATAAACATATGGTTGTCTTTTTCTATAGTACACCAAGAAAAACACTCAAGGAGATCACTCTCACATACCAGTGAACTAAGTAGTATAGTTAAGGGTATGACTTATCCTCCTTAGTTGGTGTTGTGAAAGATTCAACCGGGTACTATTATTAGAAACCCTTCTATATATTAGAGATATATATTACTTTACATTCCTTTGTCCGTATTGTCTTGGAAACCCTCTCCTTTGCAGTATGCTAGTGAAATTCCTACATCTTTGAGTATAGAATAAATTTGGGAATTTTTATAATGCAATAATACTCAACCTAGAGTAATACCCCGACAAGCATTAAAAAAAAAAAAAAAAATCATGGGTCCTACCAGCACCATTGTGGGAGACCTATCTCAAAAAATCCTTGTTTCTTGCTAATCGCATGGGTATACCTCTCTATTGTCCATTTTTGTAGGAACCAGATAATATATTTTGAGTGATATATCTCAAAATGCTCCTCGCAGGCCAATAGTCGTATTGAGATAAGTCTAGGATAACACCTCAATGAGATATTAAGTGGTTCCATGGTCCATACTTGCAATATGGCATCCATAGAGGAAAGAATCTAGGAATTGTACAATAAGTACTAGTAACTGGACTCCAAGGTTTCTCAACTTGATTCTTTAGTCAAATACTAAGGTACTCACCTCTCATAAAAGATTGACCAACAAGGTGTTGAGCTCAATAACTTGATAAGATGGCTATGTCCATCCTTGGGTATCAAGGTTCCAAAAAACTACATGGAACCACTCATGGGGAATATTCAACAAACAAAGAGTATCACACCCACATGTTCTTTCCAAATAACCATCGCACACCCTTTTTGGACCACAATTTGTAGCATCGTTATCCAAAAGTAGACATGAACAAATTCGATGGTTCTAATCCCTCTGGTTGGGTTGCCCAAATGGATATTATTTCTCTCTCCATGGAATTAATAATTACCAAATGAAACTTAGAGTGGGGTTTTATATTTAGATCCAAAACATTGGTAATTGTGGCAATGGTATAAAAAATCTCATGGTGACTTCATTTCTTGGAGCCATTTTGTGAAGGCCATATATGTTGTTTTGAATGAGACACTTGCTATTTTGGGAGATTAACAAAATTATTCCAAAAAGGCATGATCATGAACTTTATCACATCCTTTGAGTAATTAAAAATCCATGTAGAGGGCCTATCTAATTCCCTTTTTAAATAATGTTGCATCAGTGGTCTCAAGCAAGAAATTAGATCACAAGTCATGATGTAGTTCCTAACTACTTGGTTGGAAGCATGTGAGAGAGATAAATAATTAAAGATGATGGTGAATTACCAAACCAAAATACCCTCATTCACTTCTCGCACACACCCTCCCTTGGAAACTACCACCAACCCCTTCACCTCACATCCCTTGATAATCCAAAAATTGTCCCTGAAAAATATGGTGAAATGTCAATGCCTCAAACTTTGTTATAATTATGATGAATGGTATTTCAAAGGTAACAAAGGTAAATAACATAAATTATTTCAAATGGATGTATCTCCCCTAGACCACTTGAAATAAATCCCAATCGAAGACACTCCTAAACTAGACTTTAAATACACAACCCCTCCTACTCAAGAAGAAACAACCTTACAAGATCCTTGTGAGAAACCCTTACTTTTTCAAATTCCATTTTTTATCTAGTTTTTTTGCATACCAAACTCTAAATTTGATTGGTTACATCATGAACCACAAGGTGATTGTTTTAGTTGACGGTGATAGAACTCACAATTTTATTCGTAGGAGAGTGGACAAATGAACCCATTGTTATGTCCATGTCATACCTAATTTTCAAATTATGATAGATAATGGTGGTATGATAAAATGTTGAGGCCAATGTGAAAATGTGAAACTTCAAATGGGAAAGTATCATCTCAAATCTCCTATGTTTTCTATTGAAATGGATGGTTCTGATGTCGTTCTCAGTGCAGAATGGTTATGTACTTTAGGAGCCATCACCATGGATTTCAAGGATTTATATATGAGCTTCACAAAGGAATGGAAAAATAATACCTTAAGGGTCTTAAATATAGTTCCCCTATAATTATGATCTCTCATCATGTGGAGATGTTATTGAATAAAGGATACTCATGCATTATTACCTATTTCAATGCCATATAAGTGGTAGATTGTCACTCACCCACAAGATATTCACCCTAATTCACAGCTAGTCCTATCTAAACATCAGTGGGTATTTGAAACACCCCATGTATTAATTCCTTCACTTGGTGAGCATACCCATGGTATCCCCCTAGTTCAAGGTAGTCAACCACCACATGTGCATCCTTATGGGTACCCTTTTGCATTGAAGAATGAAATAAAAAACATCATTCAATAAATTTTGGAGGTTGGATTCATGATTGCCAGCACTATACCTTACTCATCACCTATGGTGATGGTATTAAAGAAAGAATGTAAATGGCATGTATGTCATAATTTTTAGGTTCTCGATAAGTTAACTTGTTTAGTATGTGTTATATTATTTACATGGTTATCCCCATGTGTTATTCATTGCGTCGATTGCAATAGGGGGTGTAAATACACTCTATTCAAGGGCGTTCCAGGGGGGATGGTAACCCCCCCATTCCCAATGGTTTGGGGGAAGATTCCCCATAAACAAATGGGTGGTTTTTTGTCTATTTTGGGATTTTTTGGCACACAATTTTCCATCCTATGGTTTTCTAATTCTAGTTAAGGAATTAAAGTTGTAATATAATCCAAGTCAATGGATTAAGGTTTTGAATTTTGTTGAATCATATATATTTTATTTGTAAATAGTGAATTCAATACAATGAAAATTAGAGGTGCATCTCTAAACATTTGTTGGTTTTCCTAGTTAAGGGTTTTCAGGGTAAATTTATGAGTACTATGTGTGAATAATATTGTTTTATTTTTGTGTTATAAAGAATATGTTTATGCATTTATATAATGTAAAGGTTTGAAACATACATAACCATTAAGGAAAAAATTCCCTTTCCAATTGTTGATGATCTCTTGGATGATCTCATGGAGACAAGTTTTTCACTAAATTGGACCTTTGTTTAGGATACCACACAATAAGGATGAATGAGGAGGACACACCTTAAGACAAATTTATTCACACATGAACATCATTATGATATTTTAGTGATCCCCTTTGGACTTTTCAATGCTCTATACACCTTTCAAAGCCTCATGAGCAATATTTTTCACCCCTTCCTATGAAATTTTGTGTTGGCATTCTTTGATGATATATTGATTTATATAAAAATTCAAGAATCCCATATATATCATGTTGATAGATCCTTGCAACTCATGTGGGACCACCAATTTTTACTCAAATATTCCAAATGTGCTTTTGTGGATTCATAGGTTGAATACTTGGGTCACATTTTCAATCACGGTGGAACGTGAGTAGAACCCAAGAAAGTTGTGACTATGCAATATTGGAACCACCCCAAGACATTAAAGAGCCTATGTGGGTTCTTAGGAATTATAGGATACTACAAGAAATTTGTGAAAATATATGGAAAATTTTTTGCTCCCTTAAACACCCTACTAAAAAATAATGCCTTTGTATGAAGAAAAGTAATTGAGAATACCTTCTTAGCTTTAAAATCCATCATGTGCACTACTCTGGTATTAGTCATGCCGAAGTTCACTAAGAATTTTTTCTTGGAATGTTATTCCTCGGACAGAGGTCTTGGTATGGTCTTGATTCAACAAGGGTGTTCCTTGGCATTCACCAATAATTAGTTGTGTGACCATAATTTGGGAAAATCCACCTAGTAGAAGGAGATGATGGACATCCTTCATGCAGTTGATACTTGGCATCCACATCTCATCGAGAGGCATTTCCATATCAAGACCAGCCATCACAATCTGAAGAGTTTTCTTGAGAAAAGGTTATCGTCACAAAAGTAGCATAAGTGGGTCACTAAGATGATTGGGTATTATTATGAGACCATATATAAAAATAGTAGAGAAAATGTGGTGGTTGATGCTTTATCAAGGAAATATGAGGATGAAGGATTCATATTTTCCTTATTTTTACCCATTCCAATTTGTATTAATGAATCTCATGAATAATCACTAACAAAAAAAGTTGTGGTTCAACTCATCCAAAGGCTTATGGAAGATCCAATCCTCCTAAAGGTTATACATGGAAGCAAGATACATTGAAGTATAAAGGGTGCATTATTATAGTAAAAAAATGAGTCTTAAAACAAAGGGTCATATTGGAGTCACATGCATCTCCTAACATGGGTCACTCAAGCTTTCATAAAACCTATGAACAATATAAGAAATCCTTTTGGAAAGGCATGAAAATATACATCCAGTATTTTGCAGTGGCATATGGCACTTTCCAAAGAACCAAGGGGAAGATAGTGAAGACACACAAGGCATTGCAACCAAATGGAAGATTTTCATAGCCTTCATCATCTAAGGTTCTAGTGTTGAGGATGTATATGTTGTCAAGATCAATTTGATCACTAGGTTGATTAAATTCCGACAAATTATCTTTAACATTTGCTTGACCTTTTGAATTGCTCGAGAAGGACATTAACCACATAGTGGCCTTCTTGAGTGAAAATGAAACAACGGTTTGTGTTAACGTTCCTAGGCTAGTTCCACAATTTGGGAAATGGTTCCCATGGATGGAAAACCTGTTTAAACCAATAGTACCCAAAACAATATTGAGCCTTGTGAAAATATTGGTTTTGATAAGAACCACGCTTATGTAGTTTAGCACGAAATTCTACATTTTTTTCTATCGATATTAGCTTTGGAAGAAATAGAGAATTTTTTATTAGCTAGCAATTTTCCTCCTGAGATAGTCGTGGCCAATGATAGACTGGAACTTGGAAGACAAATAAATATCACATTGCATACATGCATAGGGTTGGATCATTCACATGTGATGCAAAGTGAAGGGTTTATTAATTGTTGTGTGGAAACTAACAACTGTATTAAATTGATCTCATAATTGAGGTAAACATTTTGATATATGAGTAGATGTAGCATCATGTTCTCGTAATACTTCATGAACTGTGAGCTAAAGATTGGAAATCGATGGGTTTTTGGGATCTAGGTACAGATGTTGATGTTGGGTTTACCAATCATAGAGAATTGACACTCTATCGAGTTGCCAAATAAGCATTAGCAAATTCTTCAGTTTTTTGAGATGATTTTTGTTAGATATAGAAAGACAATCAAGAGTAGTACTAACTCATCGATGATTTTTTTAAGTCAAATTCAGATTCATCTTCATCTATGAGATTCCAAAATTAAAGTGTTTGTAATTCTTCAATAATGGAGCCTTGGAATTCAATTGACCATGGATCGTGTCGACTTTACAATGACCAACATTACAAGAATGATTAGTCAAAGTATTGGACAAAGAAAATTTTGATATTCAAATACTTTGATGATTCTTCATGTTAACATTTGTAACATTGTTTGGATTTTTCATGCCTTTGAAAGCTAG
The DNA here is from genome assembly GCA_010110895.2 of Picea sitchensis. Classification (NCBI taxonomy): domain Eukaryota; kingdom Viridiplantae; phylum Streptophyta; class Pinopsida; order Pinales; family Pinaceae; genus Picea; species Picea sitchensis. Next base: position 106,587 of record SNQJ01S0006326.1, read on the forward strand.
GGATTAATGAGATTTGTAGGAAAGTTTAGAGGGATATTAGGGTCATTGCAAGTTAATGATGGTATATATGATGTTTTAGTGGCAATGCAAATATGGAGAAACAACAATCTATTAAACTCTTTAATGGCGATGCAAATATGGAAAAACACCAATCTCTTAAATTAGAGAGATAATTCAAGGTAATTTTATAACTGATTTGAATATGGTGTAAGAAGAAGAAATGTAGTAAATCAAATTATTTGTAGGAATATACAATTTTTGTTTATGTAATTTTGGTATGACTATTTGAAATTCCATTTTTTATAACAATGGTGTGTTTCTTTTCCCAAAAATTATAATGCATATGCTCACGTTGTTGAGTACCTAAATTATGGAATTTATATTAAATATTTTTTACAAGTGTAGAGAATGAACGTCACCTACGAGTGGGTGCAAGCTAATGAGGGTCTCTCATGACACTTTAGAGGCAATGAAAACATGGAAGAACAAAAAAAAATTAACTTGGAGGGATGATTCAAGGTACTTTCACAATGAATTTGAATATGGTGTAAAAAGATGAAATAAAGGAAATTGAATTAGCTTTATGAATATATAATTTTTATTTATAGAATTTATGTATGTCTATGTGAATTTTAGTTTTTGTAACAATGGTATGTTATTTTTCATGTAAAATATAATGCATATGTTTTGTGTTAAGTACCTTAACGATGGAATTTCCTTTTAAAAAATTATGTAGAGAACAGATTGTTCTATTGCAAGGATATTTCTTCAAAATTTATAATGTTGATTTTATATTTTTTAAATTATTAAAGTAACTATATCCTTGAAAGTACAAGGCCTTGTGTTAGTGCAGG
>SNQJ01S0006326.1:138880-148880 GCA_010110895.2 Picea sitchensis
TTTCAAATGATCTTCCCAAATCTTGCTAAAAGTCAAAATATCATCCAAGGAGGCTACAATAAACAAGTTCGAGAAATGGTCTTAAGATATCATCCATCAATCTTAGAAGTGTTTTCATAGTATTGTGTAATGTAAATTGCAAATGACTCACTCATGCAATCCATGTGTTTTTTTTAAAGTAATATTCCAAATTATTCTTTGTGTATATTGTCATATTCGTATCCTTACTTCTAGTCCAACCTCATGATAACACATGCTTACAATATTTGGTTGATATGTGCCTTGATTATTTGTAGGGGATATATATATTACAATATGTTAGAATATTACAATATTACAAAGTAATAGTAATGCCATATTACAATGTAACATGGCATTACCATATTACATTGTAATATGGCATCCAATATGGTATCCCATATTACAAAGTAATATGGTAATACCATATCTCATGTAATTTATTTATTTTTAAACTTAAAGCCATCGTTGCAATATCGACGAAAGTTCGTTGGAAACAAATCTAATATTTTACCACAACTGTCGCTATAGCAACGGAAGTTCGTCGCAATTTTCCACGAATTTTCATCGCACATACAACATCCGCGTCGTAAGTTTGGTTTTGAGATACATTTTCATCGATATTTCCACATATTTTCATCACAAATTATGACAGTTTTGCGTCACACATTCATCATCTACATCGTAAGTTATTGGCCTGGCATAAATGTTCATCGAAATTACGACGAATTTTCGTTGTAATTGCCACATTTCTTCGTTGTCATTGCGCCGTAAATTCATCGTAATTGCGACGATGCATAGGGTTAACCGATATTGAAGGTGGTGACATGTGGAGCGCTTATTTCTTTAATGTTTCCATGCACATGTGGATCATGGATATAGTGATGAAATTATTTCGACGAAAAAAAATCTTGGCTTTCATGGAAATTGCAACGGATAAGTGTGGCAATATCAATGAAAAACCGTCACAAATTTGGTCATATGTACTAGTGACCTTTGTAAATTATCCATTGTCTTACCTACACTTTGTACCAATGCATACAAATCCTTATCATAAGTAGGATAATTAATCACAACACCATTAAAAGTTTCAGAATGAAAACAAATAGGCTTACCATGTTGCAACAAGACTGCTCCCATTGCATAATTAATTGCATCTATTTGGATCTCAAATGGTTGTCTAAAATTAGGAAGTGCAAGAACTAGAGTTGAAATAATCTTCTCCTTCAATGCATCGAAATATTTTTGTTTCTTTCCTCCCCATTGGAAAACTTGCTTGATGCTTGTCACTGCATGTAATGGAGCTACAATTGAAGATAAGTTATCAATAAACTTTCTCCAATATTGGGCTTCTCCCAAAAATCTTCTTACGTATGTCACATTATTGGGATTGGGCCAATCAAAAATGACTTTGACCTTGGAAGGATCAATTTTCAGTTCTCCTCCTCCAACAATATGTCCCAGGTAAACAAGTAAGGTCTTTCCAAACTCACATTTAGACATCTTCAAAAGAAAATTTCCTTTCTTCAAGACATCCAAAACTTGTTTTACATCCATAACATGCTCTTCACGAGATTTGATAAATATCATAATGTGATCCAAGTAGACAATCACAAAATCATCAAGAAAAGGCCTTAAAACATCATTCACGACTCTCATGAAGGTAGCAGGAACATTACAACGCCCAAATGGCATAAACATCCATTCAAGCAAACCTTGCTTTGTTTTGAAAGTTTTCTTCCATGTGTCTCCTTCAATAATCCTAATATGATGATATCCACTTCTCAAATCCAAATTAGTAAAATACTTAGCATCTTTCAATTTTTTGGCCCTCGAACAATTTTTGAGAGAACATTGGTCGTGTTTAACCATTTTTGGGACTTCGACAGGCTGGTCGAAGATAGAGCGCCTAGGAGGAGCTGAGATCGCAGGATCTCACTCATTTTATGGGTTTTTTGGGTTATTAGTCTTTATGTAACGGGTATGGGATGTTGGCCCATGGGTTTACCCATGTTTAGGCCTCATTGTAAATGTATAAATAGATATCTAAGCGACGCAAGAACTTAGTTACTTATGATCGAATTAGTGCAAGAAGTATGTGTAAGTGTTAGCTATTTGCAAAGACTTATATTTGGATTAGTGCAAGGGAATGTAAGTTTCTTTGTGCACAATCGTTGTGTGTAAGGCTTTGTGCTATTGAGGAATTGGCCTTGTGCCTTGACCTGGTTTTGCAGAAGGTGGATCTAGTGCGTCATGCGCAAATAACTTGTCTAGTGTGAAGCTGATCTCTGTGGCTTTGTGCAAAGGAGTAGAAGAATGTAGAAGGCTTGAAGACTAATAGAGAAGAAGAAGAGTTGGTGGACGTAGCCCCACACTGGGGTGAACCACGTATATCCTATGTTGATGTGCTTTGTGCCATGTTTTTCATATTGTTTATGTATTTATTTGCTTAGTTCACGGATCTTGATGTATGATAGATAGATCTATGGATGCTTAGTGATTATGTATGATGAATGTTGGATCTGAGTTGATGTTATCTGCTAAATGATTAGATGTGCTTAATCTTGATTATTACTGCGTTGATATGTAATAATGGTTTAACCCACGATGTGAATAAGGTTTAAGAACTAATGCATGTTATTGGCTAAGCACTATGTTAAGTGTTGTTATCACAAATATGTATCCCAGCTCAGTTGTAGGTCTCCTCTACCTTGGGTGAGACTTCATCTACTTCACAGGTGTTGCCGAAAGGGCCTGTAGTTAGGGTTTTGTTGGTTCTTTGTTGAAGAGTTGAACCCTAGGTCTACCCCTATGCCAATGAATGGTTCCATTGCCGGGATCTGAAACTGTGATTGTTGGGAACTGAAGAAAAGATAAATATTTGTTCTTAGATCTATTACTGCAGTGCGTATTATTCTACTTGACTTGCGAATCTCTATGCTAAGAAAGAAACCATATCTGAAGAAAAGAGGTAATATCTTAAAGCTTTGTGCTCTGGTAAAGGTAAGATAAGTGGAAATTTTTGCTTCGAAAGTATGAATCTAGGTATGTTTGATAGATTTTGTCGTATTCTGAAAACTAGGGCACAGTTATAAGAAAGAATAGATCTGAGTAAATTTGATAGAGATAGTTAAAGATACGTGATTCCTATGCATAGAAATAATTTTTGGACTAACAAGTGGATGCAGGAACCTAGAAATCATTTTTGTAGATTACAGATCCACCACTGTGATCCTAGTGTGCAGTACAGGAAAGGTTGGGGATCGTTTAAAAGAAAGAGAGGATTGACACTATGTTATAATTGCATAATATCGGGACATCTTGCTAAGGAATGCCCTGGTATAGGTGCTATTGTATTTGTTGTAAAACTATTGTTCATGAGGTTGAGGATTTCCCTAGGATGATTTCTAAATTTGAAAAGATGAACATGAGACAAGAAAACTATGAAGAAGGTCAAGAGACTACAGATATGTTAGAGAACCAGAAAGAATCATAGACTATGTTAGTACAACTGAAAGAAACACTAAATGATCACAGAGACATCAATTTACTACAGATCCTGAAAGAGAAACAATGTATAGAAACAAGAATACGAGACTTCGACATAGACTACATCTTGCATGAGGAAACACAAGTGAATATTATGCCAGAAAGCACTCTGGAAATTTTGGGAAAGCCTATCATCGTTCCTTCACTGGGAAGGATATGATTGCTTAAAGGAAAGATGATAACCCTATGTGGAAGAATTACTAATATACCTATGATAGTCCATGGAACATCGACTAAAGAAAAATTTGAAGTCATTAAGTTTGTTGAGAAAAATTCCCCTTTTGCACTTTTACTAGGAAATACTTGGATTGAGAAGGACCGGATCAGAAGGAAAGAAGAGGAGGAAGCTCTCGAACAGAAAAAACAAGAATTAAGGGACTTCATAGCTAGAAATATAGAGCGACTAATAGAAGAACAAGAGGATTAGTCGAAGCAACAGAGGTCAAGAGAAGTAGTTGTCGAAGTTGAAAGAACACAAGAAGGCTTAAAGAACCTGTTCATGCAGGAAAGAAGTGAATCCACCCTGGAGATAGTAAGAAGATAGGTACTACATTTGAACCCTCTGAAAGAAAATCAACAGTACGAAGTTACTAGACTAAGGGAAAGTAAGAATAAGAATGGAAAGAGGAATCCAGAAACTCTAATCACAGGAAAGAAAGAAAGAAAGCTTAGTAAGAAGAAAGCAAAGCTAGAAAAACTACGGGAAGTTCCAGAGAAGACTTCGTAGAAGGAAACATTCCAGAACTTGAACCTCGCCAGAATAGAAGAACCACGCAGAATGAGACTTCGCCACAGCAAATCTATATGATCATTGGAGGCGTCATGACCATTAGAATGATTCTCCAGAACAACTAGAAACGTAGTTATTGATAGAAATATCATCATTGGACCATTGAGATCGTGCCATAAAGGATGGATTCGTATTAGTTGAAGCATTCCTACCCGTTGGAGGAATCTGTTACGACGTTTCTTATTTAACCCGCCAGATGTTGTGCTCAGACCACTTTTTGCAAACTGAGATAACCGAGTTAATAGAGAATTGATTGCATACTGTGTTGTATTATATAGACCTCACCATTCATTTGATTACCTTGATTGTCCATCCGCCTACCCGATTTATTTTATTACAAGTGTGAATGTAGGGAGAGCATAGCACAGTAGAGAAGTTTGTGGAAGAGATACTTGTCGACCTCATGACTGAGAAAGTCATGTCTATAGGAATACAGGCATCATCAACTAGAGTATTGAAAGCATCCCCATTGACTGGGTGGTGTTCTAGTTGCGCTGCTGAGAAACGAAGAAAACACCGCGATGATATGGCTAACACGAAGAAGATCTTGTCGGTCTTTCTAGACTACATCCCACCTCTGGCTGGCATGGTTAACCGCGACAATGTCCTGCGTGATTTCAAATACACGTTGATCACTACGTACCTCTCGAAGGGTATACGTGCAGTTGGACCCTAGTTGGGATTGATCCCAGCTCTCAAGATCAGTAACTTCAACCTCAAAGACTAGAAGAACTATGCGATGCTTGCACTGCATAGGTAGTTGATGAATATGTATAGGAAGAACCCAAATATAGTGTCCCAGCCGTGGATTAAGGATATCGCGTGCTCCTTGATCTTGAATGTGATTAAGATCCCCCACTTCGGCCGACATCAGGAGGTTAACGCTTACATTAAAATCCTCTTGTGGTGCCACCATGGAGGGTATATGTGGCTTGATAGGCGCGTGACTATGGACCCAACACTGATCCACTTGATCACTGGATTTAAAATGCAAGGACCGGACCCTCACCAGTTCTACTCAGGGAAGACGTTAGATCACTCCTTGGCCCAACGTATAAAGGAAGCCTATGGAGATGTAGAGAAGGGGAATCAAGGATACAAGGTAGCCTCCATCTAGGATGGCATAGTGCGCCTTTCTTGTCAGCTTATAGCGGGCAAGCTCGACAGAAAGAACAGGATGACACAAGTCACAGGGTTCATAGTGGACCTCGCAGGGAAGTGTGTCGAAGGAATGTAGATGAACTGGGTGAGTTATCTCATCAACGAGTTGGAAAATGAATTTCGCGAAGCGCAAGACCAAGGGTATGAGTTTCACTTTAGTTGGATATTGTTATTGATCGCATTTGTCTCTTGAAATATGCCAAAAGGAGAAACATTCCCTGAAGTCAAGTCATCAGAGTCACTGGATGTAAGGTTCACCACCTTGTGGTACACAAGTGCTATGGAAAAGTAGTGGCAATCGAATGCGGTGTTCCACGCCTACTAGCTAAAACTGAAGTGCACCATTGAATCATTCCCCTAGATGACCCTGAATACTTTGCATCAATACAAGATGCTAGTGAAGTTATGCGCAAACCAACACTTCAATTACATCACCACGCATAGAGATGAAAGTAAGAAAGACTTGTAGTCTTATTATAAGTTGACCGAGAAAGAAATGGAAGAGATAACCAAAGAATGGCCAGCTGAATTCCTTGTACCGGTCGAAGAAGTAGAAATCTCTGACCCCAACATCATCGGAAATCCTTTGGTCACCAGACTGAGTATGATGGCCAAAGCATTGCAAAGAAAAATAAGAAAAAGGAGGAAGTGTAGGACATAGAAAGTGATGAGAATGAAAACACATCGGAGGAAACTGCACCTAACTCACCTACAGAAGGAGGAGGAGACAAAGTAAACCAAGAGGAAGAAGGGGAAAAAGGAAACAAGAAAGATAAAGGAAAAGTGACACCTCCAAAGGATCCCCTTACAGAGGTCGAGACATCAAAGAAAAGGAAGGTTTATCCGCAAAAACCCTCAACACGGAAGAAGACCCGAGCCAATAAGCCTTAGTCGTAGAATGTGTTCACAGTGGATGATATCTAGCTCATCATCAAAACTATATAAGATGCCTCAGAGGATATCCTGGAGAGACATGAAGTGAAGAAAGAAACACTGTATGACAAGATAGATAAGGAGATCAAGGATATACAACAAGTTATCCATTCGAGCCACGCAGTGCCTACTGCGCCTTATTCAACAGAAAGTGTAGAATAGGGGGATGAGCCCACCCAATTACAAAGGCTAGCATATGCAACTGAGGTCCAAGAAGAAAAGGAGCAGGCCACAAAGGCCTTGAAGCAAGAAAAGGAGGAGGCCTTAGAGAAACTTTGAGTTGTGCAGCAAGAGAAAGATGAAATTAGAGCAAAGTTTGAAGAGGAAAAAGAGAAGATGCAGAAATAAAAAGACCAGCTGCTTGCAGAGAAGACTATGGTTAAAGAGGCAATGACTAGAGAAATTCTCTCCATGTCAGCCTTGGCACAGGAGGAAGAAGAGTCAACTGAGATACAAGTGGGGAAGCTCGCTGAGTCCATTCAACAACTTCAAGCAAGAGTAATGGAGCTAGAAATCTAGGCAGTGCCAAGCACTCCGCAAGAAGTGCATGATCAGAGGGAAGAAGTTGCCAAGAAAGCAATATAAAGAATCAAGGCATTGGCCTCAAAGTGTAAACAATTAAGTAATCGAAGTGCACAAACCTATGAGCACCCTATAGAAGATCCAGAGTTGAGGAAATTGGAAGCAAATCTCCAAGAGGAGAAACAAAAGGCATCCACCGTACAAGCACAACTAAATCTCCTTACTATCATTGAGAATATGAATAGGTCGCATGAGAAACATTGTTGGCCCTGGACCAATTTTTGGAGATCCTTGGTCATGTTTGACCATTTTTGGGACTTCGACAAGCTGGTCGAAGACAGAGCGCAAGGCGAAGCAGAGATCGTGGGATCTTGACCCCTTTTTAGGGCACTTTTGGGTTTAGGGTTTATGTAACGGGTATGGGATGTCATCCCATGGGTTTACCCATGTTTATGACCATTTTGTACAGTATAAATAGATAGCTAGGCGATGTAAGAAGAGGCCAAGATGCTAAGTGATAGAGTTTTATCTATGTGAGTGCAAAGGATTTGTGCTTACTATGTGTTAAGACTTGCAATGATAAGTGCAAGTGATTATAAGAAGCTTGTGTGCATAATGTGTAAGAAGGCTTGCATTGTGACCTAACTCGGGGAAGGAGGATCTGGCGAGGTGCGCACAGATCTCCTATCCTATGCAAAGTGGGGTTTTTCGGCTCTGTGCTTGTAGAAGATTGATATAAGATAATAAAGAAGAGAAGAGTTTGTGGATGTAGCCCCACAATGGGGTGAACAATGTATATCCTGTGTTATGGTTTCTTTGTGCATTATGGTTGTTATATTGTTCATATGATTTAAGTTTAGTGCAGTAATGAATGTTTAGATGAACCTGGTATGATAGATTAAGTGCTTAGTGATGTGAATGAATGCTAGATCTGATCTCTTTCCATATTCTAAGTTCTTAGATGTGTTAGATATGGTTGAATACTGTGTTGTTCTATATATAGGGTTTGGATCTGCGATGTGAATAAGGGTTAAATACTGATGAATGCTAACTACTAAGTGCTTTGTTAGAGGTGTGTAATCACATACCTATGTCCTAGCCAGGTTGCATAAATCTAAGTACTACAACCACCCCTACCTCTACCTCGGGTGAGACTTCATCTTCTTCACAGGTGTTTCCGAAAGGGCCAGTATTTAGGGTTTTGTTAGTGTGTTGTTGAAGCAGTTGACCCTAGGTTTTCCTCTATGACAACAAATGGTTCTGTTGCTGGGACCTAAAACTATGATTGCTGGGAACTAAAGAAAAGAAAGCTCTGTGCGTAGATTTGCTACTTTAGTGTGCAGTATTCTATTTGACTTGCAAAGCTCTGTTCTAAGAAGAGAAGTATGATCTGAAGAAAAGAGGTAATATCTTGAAGCTTTGTGCTCTAAGAAAGGTAAGATAAGAGAAAAAATTTGTTTCAAAATAATGAATCTAGGTATGTTTGATAAATTTTGTCCTAGTCTAAAAACTAGGGTACAACTAGAAGAAAGAAGACTTGATATGAATAGATTTGATAGAAATAATGAAATTTATGTTATCCCTATCCATAGAAAGAATGTTTGGACTAACAAATCAATGCAGGATCCTAGAAAGAATTTTTTGCAGGTTAGTTACTGTGATCCCAGTGAACAGTATAGGAAAGGTTGGGGATCATTTAAAAGAAAGAGAATATTAACTCTTTGCTATATTTGCAGAAGACCGAGACATATTTCTAAGGAATGCCCTGGTAGAGGTCCTAGTTGTCTTTGTTGTAAATCTATGGACCATGAATTTTTGGATTCCCCCAGAATGATTGCAAAAGTTGAAAAGATGAATATGAGAGAAGAAAACTATGAGACAAGCCAAGAAACTAAGGATATGATAGAACCCCAGAAAGAATCAGAGACTCTATTACTACAGATGAAAGAAACCCTGAACAATCACATAGATATCAACTTATCAGAGGTCTTTAAAGAGAAAGAGTACATACAAACAAGAATAGGAGACTTCGACATAGACTGTTTCCTAGATGAGGAAACACATATGAATATCATGACAAAAAGAACTTGGAAAATTTTGGGAAAGCCTGTTATGGTTCCTTCATTAGGAGGAATAAGATTATTTAGAGGAAAGTTGATAACCCTATTTGGAAGACTTACCCAAATATCTATGAGTGCTCATGGCACTTCGACAGAAGAAGAATTTGAATCATTGAATTTGTTGAGAACAACGCCCCATTTTCTATCTTGCTAGGAAAACCCTAGATTGAGAAAGATCAGAACCATAATATGAATGAATGTTGTCAGGGAAGTCCACTTTAAATCTTTTTCTGTCTTCTTTTCATTGAATATTTCTTTTCAAAAACGTAATATCATCATGAAAAATTTAAATGGAAAGTAAAGAGATAAGTAAATTTAAACTATCAATTCAACCCTAACCCAAGGTGCCACAAGTAGGACTGCACTCATCTTAATAAGGATTTTTCTATTTTTATTCTCTTTTATTTTTAATAATAATGCTTGGTCAAAGTAACATCTTATGCATCACTATCTTAAGAAAAAAAAACTTGCTCGCACATGATATTTTATATGATTTAGTTCTTCCTTTATTTTACAGTGAGATGATAGTGGATACAAAAACGCAAGTTTATCTTTGGCCAAAATCATTTCCTAAAAGTTTTATTTTGTTGTTTTGATTTTTTGTGCTTCTGATTTTGAATCCCATTAATAAAATTTGATTTGGTTTGTTGTGTGTTTTTGTTTTCTTTGATTATTTTGAATGAGTTTTCTTCTTATCTTTCTTTTTGAATCAATATATTTCTTATCAAAGAACTATTGTCAAAGGAAGCATTTATTTTAAGACGTGTGTTTTTCAAGCAAATTGAAATAGTTCAAAGAGGTCCTGATATTAAGATATAGCTCAGACAATTGATTTTTAAGTCAATTGTCACTTTCATTTTGTCCTCAAATTGTCTTTGTCAGAATATTATACCAGAGATATGGTTTA
>SNQJ01S0006327.1:0-57470 GCA_010110895.2 Picea sitchensis
AGTGTAGATCCAAAGTTGAGAAAAAGAAGGGATCTGAAGAATCTTCTTCTATAGAAGAAAAGACCTCCAAGGAAGAAGGAGGGGATGTGTACTTGGCCTCTTCAAGCACACATGCAGATCATGAGGCATGGTTGATTGACTCAAGTGAATCTTTTCATATGACTCCCCATAGGGAGTGGTTCTACGAATATGAAAAGTATGATGGAGGTAATGTTTTCTTAGGTAATGATTCGACAATCAAAATCATAGGAAGAGGAACGGTCAAGTTGAGACTCATAGGTGGAAGGATTAGAACACTGCCTGGTGTTATACACATCCCAGGTATGGCCAGAAATTTGATTTATGTAAGCAAAATGGAAGATGCAGGGGTAAAAACAATTTTTGAAAAGGGAACTTGTAGAATGGTTCGAGGAGCAATGGTGTTGATGAAGGGAGTTCAGTTTGGAACTCTGTATAAGCTGCTAGGAAGCACTTTTAGTGATGGGTGTAATAGTTCCATTGTTCCTAATATTGGAGTTGAAGAAGAAATAACTCCTATAGTCTCTAGATAAAAGGTTATGTTGTGGCATCAAAGACCGGGGCATATCGGAGAGAAGGGTCTTCGACTACTACATAATAAAGGTATGGTTGAAGGTATGTCTAACTACTCTCTGGATTTTGATTTCTGTGAACATTGTCTATATGGGAAGCATAATCGGGTAAGGTTCCCCTTTGGTGCAATGAGGGAAAAATGAATTTTACAACTAGTTCACAGTGATGTTTTTGGACCTGTGTCAGTCCCATCATTGGGAAAATCTGTGTACTATGTCTCATTTATTCTCGAGGAAAACTTGGATATATTTCCTCAGAAAGAAATCTAAAGTCTTTGACAGGTTTACAGAGTTTAAGGATTTTGTTGAGAATCAAACAAAGAAAATAATTAAGGTGCTAAGAACAGATAATGGTGGAGAGTTCTGCGGGAATGAATTTGAAGAAGTTTGTAAGAAGTGTGGTATAGCAAGGCTGAAGACTACTCCATATACATCTCAGTAGAATGGAGTTGCAGAAAGGATGAACATGACACTGATGGAAAAAGCAAGATGCATGCTTAGTGGTGTCGGGTTAGGGAAAGAATTATGGGCTAAGGCAGTGGGTACTGCATGTTATCTGGTCAATAGATCACCCTCATCAACGTTGGGTGACAAGACTCCACAAGAGGTATGGACTGGTAAGGAACCTTCTCTCACACATCTTAATGTATTTGGTTGTGGTGCATATGTTCATGTTCCAAAGGAAAAAATGAGTAAGCTGGATAAGAAGGCTGAAAAATGTATCTTTATTGGATATAAAGATGGTCTCAAAGGTTATAATCTTTGGAACCCAGAAACTAAGAAGGTAGTGTATATCCGAGACGTGGTATTTAGAGAAATGAAGGATGTTGTTAAATAGGAAGTCCTACCAAGTACGGAAGAACCAGAGAAGATAGAGTTTGATTTAAAGGATGATGAAGCAGACTCTACAGAAGAACATGAATCAGAAGAAGAAGATCCTCATACTCCGGTATTGAGGAGATCAGATCGAGAAAGAAGGATATCGAAAAGGTATAGTCCATCTGATTTTCGTTCAAATTTTTCTTTGTCTATTACTGATGATGATCCTAGACCTGTCAGGGAGGTAGTGGATTCAGAGGATGGAAATGTATGGAAAAGGACCATGGAATAAGAAATGGCATCTTTGGATAAGAATGAGGCTTGGGATCTAGTGGAGTTGCCAACTAGAAAAAACCCCATTGGCAGCAAATGGGTATTTAAAAAGAAGCTGAATGCAGAAGGAAAAGTGGAGAAATACAAAGCTTGGTTAGTAGCAAAGGGTTATTCCCAGGTTGAGGGAATTGAATTTGGTGAGATTTTTTCTCTTGTTGCCAAGTTAACCTATATAATATTTTTGTTATATTTTTCTATTGCATTTGATTTTGAAGTAGAACAGATGGATGTAAAGACAACATTCCTGCATGGGGATCTGAAAGAAGAAATCTTTATGAAGCAACCAAAAGGTTATGCTATGAAAGGAAAGAAGGAGTTGGTATGAAAGCTGAAAAAGTCCCTGTATGGTTTAAAACAATCACCAAGGATGTGGTATCAAAAATTTCATACTTATATTTTGGGACTTGGCTTCACAAGAAGTAAAGAGGATCACTATGTGTATTCTAAATTAATTGGTGATCATTTGATTTATTTGGTCTTATATGTGGATGACATGTTGCTAATAGGAAACAACAAAAAGATTATCCAAGATGTGAAAACTCAATTGTCCTCTAAATTCGACATTAAGGATCTTGGTGCTTCAAATTTCATTTTGGGCATGGAAATTAAAAGAGATCCAAAAAGGAGGAAACTCTTATTAAATCAGAGAAAATATGTTGAGACAATATTGTAGAGGTTTAATATGCAGGAATGTAAATCGGTCAAGGTTCATATTCCTGTTGGTGTAAAGTTATCTACGGATCGGTGTCCCAAGACACATGAAGAAGAAGAGGAAATGTCTCATGTTCCATATGCGAGTGCAGTTGGTAGTTTGATGTATGCAATGGTTTGTACTAGACCAGACATTGCACATGTCGTGGGATTTTTGAGTAGGTATATGTCAAAACCAGGGAAGGAGCATTGGATAACAATAAACAAGGTCTTCAGGTATTTGCGTGGCACTGCTAGCTATGGATTGTGCTACAAAGGAAGACTGGGATTGGACAGAGTGGTCGATATACATGGCTTTGTGAATGCAGGCTGGGCTAGATATTTGGATCATAGGAGATCTACAAGCGAGTATGTGTTTAACCGGTTTGGAGGATCAATAAGTTGGATGAGCAAAAGGCAGGTTGTAGTGGCAATTTCAACTACAAAATCTGAATACATGGCAACCACTCATGCAAGTAAGGAAGCAGTATGGTTACAAAGATTGTGTTCAGGTATTGGGTTGGTACAACAAGCTGTAAGGATAGAGTGTGATAGTCAAAGTGCAATTTTTCTGGCGAAGAACCATGCTTATCATTCAAAGACAAAGCACATTGATGTTCAATATCACTTTGTGAGAGACATGATTGAAGAAAAGAAAGTATCACTGAAGAATGTTGCGGACTCATTAACAAAATATGTGAGCATTGAGAATTTCTCTTGGTGTAGAGGATCCATGGGCATTGATGCCCTGGATTTTTGACTATGTAACCCTGTAACCCCCTGTGTGCAAAGAAAATAACAAGTGGGAGAATGTTGGGTATGTGTTATATTATTTGCATGAGTAGTAGAGTTTGAGTGTATGCGTCGGGAATGCAGTGGGGTTAGAGGGGGGTGAAGGGGGGTGGAGCCCCCTGTGTGGAGGTCTGGGGGAAACGCCCCCATAATTTTTTTTTCTAACTCGGGAAACGTGTCATGTATTTAGGTGGTTTTTTCGACACATGGTTTTTGCCGATGGTTTTCTATTTCTGGTTAATGAATTAGGGTTTTGGACTAATACAGGTCATTGGGTTAGGGTTTTGGATGCCGCTAGCTCCTATATGTATATTTTATTGTAAACAATGTAACACAATGTATAAATATAATATATGTTGGTTTTCCCGGTTTGCGTTTCCAGGGGAAAAATCTCTGTGTAATGTTTGCATTTGCCATTGTATATTTTCTATTCTTTTCTGAATATCTGTTTATAGTAGACATTGTACAAGGTTAGAATTTACAAGGGTGACTCCCAAAAATACTACAGAGGAATCAAGAATCAGAAGAGTTGTAGAGAAGACACAATTGTTTGATCTAAGGGAGGAGAAGCAGACATTTCAAGAGGGAAGAAGACAATTAAGAAGAGAACATGATTCTTCATCTAAGGCACAAACAGAAGTGAAAGAATGTGGAATGCCTCTGGCATTCGATTAGTCTGCATCACTCGGAGAAGGAAAAGAGGTAAGCAAGCTTGTAGGGTTCTTGTATACATTTATTGATTTAATTAAGGAGAAAGAGCCATACAAGAAATACAACACTTGATCAGATAGTATGAGATAGGAAGAATATCCCCTATGCTGAGTATGGTTGTGAACCAAGTATCCAAAAAAATAAGGACAAACAAGGAACTACACCTTAATGTTCAAATTGGAGACTATGACATAGATTGCGTGGTCCTTGACTTGGGATCAGAAGTCAATGTTATGACGAAGCAGACCTAGGCACTGATGGGAAAACCTAAGTTGATTTACTCCCCTATCATGCTCAGGATGGCTAATATGTAGGCAGTAAGCCCCTTTGGAAGACTGGAGCATGTCCCTATGTACATCAACGGGGTTAGGACGTTTCCAGACTCCGAAGTGATTGAGATAGTTGATGATAGTTGTCCTTATCCTGCATTTTTTGGCATTGATTGGGCTTTCAACAACTCGACTGTTGTTTACCTAAAGAAAAGAAGAATTACATTTGAAAGTGATGGCCTTAGGTTCATTGCACCTCTTGATCCTGATGAAGGTTGTAGATACACATAACCCATCAGAGAGGAAGACCACACATATGAGCTAGAGGAAGAATACACCCTATGCTGAGTAGAGCTTTGAATCAAGTATCTAGAAAAATAAGGACAAACAAGGAACTACACCTTAATGTTCATATTGGAGACTATGACATAGATTGCGTGGTCCTTGACTTGGGATCAGAAGTCAATGCTATGACGAAGCAGACCTAGGTAACTGATGGGAAAACCTAAGTTGATTTATCAATCATGCCTAGGATGGTTGCCATGTAGGCAGTAAGCTCCCCTTTGGAAGACTGGAGCATGTCCCCATGGACATCAACGGGTTAGATCGCTCTAGACTCCGAAGTGATTGAGATAGTTGATGATAAGGTTCCTATCCCATTTTGGCATTGATTGGCTTTCAACAACTCGGACTGTTGTTTACCTAAGAAAAGAAGAATTACATTTGAAAGTGATGGCCTTAGGTTCATTGGTAACTCCTCTGGATCCCGATGAAGGTTGTAGATACACATAACCCATCAGAGAGGAAGACCACATTATACAGCTAGAGAATATATATATATATATATATATATATATATATATATATATATATATATAAGTATATATATATATATTGGATAGAAAGACAACATGATTACATTAATCCTACAACAAATGAGAATTTGAGTTGGAGAAGTGAAAGTGAATGTTCACCAGAATCATAATAATCATTGGAGAACTGATGGAACAAAATGCATGAAGTTTTTGTGCGGAGGTGTGCCATATTAACCAGGGAAGTTTGTTGGATTGGCACAGAAGTAAGTAATCTGCCCACATTTGATGGTTTGAATCATTTAGAAACATTATTATTGAAATTTGAAGAAATTGTACTAGTACAACAAAGGTTGTTGGCACTGGATGAAGCCTTGAAAGAAACGACAACAAGGTGGTGGGGAACACATAAGAAGAACATCGTGGAGTGGGTGCAATGTCACACTTTGACGAATGTGTACTTTTCAGACCAATTCAAAGGGTGCAAAGTTCGATATATAGGTTAGAGTTGTCCGAAGGACCATGTGAGAAATTGTGAGGAAGCCTGGAGAAGCATTCTTAAAGAACAATGGGTGCATAAGTTCATTAACACTTTGGATAAAATGTCTATCAATTGGTATCTCCAAGTAGAACTGCACCTCACCATTTCAGATTGGTACGACATGACTCAGAACTTTATAGCTACATTTCTATTTGAAAGTCAGTACCCCACAGTAGATCAATCTTTACAAGTTGTAAGACAGAAAGTCTTTGAGGAGGCCACTAACCTCCCTTTGGAGAAAGAAGAATATGAATGGACTGCCCCTCTTCAG
Organism: Picea sitchensis; assembly: GCA_010110895.2. NCBI lineage: Eukaryota > Viridiplantae > Streptophyta > Pinopsida > Pinales > Pinaceae > Picea > Picea sitchensis. The sequence continues at coordinate 5,829 of SNQJ01S0006327.1, forward strand.
AAATTGCAGGGTTGTTATAATATCAATGTTGATGAAGATGATGATCCTAGGAATGTAAACATCGCAGAAACTGAAGAAAAAAGAGACATAGAAGGGCCTGGGATTGAATTACCTTTTATTGGGAAGCCCATCAAAATTAAGAAAGTTAATATTGGAACAGAGAAAGTACCTAAGTTCGAAAACGTTGGAGATTACTGGGATGATGCCACTATTGATAAGATTACAAAATTACTACATGAGTATCAGGACTTGTTTCCAACCAAGTTCACAGACATGAAGGGAATTAAAAGGCCCATGGGAGAAATGAAGATTACCCTAAAAATAGATGCAAGGCCAATCAAGCAGAGACCTTACAGACTAAATCCCCAAGTATAAGAAGAAAGTCAATATTGAATTAGACAGAATGTTGAAAGCAGGAATCATAGAATCTGTTGAAGAATCAGAATGGATTATCCCTATTGTGGTCCAAGATAAGAAGTTAGGAGAGATCAGAATCTATGTAGATCTAAGGAAACTGAATGATGCATGTTTACATGATCCATTCCCTACACCATTTATGGATGAAGTTTTATATAACATAGGAGGACAAGAAGTTTACTCCTTCACATATGGATTTTCAAGGTATCACCAGATCAAGATTGCTAAGGAAGACAGACATAAGACCACATTGGCAATAGAATGGGGTTCTTTCCAGTGCACAATGATTCCCTTCATACTGAAGAATGCACCAACCATATTTTCCAGGGTGGTGGTCGAAGCATTCCAAGAATTTTTACATAAATTTTTAGAAGCATATTTTGATGATTGGACTGTTTTTAGCTTATTAAAAGATCATATTGAATGCTTGAGACTAATGTTGGACAAGTCCAAGCAATGCCATATTTCCCTAAACATGAAAAAGTGAATTTTCTTGTCACCTTTTGGAGTATTGTTGGGACACATTGTATGTAAGCAGGGGTTGTTGGTAGATCCTTCCAACATCGCCATCATTGTTGATCTACCTCCCCCTACTTTGGTTAGACAGTTGTGCACTGCGCTGGGACATACTGGATACTACAGGAAGTTTATCAAGGGTTATGCACAGATAGCAACACCCATGGAAAAGTTTTTAAATAAATATCGTCAGTTTCAATGGACAGAAGAATGCTAACAGAGCTTCGAAACACTAAAATAGAAAATGGTTACTGCGCCTATTCTAGTTTTCCTAGATTGGAGTAAGGAATTCCACGTCCATGTAGATTCTTTGTCCATTGCATTAGGAGCAGTGTTAGCATAACCAGGAGCAGGAGATATTGACCACTTGCTAGCCTTTTCTAGTAGGAATCTATTTACAACTAAGATAAATTACACTACCACTGAAAGAGAAGGTTTATCTATGGTGTATGAGCTGCAAAAGTTTCGACACTACTTGTTCGGAGGACATTTTAAGATGTTCATTGATTAATCTGCATTGAAATACTTATTCAACAAGCCATTGTTGGGGGGGATAATATGTATATGGCTGTTGTTATTCCAGGAATATGATTTTGAGATTGTGGTCAAGCCAGGGAGAATGAATAAGGGACCTGGCCACTTGTCTAGGTTAGAGCATGGAGAGGAACCTAATAGCTTGGAGGATACACTACCAGACGCACAGTTGTTGGCCATCAAAAAATTTTATGATCACTTCACCAAGATAGTCCAGTTCCTGTCTACAGGAATGGCACCTCGCGGATATACAATTATTCAAAAGAAACAGTGGGTAGTTCATGTTGCAGATTTTTCACTTATAGCGAGACAACTATATAAGATGGGACCCGATAGGATTTTGAGGAGATGTGTTATGGAGGCAGGCATACCATTGATTATGGAAGAAGCGCATGAAATCATTGTAGGAGGGCATTATGCATGGAAAGCAACAATGCAGAAGATTCTTAGAATTGGCCTCTGGTGGCCTACTTTACAGAAAGATGCTAAGGAATAATACAGGGCCTACGATGTATGGCAACGAGTTGGGAAACCTTCCCGAAGAGATGATATGCCTTTATCACCTTAACTAAATTTACATGCATTTGAGAAATGGGCTATTGATTTTGTGGGACCTATCAACCCACCATGAAAGCACACAGGAGCTTGATACATCATCACTGTGACAAAGTATTTGATCAGATGGGAAGAAGCAAGAGAAGTTAAGGAATGTAGTGCAACTACAATTGTGTGATTAATCTTTGATGATATCATAACCAGATTTGAATTCCCAAAGATCCTTATGAGTGATCAAGGAACACATTTTATTAATAATACTATTGAAGCCCTGACTCAGGAATTTGATGTTCACCATCATAATAGCACACCATACCACCCACAGGCGAATGGTACATCCAAATATTTCAATAAGATCTTGGAGACAATGCTGACAAAGATTTCCAGTGTGAACAAAGATGATTGGGATTTGAGAGTGCCAGCAATGTTATGGGCTTATCAGACTACTTGCAATAAGATAACAATGCAAACCCCCTTTAAGTTAGTTTATGGTTTGGAAGCAATCGTACCTATGGAATATTTAGTTCGTAGCTTAAGAATTGCAGCATTTACATATATGGATGACACTAGCACTATGCAAGACAGACTTGCGCAGTTGGTAGAACTGGAGGAAGATAGGTTTATTGTAGGATTTCGTTAGCAGGTACAGAAGGAACAAGAAAAGGCCTACCATGACAGACATATCAAGAAGAAATAATTCAAGCAAGTATATTTGGTATTGGTATATGACAACAAGTTCATGAAGCATCCAGGGAAGTTCAAGACACATTAGCTTGGGCCATTTGAGGTCTCCTATGTTATAGAAGGAGGAGTTTCACAGTTGAAGACTCTGAATGGAGAATGGAAGGAAGTTTTAGTGAATGGGAGTCGATTGAAATTGTACTATGACAACTAGTTGCCTTGCAGCTCTCAGTAAAAGCAGAGGAAAAAGGGTCTAGTTACCAGGTGAAATTGAAACTGGGTACCAGACATAGAAAAGACAGTTTGCACACAATAGGGAGGGACAGAGTAGAAAGCACAAGCTTCTCCATGTAGTATGTAGTTGAAGTGATATAGAAATTTCAATACTATAGTGAATTGGGATGAGTCACAGGTGAGTGTTGGGGGCATGTTGGCCCTTGGTTATGGATTAAAAAAGAAAGTGAAGAATAAGGAAGAGGAAAGGCAAAGTATGAACTACGTGAAAGACACATAGACCGAGGATGGGTCGAAGTGGTCAAAGAAGAAGAATAGGAGCGAAGTAAGGGAAATCAAGTCGTTGAACAAGAAGATCAAGGAAGATAGATCAACAAGGAAGATGGATCAAGGACAACTTAGAAAGTGGAAAAAGAAATCAATGAGTGCTTTGGAGTACCTCATGGAAAAGAACGAAGGACAGGCTGGCAAAGCCCTGAAAATGCGAGTCATGTGGGACCTAGGGTTTCGACACCTAGGGTTTTAGCATCTAGCGTTTTGACACCTAGGTTTCAGTCTAAGGTTGTTTGAGAGTCATTGTAATGTACAAATAAAGGTAAAAAAGAGTCGATAGGGTTGGTGAAGGATCATGATTATTATTGTGTGAACGAGAGAAGTATTGTGTTGTAAGAGAGTTTGTATTTTGGATCTTCAACTGGGTGTGAAGATCAACCCTACAACTAGGTGTGCAAGGAGGGGAGATAGAGAAGAGAGGAAGAGAAAGAGATCTACAAGATGAATGCGTAGATAGAACTATATGTTTCCATATTAATATATCAAGAAACACATTTATGTGGAGGTAGCCCTAGGGAGAGGGTGAACCACGTAAATATTGTTGTCTCCATGGTTGATGTTGTGTTCTTTGCCTTTTGTTACACTGTTATTGCATTGTTGTGTTAGATCTAAGATATAACTTGCAAGGTAAGCTCGAGAGTGGTAAATAATATCTATTTTGTTGTGTGTTCTTGTTCTGGATCCACTTTACATTTCTTCTGGTTGTAGACACCTGTGTCCTGCAACCTCCTATTGCTATTTCGGGTGAGACTGTATCTGCTCCGTAGGTGTTGCCAAAGGTCTAGTATTTAGGGCTCGTTGGTGTGTTGTTAGAAATGAACCCTGGGTCTTCCCCTGTGCCAACAGTAAGCGAGGATGATGTGAGCAAGATCATGGAAAACATAGGTCATGGCCCATTGAAATGTAGCACCTACGTTCTTGAGTCCTAAAGGAATGAAACAATAATCAAAGATACCCTAAGGGGTAGTAAAAGATGTTATATACTGATCTGTTGGATGGATTTGGATTTGATTGTAGCTGGAGAACCCATTCATAAAGGACAATGCCCTGTGGCCAACATAATCATCGATTATTTGGTTGACGAAAGGGATTGAGAAGTTGTCTTTGGGACAAGCATGGTTGAGATCTTGAAAGTCGGTGCAGACGAGAATAGTGCCATGTTTCTTGTTAATGGGGGAAGGGTTGGAGACCCATGAAGTATACACAATGGGGTAAATGAGCCCAACAATGTGTAACTTGTCAATTTCATCTTTGATAGCCACAAATTTGTATGGGTGAAGATGGAGTTTCTTTTTATGAACTGGGGCGACATCGGGCCATGTGTCGATTCGATGTTCAATGATAGAAGGATCGAGGTCAGGCATCTCCATATATGACTAGGAAAAGATATCCTGGTATTCCTGAAAGAGAGATTTGTAAGTAGTGAGTTCTTCAGGGGAGCATGCGGTGCCAATGGTGATTTCTTCTACGATTTTTCGATTTAATGGAAATGTCAATTTTGACAGTGGGGGAGATGTTGTCCATGTTGCCTTCTTCAAAATCATCTAGGGCAAGGATAGGGTTGTTGAACCAGTCGATATGCCCCGAAGGAATAAAATCCTTGGTTTCAATTGCATACATGGAGGCTTGGGTAGGAGGATGAAAGGCCTCTATTGGTTTTAAATACTACTTTATTAGCTGAGTTTGTATTCACCCAAGGTTCATGTCTTTCGGGTTTCCAACAAAGCCTCTAAAACTATCGGCCCTCCAGGTAAACCAGAAGGCAACACAACACATAGAATGTGTTGCACAGTCTCACCCAAGATAGCTTTAATGGGTGGCTGTAAGACTCATGTGCTTATAGCCTAGGATTTAGTGTGAGATATGAGGTCTGTATCTTGAACCATTTATTATAACTTTTAAATGCAACCTACTGTTATCCACGAATATGCATTAAATACAATAGATTATACCCTCAATATCGTAACCTCATTTAAACAGAAAATATACTAACTCATTCATTCAACATACTAATCACAACTGAAGATGATAAAGGTATGCATACATTCATCACACAACACATATGTTACCATGGTTCACCCCCTCTTGGGCTACGTCCACAAAGATTTGTCTTCTTGGCTCTTTATTATGGTATTTTTGCATCTACAACGTCGCATTCTTACAACTCTTCTCAGTTGGGTAGAATCTATATGAGATGGAATAGATCGCACTAGGCTCCACAAACTACGATCTAACCCTCAAGATATTCCCTCCCTCATCACCTCTCTATCTCAACAACTTATACAAAATGAGTCATACATCAAAACATTACATCTCGCATCAACTCGTGCATAACTACAATCACAATATTACTCAGAGCCACTATATTCTGGACTCACATAACAAAAACTAAATACGAACCCTCTATAATACCTAAGTATTTATTTTTATATGTTTCTAGCTCTTCATCCATTACAATTCATTACCAAAAAACCTAACCCTACCGTCATTAGGTCTTCTTCTACATGCATGCATGTTGTTCTTCCTTCCAGTTGTTGCTTTCCTCGTGCACGCTTTCTTTCCAAAAAATGCCTTTTTTTTCTGCATTGGCCTTTGGCCTGCCTCCAATAGGCCCCCAACACTGACATGTGGCTCATCTCGAGCCACCTACTCTCTTTGTTCTTCCTCGATATTCTTAGTGATCACCCTAACCTTTTCCTTGAGCCCCGTTGCCTGTGTCTACACTTGTGCAGTCTTCTCCTAGAGTGTGACCACTATCTGGGCTGCAACTTCATTGCTAACCAATTCTACGCACTCTACATGGGTCTGTGTTAATGTGCCCTAGCTTCCTCAGCTTATGCCAAAAATTATGCTACCCATTCTTGCAACGGTTCCATCTAAGCTTGATGCTCTTGTTTCTGCGTTTGCGTAGTGGTGAGTTATGCCTACAATTTCTTTATGTCCTGTGTCCCTTTGATGCATTCCATGATTGGCATTGTCTTCTACCTCTGTTTTAGCTCTTGGATGGCTACGCTGATAATTTCCTCTTCCTTGTCCCACTTTTGGATCTGTCGGTCCTCCTCCAACCTAGTCCAAAGTTGTGTTGGTTTATCAAACAATTCGATTGTTGTGCTGACCTATTGCTCTATCTCTTGCAATTGCGTGGTCGCTTCCTGCTTCCTTTTCTCCTTCACTATTGGTGGAGTGGTTGGTATGATATGCTCCCAGAGATTCTCAATCTTCTTCTGGTATTGATCGATTTCCTTTGCAATGCGATCAATCTTTTCTACTGCTATAATTTTATTACTCTACGCGGCTTGTGGAATCTTCTAATAAGTTACTGCCATTTTTTTCTCCAATCCTTTTATGCACTCCCTTTCCTCCTAGGTCTCATATTTAGCCTGCTCATAGACTATTTCCAGTGCATCTCGTCTCTTTGTTTCTTGCTTTAATTCGGTTAATTCTTTCCATGTGCAAGACTATACCTCATGGTTCACGCTAACATGCAACCTCTGTAGTGCCCCGACTGGTATCCTTGTCAACACTAGTTGGATTTGGATTAAGGCCTTCAAAGGTGTCTACCCCACAATTTTTTCCATGCGCAACATAATAGGTTTGATGTGGAATGTTACGTTCGACTGTAGTATTCCCTACACTAAAGCTCGTTCTTCTTCTTGCACTCTTTCTTCTGTCTGCGGTGTTGATGATTCAATTCCCCTGTTGCTTGTTGGTTGGCCTTCCCTGATTTGCTTGAGGAGTTGCTGCATGTCTGTCAGTTCCTCTTGAATCTTGTCCCTATGGCGTGCAACATGGTCGAAGTCATTGGATAGACAATCCTAGACCATTCGGGCTATAATTTCCCCATTTTCATCCATGATCATATACTCTGGCAGTGTTCTTTGTGCCTTTGATTTCTTGCACGTGCCTCCTGTTTGTGTGGATGGCCTCCTGTTTTCCCTTGCTTCCTCTGGGTTGGGACTTGTTGCGGTCTCTTGCGCTCCCTCAACCTGTTTCTGTTGTTATTTGGTTGATGATGTATTCTTCGTTGTCCCCTTCTAGGTCCCTATCTTCTTTGGCCCTTCATTTGTCTATGTTGTCTTTCCCTGGCCCATTCTTCTTCTCTTATGCACTTGGATTTCTGGCAGCTGTGTTTCTTCCTGCTCCGCCCTTTTTTTTGTTGTTCCTTCTAGAAATTCCTGGGTGATGGCTAGAATCCTCCATTCATTGGCCCATTCACTGATGACCATGTCAATGTCACCCTCTGTGATGCAATAGTGCATCTGTAGCCATTGTTTATCTAGATCCTTCCTCATCTGTATGCATAATGTATGTTGTGTGGCCCTAAAGTTGGAAATGTTCCCATATCGTGCAACAACCTCTGGTGTTGTTCTCCACATTTTGGAGATGGATTCCTACATGTCGCATAGGTATCCTTGAAATATGGACCCATTCTCTCTCTTATGCCTAACAATTGGCCCGACTCTTAGCACTACATATCTTGCTCCGTGATTCGGTTTGGGTCTGGTAGCAAAAAATACATACCTTGGTTCCCTCCAGCCCATAAAGGCTATTAACGTGATCAACCATGAATAGTGGAACTCTGTTCCGAGATCCTGTGCATCCTTGCAGTCATCCAGGAACAAGTTCAAGAGATATGGTGCCCAGCTTACTGTGGTTCCCTCGACACATTGAGCTACAACTGCGACAACTCCAACTGAAAATTCCTCCCTGCGACATTTTCTTAGCAACTTGCAGGCTAAGGTTTTCTATCCCAGTTGTGTTGCGACATCGTTAATCCTCTTGATAATCTTGTTCCCCTTTCGGTGCCATACTTCTTCTTCATCTCTTCTGCTAGTGCCTTCTCCAGAGCGTTTTCATCCAGAAAGTGTGCGGGGTCCATACCCCGAGATGGTAACCCTGTTATTTTCGCAATAAGCTCAACGTCTATAGAGACGAGATTATCCAACCATATGTTCCTGCCATGTGTGACTGCTAACAGTTGTTTGACGCATGTTGTTATGTACTGGCCTCTGCCAAAATGTGGTAGGTCCAAAAGACCTAAAATTTTAGTTTTCTGCAACTCGATTACCCACTGGAGTGGCTGATCAATTGGTTCCCCCACCGGATTTGTGCCTGTAGTTTGTAAGAATACCCTCTTCACAAGTTCTGAAAACTTGTCTTCGTCTTCTACATCGTGGTCAGAGTATTTGAGCTTCCCTATGTAGCCCAACAGGTCTGGTCCTACCTGTACTCCATCTGGTATATGTGGAAACAAGATTTCTACAGCAAGTTTCTTGCAAGGTGAGCTCGGTATATGTATCTTATCTTTATTCTGTGGTGGTGGTTGTCTTGAAGTTCCAGTGACTTCTGATTGTTCCTCATAATACCATTCTATCCGACCCATGACATCTTCAACTGTTCCTTCTAGTTGGTGGTCTGATATGGTCATTTGAGACTCGTCTGGCTCAACTGTTGGTTTTATATTTGGTGTCATGTCATTGAATTTAGAGATGCTTCGGTGTTTTCTGGCTGCACCTCCTTCAAGGTTTTTGTGTCTTGGTTTAGTTGCTTCTATACCTCTGCTGGTATCTCTGTACTCGTGTCCTCCAGTGTTGACTATTGAATTTCTTCTAGTATAGGTGTAGGATTCATCGGTGTTGTGTTTGGAGATGGGAGCTCATCGACATTGATGATCTCCAGCGGTAGTTGTTCACCTTCTTCCGCCTGTCCTTGTGACCTGGTCTGAACTCTAGTTTTCTTAGCGGCCTGACTTGCTTCTTCTTGCTTGGGCGGTGAATGTCAAATTTTTGCTAGATTCGAACAGTCTCTGTGATCTCTGTGAATTCACATTGTTCTCTTTAGTCTCTGTCATTCTCTGTCTGTTCTTCCTTCATGAATAGACTATCGGCTCCCGCATCTGTGTGTTGTATGGATTTCCCATGAAGCTTGTCGATGATGCTTCCTTGATTATGCGATTAATTCACCTTAATTATAGGTTCAATGCACCTTCAACAATTTCATACTTTCCATTACTCTGCCTTGCCGCTCCATTTGGAACGATTAATGTGGCATCCCATCGGTCATTTCTGTCCTTTAATTCCTCTTAACATTGTCTTGTCGTACTGATTTTGCCGACTTTTATTTTCCCTCTTGTTTCACTTTTGATGTGACTGTTGTCCTTCTCCTTGTCGGATCCGTGTTTCTAAATTCATGTATCCTTTCTACCTCTGGCACACTGCACCCTCTTTGGTTCTTTCCTTTTGGTTCATTTTCAATATACTGCTTTTATTTTTTATTTTTTATTTTTTTTCTACTATGCGGTGGGTGGTCGACTGTCCTTGTACATCTTCATTCGACTCCCATTGATCATCCCTCTGATTTCTACACCTGATAAGTCTCTCAACTGAAAATCCCCTCCATATGTGACATATTTTACTTCATATAGTCCTAGCTAATGCATTATGAGATTTCTCGGGTGTTGAAGCGATTTGCTGTCATACTTCAGTGCTAGATCTCCTTCTTTAAAAGTTTTCCTCTTGATGTGCCTATCATTCCAAGATTTATCTCTTGCTTTTTGAACTTGTTGGTGGAATCCTACTAAGATCTAGTCTTACTCCATGGTTAGTAATTGATTTAATCATTCCTGTATTGCACCTCGTTTTTTCATTTGTGTAATTGCTGCTACGTGCAAGCTTGGTACTAAATATTCTAATGGCACTATTGCTTCTTGGCCATGGACTAGTTTAAATGGCATGTGCCCTGTCAACTTTTTGCACGTAGTCCTGTATGCCCATAACACTGCTGTTACTTTGAGGTCCCATTCATCCTTGTTGACATTACAGATCTTTGTCAGCGCTTTCTCCATAATTTTTTTGAATGCTTCCACTGTGCCATTTGCCTGTGGGTCATACCATGTGCTCTTCTAATGATGGACTTCAAACTCTCCAGACATAGCACTGATGGTGTTTTTTATGAAGTGTGTGCCTTGGTCACTCATCAAAATTCTTGGGCACCCAAATCTAGTGATCAATTGTTCAAATAAGAAGTGTATTGTTGTTTCTACGCTGCAATCCTTTACTGGTGTAGCTTCCGTCGATCTTGTTAGATACTCCATCACGGTGATAATATACCTAGCTTCTACTCTTTTTGCTGGTGACTTGATTGGTCCCAAAAAGTCTATTTCCCACTTATCAAATGCCTGTAATTTTACTTGTGGTCATAATGGCATCTCGTCCCTTCGGTTGGGTTTACTTGTGGATCGTTAGCCACCATAGTCCTCTGTGCAATACCTTCTGCATGGTAGATTTACTTGCATAATTCCCTCCTGTTATTCCCTCATGGGCTTCTGCTAAAATTCTTGGTATTTCATTCTCTAACACGTACCTTCGCAAGATGCTATATGCACCCATTTTTTATAGGTTTCCTACAATTAGCTAATAGTCAGTAGTGCAGACTACCAGGTTTTCCTGCTACGCGGTGTTATATTCTTGCGGCACAGTTTCTATGCTCAAGTCTTGGATAATGTCTATGAAGTATTCATCAACGATCTGGACTGAGAATAACTGTGCATTCAGAAAGCTGTCTTATAAGTTCGTAGGTTCTTCTCCATTTGTGACCCTTGATAGGTGGTCAGGTCCTGCATTCAATTTTCCTAGTTTGACGATGACTTCAAAGTCAAATTCTTGAAATAAGAGTAACCAACGATAGATTATACCCCCAACATTGTCTTGTTGACTATTTATTTCAGGGTTGAGTGATCTGTGAACATCTTAAAGTGTTTTCCCAATAAGTAATGCTTGAACTTTTTAAGTGCGTAGATCATAGCTAGGCCTTCTCTTTATGTTGTGTTATAGTTCTTCCCTGAGTCTGATAACTTTCTACTCGCAAATGATATCAGGTGATCCAAGTCTCCCACTCCTGGCTGTGCCAAGATAGCTTCGAGTGTTATGGATGATGCGTCTACATGGACATGGAATGTCTTCTCCCAGTCCAGAAATACTAATATCGGTGCAGTGACCATATTTTCCCTTAGGGTATCCAGACCGCGTTGACACTCGTCATTCCACTAAAACTTTGTATCCTTTCTTAGCAACTTTTCCATTGGTGTAGTAATATGTGCATACCCTTTGATAAATTTCCAATAGTATATTGTGTGTCCCAACGTTGCTCTTAGCTGACTCACTATTTTTGGTGGTGGTAAGTTAACGATGACTGCAGTCGACGCATATCCTTATCCCTCGTTTCTTGTCCTGTACTACCATCGAGCTTATCCATTCTGACTCTTCGACCGGTTCTATGCTTTCGGCTTCGATCATCCTGTCGATCTCAACTTTGACTTTCTACTTATATATTGGGTTCAGTCTATATGGTCACTGTCTGATCGATCTTGCTTCTGGTTTGAGTGGTATCTTCATTTCTCCTAGCTCTCCATCTATACCCTTCATCTCTGTAAATGTTGTGTGAAATACGTCATTGTATTCACGCAATAACTTTGTTATGCTTTCTATTGTCTACTCATCCCAATAATCTCTGATGCTGGCCATTTTGGGATGCTTGGTTGTCCCAATGTTGACTTTCTTTACTTTGATTGGTACATAAATTACTCCTGACTCTGTTGGTGGTCCCTCCACATCTATTTCACATTTTGCCTCTTCAATCTGAATATCATGCGGATCATCTTCATTCAGTGCTTCCTCTTGCACATGGTAACACAAAAACAGTTCCTTAACTATCTATTTATTTCGTTGTTGCTTTTCTGTGATAAGTTCTACTTCTAGTTCTTTGATTAATATCACTCTTCTTATCTATTTCGGGGCTACATCGATGTTGGGGTTTTCATGTTCGAATGAAAATGTGACTATAAAATTATGTTGCAATGCCATCCATGTCGTCGTTCCTTTGCGCAACTCTTGGCTTGTATACCAGTTCACTGGTATGCCCTCTAGGGTGTGTATGAAATGATGAGGCCATTCCTATGGGGGTGTCATTTTCCATAGTGCTCTACACTTATCCAAGTGTTTCGTTGGTGCCCCTTGTCCATCATACTTATGTTTTTTGTTGTTTTTCTGTTCTACGCTGAATCTTATGCACCGTAACCGCTTACATTGGTTACAATATGAGATTGTCTCTTTGTGTGCGCCCTGCCATCTTGTGGGTGTGGCCTTGAGTGCTAGATCAAGTGCTAACAGTCTTTGGTTCTCTAAGACTTCACCTTCGTACTGTGCCAAGAATGTTTCCAAGTCATTTATTCCGTGAAAACTGGGTGGTTTTTTTATTTTTGTGCCTACCCATCTTACTGCGCGATCTATACTTGCACATCTCCTCGTGGATACTTCATGTAGCCTTTGATGCTAGTTTTCTAAACCACTATCTGAGTCTGTTGCACATGAAGTAATGCTTTTCCATCTAAGTATTTTGTCTATAGTTGGGTTCACGTAATCCTCATCGCGCGCAGTTGTTATGTACAACTGGCCCATTTCCTCTAAGTCTAGGCAAGTAGGTTCGACGAACCTCTCTCCTTCTGATGGGTTTAATGGTGCAATGACCCTGTATTCTCCAGACTCAAATGTAATTTTCTTGGTTTTAAAGTTGATTATGGGTTGATTATCGAATGCCCAATCCAGAACAAGCAATGTCGAGTAAGGTGTTGTGTCGTCCACTATTTCAATGACTTAAAAATATACTTTAGTGCACACTCCATCTAAGTCAACTGTGACTCCTTTCAGTCTACCTATTGGTAGGACTCTATGTTGGTTTGCTAGTTTCAATTGAACAGGAAAATATCCTAAAGTTGGCTCTCCCATGCATTTCCATGTCTTCTTCGGTAATACGTTAACTTCAGATCCTAGATCCAGTATGATGTCTCCCATATTGAAGTCTCCAATGTTTGCATTGAAGCTAAACTCCCTATTGGTTCTTCTTCTTGTGTGTAAGTGATTGACTATCTTTTGTTCTATTTTTCCTTTTGTTTCGGTGCTACATTTTTCTAGTATGGTTTGCAATATTTTCATAGTTGTTGGATCACTTAATACCTTTACACATGATTGAAAAAAGCCTTTGATTGTACTTACTTGTCCCATGGGTTGAATTTTGTTGGTATGATCCAATACTGGGGGCATCTCGTACTCTGGTACTTCCTTCTGAAATTCATGTCTAGCGGCGCAGTTGAAGCCAACGTAATGTCTTCCTTCTGAAATTCATGTCTAGCTTCTTTAAATATCTCTTTCTCCTTCTGTGCGTCGAACTGCTTTCTTGTTCGGTGTTCTTCTTCACCCATTTTTTTTGTGATGGTTCCTATCGGGCTGCGTCATTTCCTGTTTTAGCTCCTTCGTGAGTAACTATATTGATGTTCTATCTATCATCCCTTGCTTCGGTTGAAATCCACTGAACATTCTGGTTGTTTTGGTTCCTCTTTTCTTGAATCTTTACTAGTAGTGTCGGACATTCTTTTGTGTCATGATCTGATTCGCGACAATATATACAAGTCGTTGGTGGAAGTGGACATTCCCTCACATAATGTCCCAGTTGTTGACAATTGTGACATACTTCTGGTCATCTACCTCATCTGAAACCTCCTCTTGCTCGCCCTCCACCTCTATATCCTACTCTATATCCTCTCGTCACGTTATACTGAGGTGCATGATTATACTGTGCGGTATTGTACTGAGGTTGTGTTGTGTTTTACTGTGGTTTCACATTATTGTGTGGTTGTTGTGTAGTATTATACTGTTGTTGCACAGTATTATATGGGGCTGGAACTTGAGTGAACTGTGGCGCTTCTTGGCCAGTCATCATTTCTTCCTGTACTCTATATGCATATGATGTTCTTTCTCTCATCAGCTCCATAGTTCTACAGTCTTTTTCATCATGGCCCATTAAATTGCAAAAGGTGCAGTATGAAATTTTTGGGACTGTCTGATATTTCTGCATCATCATGCAGTGATAAGGATCATGACTCGATTTCTTGCATATTTCGCACTAGAGTCCTCTTAGTGGTAATAGATTTGACATTCATGTTTCCATATACTACACGAATGTTGGACATTCGTTCTTGTGGTGTCCTTTCGTCCTGCATGTGGTACACCAAACGACTTCTCGTTTGTCCTTATTCTTGTTATGGTTCAACTAGAACATTATATTCTTCAAATCCTCCTTCAGTTATTCGATAGCTGGATCCGTTTGTTGATACTGGTTTTCCTCTAGTTGCAGGGCTGCCTGCAGAGCCTCTTCATGTATCTGGAACTTCTATTGTCGTAATGGGTATTTTAAGTGTGGGAGTAATGAATTGAAAAATAGGTTCTGATGCTACATATCGGTCATGAGATATTTTAACTTTACCTTTAGTCGCTTAAATCTCTGATCAATCTTCTATACAGACTCTCCTGGTTTCTGTCAGATTTCGATCATCTCGTTCATGTACTTATCCTCTGAGATCAACTTCTGGAACTCGTTTATTAGTAACTTCTTAATGTCTGCCAATGTCCTTGTCATCCCAGGGGAACTGTTTGTTTCTAGACTCATGTACCAGTCTAGTGCGCAATCTCTTAGCGTAATTGCTAATTGCGCAATTTTGGTATCTTCATCAATGATCTCTTTTGCTTCCCAGATCTTTGCACAAATGAACAAATGCTTCTTAGGGTCTTCTATTTCTTCTCCTCGAAATTCTGGTAACCTGATAGTGGGATCATGTCTTGCCATTCTAAACGTTGAACTAATACCTCTGTTTGGTGTAGATACCTGACCAGTGATGCCTGAACTGGCTCCTCCAGTTGTTGTTCCTTGTGTAGATGTACTTCTTGTTGTCTGGCTGCTTCTAAACTTTGGTTGTCTAAATGGTGGTGGTCTCTTTGGTGTATTAATCGCACATGGGTTTATGGGTTCCACACTGACATTAATATGGATAGGATGGTTTCCTTCTCTTCCTATTCTAGGACCTCTCGCCTTCCTCTCATATGTTGCGTGTAGGATTTCCTCAATCTTCTCCATAGACCGGAGATCCTCTACCTCTTCCTCATCACTCGCCAAGCCTTCCCTCATAGCTACGGCTCTCTTCTTGCTATTCACCTTGTATTGGTATGGTACTCCACTATGCGTCTTTCCAGCTGTTTCCATGATCTGCTTAATTTGGTCAGCGTCCATCATGATTGGGTCCAAGGGTTCCTTCTTCTTTCCCTTATCCTTTTCTCCTTCCATTTCTCCTCTTTCTGTGAGTGCTTCCCCCCTTCCCCCATGCACGCAGGGAAGTTTAGTTGTATGATTCCATCGTCATTACACCTTTTTTATATAGCAATATCTTAATATAAGTATACAACGATCGAATGTACCTTCCTCGGGTTCCTCTTAGAAATTATTTCTTTGTTGTGATGTATGACTTCACTGTGTCCACTGCAAACTCTGTTATAAACCCTCCCCCAATATTGTCCAGCCAAAAATCTATAGCACTCGTGAATTTGTTGTTCACCTGCTGAAGCTTCTCAATATGTACTGGGGTCCACTCTAGCTATCGAATCTAGTTCGTTGCATGGTTATCCTTCATCCTTAGTATCCATTCCTGCAATAGATGTGGAAAATCGTAGAAAAAGACTTCATACAAATCAGTAAATACGTATTTCTCAATATATTTGTAGGATCTTGTTCTAGGTTTTCGATTGTCTTTCTGTGAAAACTCTATCTCCTTAGTTCTTCACCAAGTTCCTGTCTCTTCTTTTGTGGTATTCCACGGTCTCAACATTCCCTTCTAAGAGATCATTAGTTTCTACCCTAACCTTTTCTTGATCGGCCTTTGACAGATCTTTGACTTATCTCCTCGACTCAATCCTCTCAGGTTCCTACCAATGACAAAAAAACCATTTGTTGGTTTTAACTACTACTTTATTAGCTAAGTTTGTATTGACCCAGGTTTCATGTCTTTCTAGTTTCCAACAAATCCTCTAAAACTATCGTCCCTCCTGGTAAACCGGAAGGCAAAACAACACACACAATGTGTTGTGTAGTCTCACTCGAGATAACTTTAATGGGTGGATGTAAGACTCATGTGTTTATAGCCTACGATTGAGTGTGAGATATGAGATCTGTATCTTGAACCATTTATTATAACTTGTAAATTCAACCTACTATTATCCACGAATATGCATTACATCCAATAGCTTATACCCTCAATATTGTAACCACATTTAAACAGGAAATATAATAACTCATTCATTCAACATACTAATCACTACTGAAGATGATAAAGGTATGCATACATTCATCACACAACACATATGTTATCGTGGTTCAACCCCTCCTGGGATACGTCCACAAAGATTTGGCTTCTTGGCTCTTTATTATGGTATTTTTGCATCTACAACGTAACACGCTTACTACTCTTCTCAGTTGGGTAGAATCTATATGAAAAAGACTAGATCACACTAGGCTCCACAGCCTGCGATCTAACCCTCAATATCTACCCTCCCTCGTCCCCTCTCTAGCTCAACAACTTATACAAAATGATTTGTACATCAAAACATTACATCTCACATCAACTCATGCGTAACTACAATCACAACATTACTTAGAGCCACTATATTCAGGACTCACATAACAACAACTAAATCCAAACCCTCTATAATACCTAAGTATCTATATTTATATGTTTATGGATCTTTAGCCATTACAATGCATTGTCAAAACCCTAACCCTACCATCGTTAGGTCTTCTTCTGCATGCGCGTGTGTTGTTCTTCCTTCTAGTTGTCGCTTTCCTCGTGCACGCTTTCTTTCCCAAAAACGCCTTGCTTTTCCGCTTTGTCCTTTGGCCTGCCTCCAACAACCTCCTATGAAACAAAATGTGCTCAATGATGGAGCACATTCCATGGGAAATCGGGGGTAGTGATTTCCTCCAGGATATCTTTGTTGCAGTGACAAATACAAGAGTACAAGGGATCCTAGGAGGTGACAAAGGGAATTTTCAACGGGTAAACTTTATTGTCCTCAAGTGGTGAGGATGTATACGAGATATCGTGTGCAGGGTGTGAGGGAACACTATGTTAGTCCCTAAAGTTGCACTTGAATGTGAGAGGGAAATCTAGGGCATCATCGGTTTATTGCAAAGTGTTTAGAAGGCTTTTATAATTTGGTGTTTTGAATAAGGTGGTTGAAAATTGGCTCAAGTTTATAACATAACATGAAAATCAAGATCAAAACATAGCATATCCCATTGACTGAATAAAAGGTAGACACATAGATGGATTAAACCAATAAGAAAAAGAGAAGATGAAGCCTTCAATTTATTAACTTCACATAAATTCTTGCCTTAGAATATCAAAATAAACAAGACCATCAACTTGAAAATAATTTCTACAGCAAATTCTTTACTGTATTAATTAACAATCAAGAAACAAATGCATTGCAGTTTGAATAATGAACTAAATCACAAAGAAAGAAAAATAGAGTAGAAAAGAGTGTCTAACCATCCATATGCCTTTTCTATTAAGTGTCAAAGAGAACAATAATTCGTTACAAAGAGTTTCAAAATGAGTCCTCTGGATCTCCAATTTTTCCACCCTTAACTTCTCCTTCTACAAAGTTTATATAGAAACAATACATAATTATCAAGATCCAAAAGAAATGGATCTGAAAACCTCCTCATCTATATTTAGTTTCTTGTTTCAAATAATCAAGGAGAATATCCAATCTTATCTCCAATTCAAATTGATGAGGTGGCTTGTCAACTACTGTCCATGAGATTTTTCAGGAAAATAAATATGACAAATTCCTGAAAAATAGGGTCCAACAATCTCTTCGTATCTCTCCAATGGTGATAGTTGTGTAAAAATAGAGAGATGTTTTTTGTAAGGGACTCGTTCCCAACAAAAACCTCTTTTGGTTTCCAAAAATGTATCACAATATGTTTTTCAACCTCTCCCAAAATTACTGACTAAAACAGGAAATTATTTATTATGAAATCGCAGAAAAATAAGCCTCAAAGATCAATTCGAATCTCTTAAAATGTGATGGATGTGTAAAAAAATAGAGAGGTTTTTGTGAAGGGGAATTTTTCCAACAAAAACCTCTTTTGGTTTCAACAAATTCCTCTCCATCTGTTCTGCAACCTTTCTTGAAGAAAAAGACTAAAACAGGTAAAAAAAAATAGAGTATTTCCTGTAGCTTTATCAGAAAATTAGGCCTCAAAGATATATCTGAATCTCTTAAAATGTGATAGTTGTGTAAAAAACAAGATATTTTTTTGTGAAGGGGCATGTTTCCAACAAAAACCTCTTTTGGTTTTAATAAATTCATCTCCATAGTTTCAGAAACTTCTTTTGAATATAAGGACTAAAACAAGAAAAACAAAGTATTTCATGTATTTGATTTATGTTTTTTTCCTTTTTCTGTTGTGTTCATCTTTTCTTGCTGCTTAGCACTCCATTTCTCTACATGAGCCTTCTCTTTCGTCAACTGTTCCACTGTCTTCTAGAGCTCTCTGATCTTTTGTTTATCAGTTCTGACTTTAACCTTGAACTCGGGGAACTCTTCAACAAGTGCAAGCTCATTCAAATCTATGGCAACCTGAGGTTCTTTCATCTTAATTTGGTACTTAGAAACCAATCTTGAGTCATGCTCTTCATATGAACTGGTTGAGTCCATGGTTTCAGGCATGTATGATATATGGTTTGAATCTACAAGATTACTTTCTTTAGTTTCAATAACCCTACTTATACCTTTGGCAGATGCTTTAGCTCTTGACAATTTGGTAGCAGCTCTTGTTACAGGTCCTGTAGAGAATAGAACAATTTGCTTACCTTCTTTTACTAGTTCTTTATGTACTGGGGACTTTCTTGTCTTTTGTTTGATATCTGCTTTAGCATCTTCAGAATGGTCTTCTATCACTATGACATCTTCTCTTTTGATTGAGGAATCGAACATGGCTTTGGGCCTTAGCCTATACTTGTTGGTGACTCTTGTAGAGTTCCTCCTAGGGTCTTGAGGCACATGCACACATTTCTTCTTTTTCCTTTTAACTGTACATTCTCCTTACTAGTTGTTGATGCTTTATGCTTGGCTGAGAGTGTAACATTATAATCTTCATTAGAGTCTTCTTCTGTTTTTAAATCTGCCTCAGGAAGAATTTCAATTTTTGTTTCCCATTTGGGTCTCTTACCTTTGTTGGTCCTCGTTACCCTGATGGCAGACAATTCTTCTTTAACAGGGGTTCATCAATTGGAATTCTTGGCTCCTGTGTAACATCCCTTTTCCTTTTGTCTTTCTTTTGTTTGTTGGATTGTGGGTCGGGATTTAGGGATTGCATGAGCCAACTCTAGGGTTTTTGTATTTCTCTTAGGGTAGACACGACTAGAGTCTTAATTAAAACCTGATGAAACAGGCTACTCTTTACATTGGAGGAGTGTGACAACACTCTTTTTTGACATTTTTTCCAGGCTTTTGAGGAGAAAATAAGGCAAATTTAAAGGATAATCACCATTTAGATGCATCAATGACCTAATGTGATAGATATAAATCAATGAGAATCTACCTTCGCAGGTGATATACTTGTGGATAACGATTAGAGCAGTGTTCCATTCCTGCCTGATCCAAATGCGAGGGATTCCTTTTCTCCAATCCTGGTTTTGTTTGTCTGGCAGCAAAAACTGATTGGAGAATTCTGTAACTACATGCTCTTTCTTCCACCATCGTTCTTCTCCGACCACAAACCTGCAAGCCTTGGAAATTGTTTTTTCTATCAGCAGCATTAGCAATTTCCCGATCTCCACTTCGTAACCATTGAAGTTTTGTGCAAATGCCAAAGAGACCTATTCAACGTGACCTTGGAAGGTAGTGAGGAATTCAAACCAACCAGCATCTCTAAATTTTTGCACCATCTGCGGATATGCCTCAAGAAGCTCAGTGCCCTCAGGTTCCAATCTAACCACTTACCCACTTCTCTTAGGTGCCATGAAACACGATGCTACTATAGGAACTGATTAGATTATGAATTTACAAACTTCAACTGTTAACATATAATAGTTCTTCTGAGAAAAATACTTGCGCTTATAATTCAACACAATCAGAATGACAAGTGGCGGGTTTAGATAATGATCTTTGGGAATTGAACGATTTGAAATGATTCCTTTGCAGGTACAGAGAAATTCGATCATGTAACAGTTTGGATCATAAAATGATTCAAGAGCTATCGTGTAACACATGCGAACTCTTAGTCCACTATCTATGTAATCATAACGAAATCTGGGTGGAGGGTGCATATTAAGGCATGATTATATTTGCGCTACGAGAATAATGTCATTCTAGTCGCACTATTAATGCCTTAGCATAATTTGAATTTGTAAAGTTTAAACAGGCATATGAAGTGACACATCATTCAAAACCATGTCTTAAAACTCCAAACTTAAAGAAATTATCTAAAGAACTAAAATGTGAACCATAACAAGTTGAAAACAATGATTAAAATCAAATGAAAGCAGATAATGAAGTGCAGGTAGGAAGGGTTTAGGATTAGGGTTTCTCACTAAATCAAGACAAAATTAGAGACTAACACTGGCTCCTTCTGGGGGATGATGCTCTCCCTGTGAGGCATCAAAAACAAGCAGACCACTGTGCCTTTTCCTCTATGCATCCATGCAATGCAACCTGCAAACTTTTGTCTCTGCAAACATTCACATTCTTCTGTGTTGTTCCTATTCCATTGGGTTATGGAGTCAGTCAATATAATTCAAATCTAGCCCAAACTTCTGCAACTATGCTCCTCATTTGAAGCCAAAACTACCCCTGTCAATAGTGCTTTATATGCATTGGGCATGGAGTCTTTATTTCAAAACTGAAACCAAATTTTCTGCTACAAACCAACAGACTGAAAAGAATCTCATACTTGATGGCGAGCTTATTCTTCTATCTATTCCTACTTCTAACCAATAAAAGCTGGCTCATCATGTGACATCATGCTTCCAATGAAGCCATGATAACATCAAACCATTTACCAAAGATCTTTCAATGCAGATAGAAATCAAAGAAGAATTATTTATGTGTAACGGAATTTCAATTTGTAATACATACCTACAACTCTCATCTAATTTAATTCCCAAAATAGCAAATCTCAAATCTTCTAAGAAACATAAATCCACATAAATGGCTACCGGATCATAGAAAGAAGTATATTGATAATTGAAAATGGTTACCTCTGCTTGTTGCTCGATACTTCCATATACTGGTTCTGACTGTACATGACAAATGGGTAAAATGTTCTCATAAACATGTTGATCAAATCTAACAATGCCATATGCTGCCTCATATATATGTTCTTGATGAGCAACCTCTTGATTTTCCTCCTTAATCACATGTAACAACATATCATAGGAATCCACTTGGAGTTGAGGAAAGACCTCTTCTTCAACTATTTTTTCATTCAGATCTAAGACAATAGGTGCATCAGAAACAAAATCTAATGCATTCACAACTATGCAGTCATCTTTCCTATTATCAATTAGATTTGGAAAAACTTCCTCAAAAACATGATTTTCATTCTTGCAATCAAAAGAAACATTTTCTTTCTGCTAAATATGCTTATCAAATTCATCTCAACAATTTTCAAAAAGACTTTCAACTGAAAAATATTCTTTACAAAATATATTGAAAGCATTATTAAAACTTTCCAATGAGTTAATACTTGAAGCTGTAAGAGATCTGCACCAATCAAGGGTTGATCCCTTCAATGAGTATCTGAAAATATTGATCTTTACATCCTCATGAACAATGTGACGTTCATGAATAAACTCATGAAAATCTAGCAAATGCTCAGCCGGAACCTCCCAATATCCACCTTTAAATGTAGGAATGGTACCTTCCCATTCAACTCTGCTAGGAATTGGGTTTGGAAAACCAATGACATCTGAAAAATAATAAAAAGCAAACCTTTGAGCCAAAATGTCTTCCATGCTTGGATCTAGTGGAGTCACCTATTAATCTTTAGACAGTGGAGTCACCATGGTGAAAGATCTGCACTCATGTATCTGTCCCCTTCCTGTTCACCATCAAGAAGCAGATTTGATCGTTGTCGTTCTCCCAGGGATAAATACTTCGTGTCTCCATCCCCAACAACGGCGCCAAAAGATGTTAGTCCCTAAAGTTTCACTTGACTATGAGAGGGAAAGCTAGGGCATCATCGGTTTATTCCAAAGTGTTTAGAAGGTTTTTATAATTTGGTTTTTTGAATAAGGTGGTTGAAACATGGCTCAAGGTTATAACATAACATGAAAATCAAGATCAGAACATAGCATATTCCATTGACTGAATAAAAGGTAGACACTTAGATGGATTAAACCAATAAAAAAAAGAGAAGATGAAGCCTTCAATTTGTTAACTTCGCATAAATTATTGCCTTATAATATCAAAAGAAACAAGACCATCAACTTGAAATCAAAACTTGAAAATAATTTCTACAGCAAATTCTTTATTGTATTAATTAACAATCAAGAAACAAATGCATTGCAGTTTGAGTAATGAACTCAATCATGAAGAAAGAAAAATAGAGTAGAAAGGAGTGTCTAACCATCCATATGCCTTTGCTATTAAGTTTCAAAGAGAACAATAATGCCTTACAAAGAATTTCAAAATGAGTCCTCTGGATCTCCAATTTTTCCACCCTTAACTTCTCCTTCTACAGAGTTTATATAGAAACAATACATAATTATCAAGATCCAAAAGAAATGGATCTGAAAACCTCCTCATCTATATTTAGTTTATTGTTTCAAATAATCAAGGAGAAGATCCAATCTGATCTCCAATTCGAATTGATGAGGTGGCTTGTCAACTGTTGTCCATGAGATTTTTTAGGAAAATAAATCTGACAAATTCCTGAAAAATAGGGTCCAACAATCTCTTCGTATCTCTCAAATGGTGATAGATGTGTAAACACCGAGAGAGGTGTTTTGTAAGGGACTCATTCCAAATAAAAACCTCTTTTTGTTTCCAAAAATTCATGACCATCTATTCTACAACCTCTCCCAAAATTACTGACTAAGACAAGAAATTGATTATTATGAAATCGCAGAAAAATAGGCCTCAAAGATCAATTTGAATCTCTTAAAATGTGATGTCCGTGTAAAAACCCAGAGAGGTTTTTGTGAAGAGTAATGTTTCCAACAAAAACCTCTTTTGGTTTCAACAAATTCCTCTCCAGTTGTTCTGCAACCTTTATTGAATAAAAAGACTAAAACATGTAAACAAAACAGAGTATATCCTGTAGCTTTATCAGAAAATTAGGCCTCAAAGATATATCTGAATCTCTTAAAATGTGATAGTTGTGTAAACACCAAGAGAGGTTTTTGTGAAGAGGAATGTTTTCAAAAAAAACCTCTTTTTTTTTTAACAAATTCATCTCCATAGTTTCATAAACGTCTTTTGAATATAAGGACTAAAACAGGAAAAACAAAGTATTTCCTGTATTTGATTTCTATTTTTTCTTTTTTCTATTGTGTTCATCTTTTCTTGTTGCTTAGCACTCCATTGCTCTACATGAGCCTTCTCTTTCTTCAACTATTCCACTGTCTTCTGGATCTCTCTGATATTTTCTTTATCAGTTATGACTTTAACCTTGAACTCGGGGAACTTTTCAACAAGTGCAGGCTCATTCAAATCTATGGCAACCTGAGGTTCTTTCATCTTAATTTGGTACTTAGAAACCAATCCTGAGTCGTGCTCTTCATCTAAATTGGCTAAGTCCATGGCTTCAGGAATGTATGATATATGGTCTGAATCTACAAGATTACTTTCTTTAGTTTCAGGAACCCTACTTATACCTTTGGCAGATGCTTTAGCTCTTGACAATTTGGTAGCAACTCTTGTTATAGGTCCTGTAGAGAATAGAAAAAATTTCTTACCTTCTTTTACTAGTTCTTTATGTACTGGGGACTTTCCTGTCTTTCATTTGATATCTTCTTTAGCATCTTCAGAATGGTCTTCTATCACTATGACATATTCTCTTTTGATTGAGGAATTGAACATGGCTTTGGGCCTTAGCCTATGCTTGTTGGTGACTCTTCTAGAGTTCCTCCTAGGGTCTTGAGGCACAGTCACACATTTCTTCTTTTTACTTTTAACTGCAACATTCTTCTTACTGGTTGTTGATGCTTTATGCTTGGCTGAGAGTGTAACATTATAATCTTCATCAGAGTCTTCTTTTGTTTTTAAATCTGCCTCAGGAAGAATTTCGTTTTTTGTTTCCCATTTGGGTCTCTTACCTCTATTGGTCCTCGTTACCCTGATGGCAGGAAATTCTTCTTTAATAGGGGTTTCATCAACTAGAATGCTTGGCTTCTGTGTAACATCCCTTTTCCTTTTTCCTTTCTTCTATTTGTTGGACTGTAGGTCAGGATTTAGGGATTGCATGAGCCAGCTCTAGGGTTTTTGTATTTCTCTTAGGGTAGACACGACTAGAGTCTTAATTAAAACATGATGAAACAGGCTACTCTTTACATTGGAGGAGTGTGACTGCACTCTTTTTTGACATTTTTTCCAGGTTTTTGAGGAGAAAATAAGGCAAATTTAAAGGATAATCACCATTTATATGCATTAATAACCTAATGTGATAGATATAAATCAATGAGAATCTGCCTTCGCAGGTGATATACCTGTGGATAACAATTAGAGTAGTGTGTCATTCCTGTCTGATCCAACTACGAGGGATTCCTTTTCTCCAATCCCAGTTTTGTTTGTCTGGAAGCAAAAACTGATTGGCGAATTCTATAACTACATGCTCTTTCTTCCACCATCGTTCTCCTCTGACCACCAACCTGCAAGCCTTGGCAATTGTGTGTTCTGTAACCAACATTAGCAATTTCCCAATCTCCACTTTGTAACCATCGAAGTTTTGTGCAAACGCCAAAGAGACCTGTTCTTCATGACCTTGGAAGGTAGTGAGGAATTCAAACCAACCAACATCTCTAAATATTTGCGCCATCTGCAGATATGTCTCAAGAAGCTCAGTGCCCTCAGGTTCCAATTTGACCACTTACCTGCTTCTCTTAGGCACCATGAAACACGATGCTACAACAGGCACTGATCAGATTCTGAATTTACAAACTTCAACTATTAACATATAACAATTCTTCTGAGAAAAATACCTTCACTTATAATTCAACACAATCAGAATGACAAGTGGTGGGTTTAGATAATGATCTTTGGGAATTGAACGATTTGAAATGATTCCTTTGTAGGTACAGAGCAATTCGATCATGTAACGGTTTGAATCATAAAATGATTCGAGAGCCATCGTGGGACACATGCAAACTCTTAGTCCACGATCTATGTAATCATAATGAAATATGGGTGGCAGGCGCATATTAAGGCATGATTATATTTGTGCTACGAGAATAATGTTATTCTAGTAGTGCTATTAATGACTTAGCATAATTTGAATTTTTAAAGTTCAAACAGGCATATGAAGTGACACATCATTCAAAACCATGTCTTAAAACTCCAAACTTAAAGAAATTATCCAAAGAACTAAAATGCAAACAATAACAAGCTGAAAACAATGATTAAAATCAAATGAAAGTAGATAATGAAGTGCAGGTAGGAAGGGTTTAGGATTAGGGTTTCTCACTAAATCAAGACAAAATTAGAGACTAACACACTGGACATAAAGTGAATGTCCCGATACTATGGAGGGTACCTCATTCATGCAGGGACTGACGACGAAATATATCGAATGTCAGTGATGTGAACCTCAGTAAGGGGTGGCTGAGAGGGCTTTGGACGAGATATTTGGTGTACTGCATCTAACATTTGGAAAAATTGAGGTAGAGCTGGGAAATTATGAGTGTAGTGGACATATTTTGAGCATATGGAATAAGTGAATTTGGTTTGTAACCCTTTATTGCATGCAGTGGATGTACTTGGTGGAGTGGTGAGCGATGTGGTTTCTCTAGGGAGCTGGATCAGATTGCATAACTCGGGAAGAGTAGGACATCTATTAGTGGGGTGTCCTTCTCTTTCACATAGCGCACAAGGAGGTTGAACTCGGTCAGGAAGTGGAGTTGTGGGATCTTTATTCTTTCATATTCCCCTAGTAGTGGCAGTGGTGCCAACAATTGGGGGTGATGGTGGTGTGGCAGGATCCTGTACTAGGATCTGCATCGGTATTCCCTCTATCTGAGGAGGGAGAGATGGTTAAGGAACCATTGTGGGTGGATGAAGATACCATACAGGGATGGTAAGCACCATGTTAGAAAGGGTAAAGGTCGCAGCTACCTGGAATGCTTGGACTCCAGGTGGAGGGTAGAAAAAGTGAATTTGGGTAATGGCTTGGGGAACTGTCTCCCAAACTAGGATTTTCCCCTGGAGGGGGGGGGCGGGAATCTAGGATAAGTAGTGCAGTGGGGTTCTCAGGGAATTCATGAGGTAATAGTTCTCCAACTGGTAGAACTCGATGTGGGGAGGTCCCTCAATGGGAGGAGTATTGGCTCTGATATTGGTTCTATTATAATATACTACACATAGTTGAAGGGCGTAGGAGGGGTGGCGCTCCATGATATGCCCCCAGCAAGGATGGGTATTTGAAAATGTCGGGACCCATGTCGATGACCGGAAGAATCTGAGCTAGTGCGAACAAGAGGGAGAAATTTATCAATGATGGCAGAATGGTTAGGTTCATAATGTGTGAGTTGGTCGATGGTGATGATTTTCTAGTTGTGGGGAACAACATTGTTCAAAACACAGAAGAGGCCACTGCCTTCATAACATACATGTAGATACGTCCAAACAAGATATTGTAATCAAGTGGGGTGTCGATAAATTCAATTTCTATTAAGATGGTTTTGTCCCCAAGTTCAACGAGGACATTTTGGAAGAGCCCTTCAGGGGATGACAGTCGACCGTCATAAGCTCTTAGGGTGATGGCAGATGGTACTAACTCAGGTGAGTTGAGTTTCTGCCATACTACTTTGGACATGATGCATGTGGATGCACCTTCATCGATGATACACCGATGAACTATGATATTCCAGATCTTAACTGGTATTTGAAAAGCTACCAGGGCAGGGAGGCATGGTTCTCCACTATCTAGATCAAAGGTGATGAGTCTAGTATCATCTAGATTGACTACCCCCAAGGTGGAAAGCAATGATTTCCAATGAGTTGGAAATGTTTGGAGGACCTCCAATACAAACATGGTTGCAGGAGATTATGTTAAGTCGTCAACCAGACTGTAGTTATGGGTTTCCCTAGAATGAGGGTTATGTACATTCTGTCGTAATGGCATACGAGGTATATGAGGGTGTGGTTCAGTGTTAGGGCATGGAATCATCAATGGTTGTCCCACTATAGCTGGAGCTAATCGAAGGTGGTTGGGGTATATTCAAGGGGAACACCATACCTATGACCATGTGTTTGCAAAAGAATCTCTTCTTCAATGGTAAGGAGGGTATTGTGATCAGTCAGATTTCCATGTTGATTGGAACTTGGGTTTCGATACTGCATCATTTGGGGTGGGGCAGGGTGTACCTCCTGTTGGGTATTCATCACACCTTGGTTTGGAATGGGGTTTTGCAACACGGCCAAAGGTGGTTGTTGTAAGTATTGTTGTGGGGCCTGTTGAGGGGTAGGCGACATTGGAGGATGTTCTGTTTGCATGGATGATTTCATCCGTTTGAAGTCGAAAATTTGGGGGAAATGATCTATATAGTGTCCATACTCACCACAGAGAGCACAAGGGAATTTATTCCAGAGGTTATTGTTCCTCCCTTTTCATTTTTTATTGTTATTGTTGCCCCCTTGGGGGTTTTGGTTGCCTTGATTTTGGTTTCCCCCAGCGGGAGGGTTTTGTTGGGGGTTATTTCCTCCTAGTCTCGGGTTGTTATTGTTTCGGTTTTTCCCTTTCTTCTTGGAATTATCTGGTGGATGGGACATATTTTCCATATTCATTTGTTCAAAATTTTAAAGTTGTTGAAAGGGAGAGGGTTGAACAAAGTTAACACTGATATGTGGTTGTCCTGTTGGAGGAACAACTGGTTGTGGAGGACCAGGAAAAGGAAAATATGGATTGTTTTGTGGAGATGATCCATATGTCGTGTAGGAAGTTGAAGCACTTCCACTAGTGCTAAGGTTGTATGTGGAGGTAGATGGTGGACCCATACTAGGTTGAGAGACCAGATGCATCATGGGTATCGGTGAGGGACTACCCATGGGTGGAGGGAGAGCAACAAGATATGACTTTTGGTGAGTGGGAGGAGGGTAATATGATGTCCCTCCATATGGTTATGGATATTTCTGTGCACCATAAGCGGGTGACATGTGGTCGTAAGGGTTGAGATGGTTCATAGAACAAATCAACCCATCTGCTGCATGGGACATCCCAGGTTTGTCCTGGCCAAATGGTATGGGTCTAGGTGCATTAGGAAACACTATGTATAAGTAACCTGACTGGGAATAGATGAGGTCAAACTATTGATCCTTGTTGATGGTTTCCTCTTCTGACTGAGGAAAGGTGGGTGCTACATCCTTGGCAATAACAGAGACAAGTGATTTGAGAAACCAATCAAGACGTTTCTCTTTGGTGGTTTTAGCTTTACATAAACTACGATGCCGACGCCATTCATGGATGTGGTTGTCTATATGGATGGAAGTGGTTTTTTTTAAATCCAAGAGAATTTCTAAGTCAATATCATGACGAACTGGTGGTTGGAAAAAGGACATAAAGGCCTTGGCCAATTATTTGAAGGTCATATGGGACCTTGATTTTTCATCCACATACCATTTGGCTGAGGAACCAGTGAGAGTGCATTGAAAAAACCTTAATAAGATGGAATCATCAATGATGTTGTTGGAAGAGAACCATAAGTGAAAGGTCATAACATGGTCGACAGGATGTTCCCCTGGTTTTCCTTCAAACTTTGGAATATCTGAAGGTAGTTTGGTAGGCATATTGGGCCATGTGGGGTCATGTAAAATGGGATCATTCATGAGTTTGGTCAAATTAGGAATGCTGAGTGATGCCAAGTATGGCATAAGGAGATTTTGTGGAGAATTAGTTCCAACCATCGTGTGAGCAGGTAGTGGATCTGTCCCTTGAGAAAGATTTGGTGGTGTTGTATTTCTCCCTTGAGAAGAAGTTTGGCCCTCGCCTCCTTGTGAAGGAGAACTAGTGGATGGACGGCCTTGGGAATTGGACCGCAAAGTAGAACCAATCAAAGATAATCCCAAAATAGTAGCACTCATGGGGGTGTGAGATGGTTGACCCAGTGAGTTGGAAATATTAAGGACTCATACTAGAATAGGAAGAAGATTCTGCAAGCGACTGGAACGACGGGGATTCTGTGGATCCCCTATGGTTTCCAACTAGAAAAGTGAATGTGTGAAAATGGTGACAAGAGAGAAAATAAATGAACAAGATCTTTTGTATATTTTGGACCTTCACAAGATAGTATAACTCACAATTGCATGTAATCAAATGAGCATCATACATAAATCAACTCTAAATAAGAAAACATGTGGATAGGTGTATTTTGTCTACGTAGGGGACAAAAATAAAAATAAATCCTCGAGTACTAAAAGATGTATCATCCTTCCTCTCAAATAGAACTGGACCTTCCAATAGCACTCAATAGTGGGGTCTGAAGTCCTCAAAAGAAGAACTAGTGAAGGTTGAAATAATCAGTTATAATGACTAGTGGTAGAGGGTGCACATCCCGAAAGAGCTGGAAATATTTCCCAATAGCCACAAAAAATATGATTAAGGTACGATTGCAGCCCACAATCACCACCTGGGTATATGTCCTATGTTTGGTCACTAGGTACCTCAGTCAAAGTGTGACATTTATATTTTCGGCCTCAGAAATGGGTCACGAGCTAGATGCCCTTCTAAGAGTTGGGTGACTCAAGGAGGGATGCGTAGAACAACTGGACCTCGGCCTTCAACCCTTCATGGGTATCTCCCTACCTTATGGTGTAGGATCACTTGACTTGGAGGATTTGAAAGTTCCATATTTCTCAACTTCTATTGTTTGAAAATGTGAGAACCTGATAATGGGGGGTTATTTGTATGCCTAACCCCGAGATCCTACCTAGACTAAAAACTTTATTTTGTCACCTCTTGTGGAGGAAAACTGTTGGATTACTGAGAGGGGGGGTGAATCAATAGTAGAGAAATTTAATCCTTTTTCACCATAAAATGAAAATGTTATATCAATGTATCATTATCACCCAACAGTTGCAGAGTAAATAAACAATGAATAATTGAGCAATCACACACATACATAGTACACTAGTGTTTTACATGAAAACCCAAAGAAAAAGAAAACCACATAATTCTTTTTCTTATATGTCTTTAAGGATTACATTCATTAGACGCACCAACTTCCTTTGTTTTCTAGCTGCAACTAGAAGGAGGCTCCAACCCCCTAGTTTCTCAGGCTACAACCTGAGGGAAGCTCCAACTCCCCAATTCTTTGGCTACAACCATAAGGAGGATAAAACCCCCCATGTTATTCGTCTACAACTGGGAGGTGTCTAAAACCACCTGTCATTTCCCTGTCCAACCACCCTGATGTAGAAGTAGAATGATGGAACCACTATCACACTATCACTCTGAGATATATTGTTGTAAAACTGTACCAATCAACCTGTAATCATCCAATAACAACCTGTACCAATAACCTGTGCCAACATGTACCATACATCAACATGTACCTCAACCTATACCATAAACAAATGCATCAACCATTCATCAAACCTGTACAAATAACCTATCACAATAACCTATCCAAGCAACCTGTAATCAATTTGTACCATAAACAAGTGCATCAACAATGCACCAACCTGTACCTCAACCTGTACCATCAATGGGTGCATCAACAATGCACCAAATATGTACGAATCATGTATCAAATACACATAAACTATGACTCATCAAGATGTACCAACATCATCAACTATACACCTCATGTATGTTCCAACTCATCAACTACTTGTCTCAACCATGTACCCAACATGTACCTCAACCATATGCCTAATACATATACCAATATAACCATCAAAATTTCTCTAGAAATACATCACACTATCCATAACCAAATACCATAAACCATTACATCAAACCATGTACCACAACCTCATTGTTATACAACCTCTATCTGTAACATACCACAACCAAAATACCTCATCAATTTCATCATCCAAATATGATTTGTAACTCTTTAATAGACCTGGTGTATATGATCACATACACGAAAACCTTCCTTAACTTTAACAAGAGACTAACATTTTATCAAACTTTACTTTAGTCTCACATGACTAATTTTGGATTAGTCAACAAACCTAACTTGCAATAATCATAACTATGTACCTGCAATGAATACAGATCTGAAAATGGTACACAATTTTCTTCAGTGTCTTTTATGCAAGTCCTCCATATTTCACTACTTGGAACGTCTCATAAAAGGAGTTATAGAAAAAATGGCATACCTTGTTGAATTCTGGATTACTCTAGAGAGAGAACTTGTAGATCATGCCCCACACGGAATATTTGTTGTATGTATCTGAAAATTGTACAAAAAATACTACATATTGTACTCTAACTAATAAATTTTGTCTTACTGAATTTGGATCTGTTATGAATAATTTATGACGTTTTTATGTGAAACACCTGTTTTAGACTAGTTTCAAGACTAGCCACAAACCCTATTTTCCACAGTGTGTAAATCCAAAAATACAATGATCCACAAGATGAAATTTGTATCATCGCTACTTGGATATGTTTCCTCAATGGCCTCCCAATTTCACAGTTTGAATCATTCTAGAAAAAAAGGTTATTTCAAAAATGGTGAGATGACCTATAAATAACATACCTTAGAAAGCATCATCAAACGAATTTATCCTCCCTTGAATTTTGGCCTTCTTTACTTCACTTTCCCTCTGAAATTAGGCTTAGATATCCTTTGGTTACCTCAATCACTTGCAGATATTCAATATGCTCAAGTGTAATTAAAATGAGAGAGCTTTGCCTCTTATTTATACTTTCATGTAGCTTCCTCAAGGGGTTATGTTTTAACCATCTTAACCCACTTTATTTATTTTAGGGTTAACCCACTTCTAACCACTTGTTCACTTAGTAATTTTTCCATTAACTTTATTATTTAAATAATTTATTTTGTATCCTCTTTGACTTATAGTACATTCATCACTTCGCTTTATTATTTAAAGAATTTCTTCTTTGCAAACACTTTGACTACTTTGACCTTTTGGGGTTTCTAGATGACTCATGAGGGTTCTCCAACTTCACATGGACGTAACTCTCTGACCGTGAAGAGTTATGTGACGTTCCACATACCACTGAAAATGGAATGACATGTACTATCCATCTAGAATAGTATTACCTACAAATAAATCAAAACTCATACCATTATCCATAAAACAAAATTGTTCCATTTCCTAAACCTTTGTGCTACCAGAATTTCTTCAAGGGTTGACAACAATGACAACCAACCCAATTATTAAAAAATATCCTTGTTTTCCATTGATGTAAAGACTCTGATGAAATACTAAATTCATGTCATTCAACACTGAAGTCATATCACACATGCTCTTCCTGTGACCATTGTTCCCCCTGGAAGCATGCCTTTGTGCTCTGCATCTGATAAATCTCTCCCCCTTTGTCATCAATGGCAATGGTATCTTTCCATGCGGGGTTGCTCCCCCTAAATAAATTATCCTTGGGGATACTCCCCCTGACTAAACTCTTCCTGAAACTGATCTACCGACCTGAATTGTCCTCTTTATGGTGCTTCCTCGTGTAAATATAAGACATATAAGATAAGCATTCAAAAACATTCATTTTGGAGTAGAAATTACTCTGATTCTCTGGAGAAGATACTCAAAGGATTCATGTGGAAGCATTTTTGTAAATATGTCTGCCACTTGTTCTTTTGTGCCCACATACTCAAATCTGATGGTCTTCTTTGCAACCTATTCTCGTAGAAAGTGATACTTGATTGGAATGTGCTTAGTCTTGTAGTGCATAAATGGGTTCTTTGAGATACTAATGGCACTTGTATTATCACACTATATTGGAATGGGATCATCATACTGAACCTGTATATCTGTAGAGTTTTTTTCATCCATAGAAATTGTGTACAACATCATGTTGTTGCAATATACTCTGCTTCGACTGTAGATAAAGATACTAATGATTGTGTCTTGCTTAGCCAAGATAATAAACACTCACCCAAGTAGAACACTGCTCCATTGGTGCTTCATCGATCGTCAATGCAACCTTCCCAATCTTCATCTATGTAGGCAATAAGTGATAGATCCTTTCCTTTTGGATACCATAATCCAAAATCTTTTGTTCCTTTGAGATATTTGAAAATCCTCTTCACTGCTAAGACATGTGATTCCTTTAGTGCTGCTTGAAATCGTGACACCTATCCAACTGCCTACATTACATATGGTCTGGATGTTGTCACATATAGTAAGCTACCAATAATTGACTTGTATTACTCTGGTCTGTAGACTTTGAATCATCATCTTTTATGAACTTGCAAGCGGTTTGCATAGGAGTGGTAACTAGTTTGCAATCTTCCATTCCGAACCTCTTTAGCCTTTCTCTGATATACTTAGTTTTAGAAATAAAAATTCCTTGGTTGTTTTGATGTATCTGAGGACCTAGAAAGAATGATAGTTCTCTGAGTAATGACATTTCAAATTCAGTCTACATATCCTTTTCAAATTTCTGGCTTAACCTGTCATCGTTGCTTCCAAAAATAATATCATCAACATAAAATTCAATTAACAAAATACTATTTTGAATTACCTTGATGTAGAGGTTGTCGCCTGTACTTCCTTTTTTTAACCATGTCTTATGTAGATATTTATCCAATCTAGAGTGCCATGCTATAGGATCTTGTTTTAGACCATAAAAGGCCTTCTTCAATTTGCACACATAATATGCGTTATCTGTTACAAGGGAAAAAATCTCTATGGCCAAGGGTAAACCACAATAGATAGGTATGACTGCAGAAATCAACTCAATTCCATTGTATGCTATATAAACTAATGTGCAAGATAAGAAATAGGCCTACCTCAATCCAACATTCGATGATATTCCATCGTTGAGCACTTCGACCCAAATCTTTATACCTACAACGAGTTCTCAACAAACAAGCATAGAAAGTACATAGTGATAATATAAAGGGGTTATCACATTAGATAGCATAATCCATTAATAAACATTACAAACATGCCCATGGATAATAATCATATATTTTCACGATACCAATAGGATGGGAAAGGAGTATTTTTATTAATAATTGATCAGCATAAGTGGCAACATTACAAACTTCTGTGTCAGCACGGTTCGAAACCAAGAAACCAAGTTCCTTCCAACTGGGCCTCCACCACTTCAATCCTCTACCAAAGGCAAGCTCATAGGAGAGAGACAATGAGGTTCTCTCAACGATAGGGAAAGAGCTTGGGGGATGAACATTGTGTTCAGACTTGAGGGACAAAGGGATGCAGACTCAATATGAAGTAATTTCTCTAGAGTAACTTTGCTCTCAAAGTTGAATGCTTTCTCCTCTTTTCCATAGCTCGAAATTGTGCTTTTATAGTCTTCAAAATGCAACTGAAGGGTTGAGTCAGAACGTTTCCAGTATGTAGAAGGCCAAGGATCAGAGATCTCCTGTCATGACATGGAAACCTAACTCCATTTTTTTATTTTCTGGCACAAATATTGATGTACGTGGATTGTAGTGGAGGAGCCTGCATATGCACATGATGTATAGCAGATAGGGCGCGTATATGTGGAAAAATGTGTATTTTTGGCTCTCGATTCATCAAAAATGGATGACAAGTCTGCATAGGGAAATGGAAAAAGGCCCTCTGTGCAAGATAGAAATGGTGAGGCAAATATTGCTATAACAGATGCCACATATATAAAGTGATACAACATCCAAATCAACTTCATCAATCAACTTTGAAGAAATAGAAACTATTACCCTACACTACTTGGTGACATTAAGTTTTTCTTTATCACATACCCAACTAAGAGGATAAGGCTTT
This sequence comes from Picea sitchensis, assembly GCA_010110895.2. Classification (NCBI taxonomy): domain Eukaryota; kingdom Viridiplantae; phylum Streptophyta; class Pinopsida; order Pinales; family Pinaceae; genus Picea; species Picea sitchensis. The sequence goes on from SNQJ01S0006327.1 coordinate 41,120, forward strand.
GGATGTGGTTTAGTTTCAAGACCTATCTTTTTGACAAGTGCTTCAGATATCAAGTTTACTTAGGAACTTGGATCAAATAATGTATCTATCTTAGTGTGCTTAGATACAACCCTTATGCGAAATAATTCATTCCTCTTTATTTCATCATCATGAGATGAATTATTGGAACTTGAACTAGTATGAAGGGAATCTTTACCTTGTACTTCAACCGCTATGATCCTTTTCTCATCTCCTAAATCAGAGCCAACACCTTGTTGCACTATAGCAATGGTATTTGTCTTCCCCTTTCCACCGAACTGTTTCGGTCTATTCTCTGGATGTAGTTTCCAATAGTGTTCATCATCATGACCATTCTTCTTGCAATGAGTGCAAGATGGATTTCCTTCTTCCCTCTTTACAGTGGTGGTATTTTTGTCCTTCCTTTTAAACTTTTTAAATTGCTTATGTGGGATATTGGAAGGTTTCTTTGTGGGATCTTCTTGAACATGCTTTCCCCTATTCTCAAGGTGAGTGTCTTACACACAAAATTGATCAAGATTGTGTTGAGCACTCAACACACCCTAAAATTCTATGTTCATTTTTTACTTTTGGGTACCACTTGATCCTTTACACTGTCTATTTTTCCTTTAGTATGAAACTGATACTTGCGCTTATTTTTTATGTTCATTCTAAAGCCTGCCTGAACATACAACAAGGAATCAACTTAATCATTAAAGGGTCCTTAATAAGATACTTAGGAAATCATCACACTAAATCTTTCCACGATGCACTTAGGAGTTCAACATCGGTAAATGTTAAAGATGATGAAAATCATTTGAGAATTTTAAAATAGTCGAACACCAATCTTCATCGGCGTTGGCAGATGAAAGTCTTTCTTTTTATGATTGAAACTTGGCATATGTATCGCCGAAGACCGACCTATTCGGATTTGGCAGGAAAAATAAAATGTAAGTGTCATGCAAAGAGAAGAGAGGTATCGTCAATTGTTGACACTCAACACGATTTCGGCTTCATAGAATTACAAAATAAAATACACATTAATTTACATTTTAAAGTGCCAATCCTTGACCTCCACACTGGGGAGATACGACATGATGAGACGTTTTACCCATGGATCTGTTAGGTACAACACATTTAAAGTGTGAATAATATAGTCGATCACGCATCAGTTTTTGATCCATGCGTGAATCAAAGGAACCTATTTTAACTTGCCGATACAATGCATCTGCCTCCGTGCCTTTGTCGTCAACCAATTAGGATTTGATTGCGGAGAATCGATGGTAGTTTCATTTTGAATTTTATTTATTAGTTGTATTAATCGATTGATATGACAGATAGATTCTCTCCAATTATATGTTGTAGAAGTCATTATGCATGATCTTATTTTGCACGACAAAGATTTCAAAACAAACAGAGGAGAAGGGTTGGCAAACCGGATAAGCCATCCAAAGTTCAGTAAGCATTAGACAACTTTCTTAGCAATCATTACAGGTATGTATCCACTTGTGGAATTTTATGTTTCAGTTTATGAGTTCACAACCCGACATTGGTCTGTACACATGTTTAAAGGTTGTTTTAATTGCAGGAACAATGCCTCCAAAGAAACCCTCCACCAGGAAATCCCCAAGAGCACCAAAGCCGCAAGAACTAGAAGCAGGAGAGGGATCCTCCCCAGTAGTTGCAAGACAATTAGAATTCACCCCAAACTGGTGCCTGTCATCAAGACAACTTCCAAGGAGGCCATCGTCCAACCTCCAGCCTTCGGAGACACAGAGCCAAACATTGGAGCCAAAACAACATTTCCTTGATGGGAAGAATTGTTTAAGAAAATCATGAAAGAAGAACCCCTTGATTATACATCGCACAAAGATCCTGATACAAGGAGGCTCGATGATGATGTCCTCCCAAACATCCGTAGAGCTTATCTACACATGGTGGCAAGTCGAACTCCGGTGTTTCCTTGCATCGAGCTCCTAAAGTGGCTCATTTATCACACCGACGCGCATAAATTTTTAATCAATGATGATAATGGTGGATGCGTCGAGGTTTTCTTGCCATCAGAGGTTGAGAGTTACTACAAGCTCAGGGAGTCAGAAAAAAATATGAGCACTGATTTTGTTCTGAGTTTCTATGCTTCGCATGATACCAGCAAAATCATGGCGTCGTGGTGGAGGGAAGACAAAAAATTCACAAACCGGACCGCTGGCTGGTACCCAACAACCAATCTAAGGGAACCATACATATACTTGATGGCTCTTCTCTGTAGGTTACATGGAGAGAAGGATTTCTCCCGGTTTTGAGAAGCTTGGATGCCCCTAGCTTTTACGGTGGCCATTTCAGGCACGGGTTTCAATTGGGGTGCTATCATCTCCAAACAGCTGAGCACCTGCATAAGACAGGCCCAGACACCAAAAGAGGGGGAAACCCCCTCCTTCTACATGGCCTCGTATCTGTTAGATGTCATCTATGCCAGGAACGTTTTCTCTGGAATGAACTTGAACTTGTACTCTTCAGAGCTCCCGATCCATGTATACTTCATCATTTTATGGGATAACAGGTACAAAAAATCCTATGCCCTTATCTGTGACTAGTTTATTGGACGTATCTATTTTTTGTTGTTCAAGAAAGAATGACCTAAGCTGTCAAAAGAAACAAAAGGGGTTATATACAAAATGGGTCACTGGTATCTAAACAAGCACGAAATCTACATCAAGGTTTTCAGAGCTAGAGGGGCACCCCATTTGTTACCCATATATGTTCCCGACCGACTAGTGTTAGGGGAAATTTTCTACTAAACCATCCTGCAAGGATACAATGCCACCTTAGTAAAGGACAAGAAGCGGGATTTCATACCGTATGGGTTTCATATTGGCTTCTATATGGTCAAAGACACCACACATGCTAAGCAAGAAGGGCTAAGTCAATTGGAATTCTGGTTCCAAACTAGCCGATTTCACAAACATGATCCCAAGGGACTGGTCTCGCAACATGCATCGTAGGTATCATCCTATTGGCCCTATTCCCATGATCAGTTCGAAGATGAAATATTCATCGAAAATGCTCAGGATTGGGATGAAGTGGCGTCAAGAAGGGTTGATCCTCAAATGACCAGATTCAAGGCCATGAGTTTGGAAGAACAAGCGACATCTTTGGAGCAAACAAATCAAGAAATTCTTAGGGCTCAGGAAGGAACTGTAACATCTGAACCCAATGAGGGAATAGGAGATCCCCACGAGGGCATCGAGGCAGCGATATTTTATCAGCAATCCCTGATACAAATCAAGGATCTCCCTGAAGATCAAGCTGCACAAGATATGGGTGGAATTTTATATCAGCAGGGTCAGTTGCTAATGAAGCGGATGTAGGATGATCCATACCTTATCATAAGATCTGCGATTTCAAATACTATCTGAAGTTCCCTGATAGATTCAAGAGGCCCCGGTCCCATGAATCCTGACAACAAAAATGGGTTATGTAATCTTGAATCCTCAACAACGTCAGTCCATTCCTCGGAAGGCGAGACAACTCAAACATAGACAGGTCAGGTCTCAATAGAAACCCAAGCACCTAACCCCCTGATCAAACTAATACATATATATAGCGATGATGAGAGTCCGGAGTCATCTCATGACACCCCGGTGCATGTCCAAGAGGAAGGAAGTCCTGACAAAAACTCTTCCCCTCAACCTGAGTTTCAAGACCAGGAGGTCTCGAAAAAGGAAAAAAAAACTTAAAGCGGCCTCGACACAAAAAGTACCCAATGAATCGGAAGTCGAGACAGATCCGAATGACGGGCCCAAACTGGAGGAGACAAAGAAAGGATCTCCACAAAAGGAAATCAACATTTCTGTAGCTAATAGGCAAGTAAGTAATGAGCCTATACCCGACACTTCCATTCTTCCCAATGCTCAAATCCCCGATGAGTGACAAGTGGGAGTTGGACCCACAAGATACAACAAGGAAGTTTGAGAGTCCAACCTCGAAAAAATATACACCACCGGCAGTTTGGGAAACAAACTAACATGGGGCAATCAACAGATACCAGAGTCAGTAGATGAGGTGGCTGATATCTATGTGACCTCCTACGATCAGAAGAGAAAGGCCATCATTCAAAGGACTGCAAAGAAAAGAAGGATCTTGTTAAATCACTCCATCTTAGTTACTACATAGGAGAACTTGAAAAACACAGCAGACGCTCGAACGTCTGAACTGGTCGGCGTAGGAAAATCCCTCTTATATGCCACCTTGGATAGAGCCAGGAGAGACGAAAAGGAACTAGCCACCTCCCTAAAGGAGCTCGAACACTTGCGCCATCTTGTCAAATACTACAAAGGCACCACACAGACCGCTATGTATCTGAAAGGTGAGTTCATAGGAGTTTATAATGATTTTAAGAAGGAGAGACACCTATTACTTGAAAACATAGTTGTGTTCTAGGAGGACACTCTCATGGAAATCGAAACTTGCAAGGAGATGGAGAGATGGTATGAAAGGGCTCAGCAAGTAGTATAAAGACTCGAGTACATTAAGGCAGTCTAGCAAGGCCAAGATAAGGAAAAACATGGCATTTAGGTGATAGGAAAAAGTTATCTTAATCTCATGAAGAAATCAACCGAGTACTGGGCCAAGATGTCTTGGGACCCACATCGAGAGATCCAAGAGAAATGGACTAGGTGTAATAAGCACTGAGGTAAAACTAAAAAAATAATGAAGGATGTCGATCTCCCCAAGTTCAACACCCCCAATAATTTCATTGACTTGAGCAACGTGTTCAAGCTGCATGCCGAACAAGATGTGCTATGGACCGAAGAGTTCATGAAAATATCTGATGCGAAGCCAGGGGAAGTATGAAAATTCATCGAACATCCAATCAGATTTTGAACCATGCTACGACGGCTAAACTTCAGTTTAGTAAAGTATCGGCCACATGCAGTAGACATCAGGGGAATATACGCAACCCTGATGGAACAACATAGATTTCCATGGGCTCAAACTTGTGAAAAATTGTTTGTCAGTTGGACTGAATACGAGAGCAGTCATCCTTTCCAAGAAGTATCTCAAGATGACTGTTAAAGAAGTTATTAGAAGATAATTCCACGTGGGGATTTTTGTTTTGTTTAAACTGCAATTAGCCATTAGTTTTGGTTACAACTCTATATTATAAATAAAGACATCAGTCGATTAGAAAAGGGTCGATGGTTGTTGTAAGAACTCTTTCTTTTGGTTGTTAGGATTTATTTTTAGACTGCTATGAATTGAGAAGTCCTTCTAGACCAAATAGAAACTATTTTCATCAGATGCATGTGATTGGAATTAGAGAAGAATTACTTCCTATCCTGTTTCATGAATGATGCAGTAATGAGTAAGAGCAATTAATTATGTTGTCAAGTTATTTGGTGCAATGTTTTAATGTTCTTTGCTTTGATGATGAAAATAAATCATTGTGTTATTATGTAATGCATGGTTATGGTAGATGAATTATTTTTCTTTCCATTATCTTGTTGCATATGTTATTTCTTTCTAACAATTAGTTTCTCAGACAGTAATTAGATGCTCACACGGTTAATGTATTAGTACTAGGCCTGTGGTATAGAGTAATTGTCTTCATGTTGAGAAGTGGGTTATCGCAAGCTTAACCTCTTCCCTAGTAGTTAAATATTAATCCTGTTAATTGTCAAGTTGGTTTATGTTGGCTTGCATCTCTCATATCAGCCCCACCCAAGAGAAACTATAGAAAATAAAAATAGCCCTAACTGAAGGAAGATCCTTCGCAAAGAAACACAAAGCCCATCGATAAATTGGTCGGATCACAAGATCTAGAGAACCATTCCATTTTAAACATTGCAGAGTTTAATTGGGCCTCGGTGGCAGGTTTGGTTCCTACTGTTGAGTCATGGGATTTAGGTCCCATCAATAGAATTGGTTCTAGAAGGAGGACTTGAGAATGAATGGTTGAATATATATTTTATCTATCATTTCAATTAGCCCACAAATTCATAACAACCCATATGCATGGCTATTCCATCACAAGATAGCCCACACACGTTGAGTATTCCCAAAACGGATAACTCACCCTAGCCTGAGGAAGAACCTTTTCACCCTGAAATACCTTACGCTCTTCCTCACGTGGACGTGAATCAATTAAGGAGAATCACTAGAGCCTACGCCCAACAGATCAGTGCGTTGTCCTTATCTCCCATCCTCCCTTGAAGAAAACAACAAAGCAGACCAGTGGCTAGCACTCCTGACGAAGTTTTCATACACTTCGTAGAAGACTTAATAAATTTTGCAATTACCGAAATCCAAGAGCCTCTCGATCTGATCCCTGAAACACCAGTCGTTGACTTCTCCGAGCCAAACGAATTTTCGGAAGAAGAATAGTTTGACTCAGATTCTGAAGATATGGAGGGTAATAATAACCATGAGGAAGAAAGAGAAATCTCACTTCAGAACAATCAACCCTGGTTGGTCGAAGATGCCGTGGTCATCCCCAGATGAATACATAATCTTCCCTAGCATCCAAAGAAGCTGCTTCCTAAGTACGACCCCGAAACTTCAGGATTACCTGAAGATCACATCAAAAAGTTCATACTCATGATCAAACTTATGAACGTTCAACATGAAGACATAGTCTGCAAACTTTTTCCCTACACATTCGAAAATTCATCTTTCATGTGGTACTTCAACTTGCCAGTAGGATCGATAACCAACTGGACTAAGTTCCAGAAAGAGTTTTTAGATAAATTTGTAGAGGAAACTAATACGGGATCCCTGATGGAAGAGTTGTTCACAACCACCATGAGTCCAAAATAAAGGGTCAAATATTTCAATAAGAGATGCACGACCATCTTAAACAAATTCTAGCCCGCGACGAAACCAACTCAAGAGTTACAAATTGAGGTTTACGCCAACATGCTCCTAGCTTCTATTTCTATGTTTGTAAAAAGAGCCGCTAAGAAAACCCTTGAAGAAAATTTTGAGGAGGATAAGAAAATAGAATTCCACTTGAAAGAATGTAAAGAGGGCCAGGTCTCCTTAGTGAAAAAAGAAAGCCAGCCCCCCCCTAGGAGAGGACTCCTTCTGACTAGACCTCCGGGAAAACTAGTTGAGCAAACTCCCGACAAAGGTAATGGTGATATAGAAGATCTCCAATGCATGGTGAAGAAATTATCGAATGAAATCATAGACATGAAGAGAAATGCAGGGGAAGGAAACAAGGCCAAAGTCCCTATAAACCTTTCTTTAAAAGAAACCCACCTTTCAAAGAAATTGAACACCCCCCTCACTAACTTAAATATCGATCTAGGGAATGTTGCATCTGATTCTTTCTGTACTTATCATCAAGAGAAACACTCCGAAAGAGATTTCCCTCAATGGGTGCATTCCATGAATTTGATGGCCAATCAGTTTCTATGCGAAGTCTCCCTAGCCGAACAACCAAGTAGTTCGGTTATGAATATGGTGGACCAGGAAGAATTTGACCCACCACGTCATAGAGCCATGCTGATATGGGATCCTGACCTGATCATGCCTTCCAGCGATCTTTTTGAGTCTCAGGAACAACCTGTGAAAGTTTTGACGATAAATACACACAGTAAGGGTCCGCCCGGCTCAAAAGATATTGACGCCACCCGAGCTTCGCAAAGTAAGTAAAATCTTGACCACCCAAAAACGTCTTTCTCTCTCAGTAAAAATCCTATAAGAATTCACACCCAAGAGTCACCCAAACTAGATTACAACGTGGTCGAATATTTGAAGAAGATAAAGGCCAATATTTTAGTTATGGATATATGCAAGATCCCTTAGCAGAAAGACTTTCTGTTACAGGCCTTGAACTTTGCAAAAAACCCGATGACGGGCAACAACCCAGAAAGAAGTTTGACTCACGCAAGTCCAGTGGGAAGACCAATTGTGAATGATTGTTCGGGAGATAGAAAAGAAAAACCTTTTGTCCCCTCATTCCTCCTAACTTTTGAAATATTCAATAGAAACATCCACAACTATTTAATAGATTTTGGAGCATCCTCCAACGCCATTCCCTTGTATGTTTGCAAGAAATTGAATGTCGTTCCTCTCAAGACTAATAAACATGTCATACAACTGGATAGGACCTAGGTCAAGGTCATAGGAGAACTCAAAGATGTGATGATCAGGATATCGACGCACCCCACATTTGTGAAAGTGATCTACATTATTGTAGTAGATATCCCAGAGGCATATGGGCTATTACTAAGCCAAGACTGGTCTGAAAAGATAAACGATTACTTCAGTACGTACTGGGAACACCTTTGTCTACCACTGAAGGGATACATGATCAGAATCAATAGGGAGATATATTTGAAACATACGGTCACTAATTTAGAAGCCCCTAATGAACCCTTGTCCACAGATTTCCCCATACTAGGCAATTATTCCTGTGACTCATACTTTGGAAACTTCGCTCCCCTCTTATCCAATGTTCCTCTTACTCAAAACTTCGAATTGATCTTTCAAGAAAAATTGTTGATACCAACAAGAGACACCTTCTTCTGCCAAAACTTGGCGCTAGAACTTGTGAAACGAGAGGTCAGGGAACAAGAAACTAATAAGGGAAATGAAAATAGGAATCCCCGTTCACAAATCTGGACCCTCTATTTTGATGGATCCAAATCTCAAGAAGGGTCTGGAGCGGGATGCATCCTCATCAATCCTATTGGTAAACGCCATTTCTTGTCCTATAGGCTAGAATTTGAATGTACCAACAACACTGTAGAATATGAAGCTCTAGTACAAGGATTAAGGAAAGCCATAGATTTGGATATCAAAGGATTGAAGGTTTTCGGGGACTCCAAAGTTATTGTTAGACAAGTAAGAAATACTATACATTGCAATTCTCCTCATCTGAAGAACTATCAGTAGGAGTTGCATAGGTTAATAGAACACTTTGAGGCTTTTAACATCACTATGATCCCCAGAACAAAGAATATTCTTGTTGTCTCCTTGGAAACTGTCGCTTCCAGGTTGTCACCTTTAGAATATTATGAAGCCTCTTGATTCATTGTGGATCTTCTCTACAAACCGTCGGTACCTAATAACATTTCCAATTGGAAAGTATTCGAAGGAGATGAACAAATCATAAAATTATTGACTAACCAAGACAATTTCAAAGACCTCGCTATTGATGATGAAGAATTCCATGAGATGTTTGCAGAAACCGATCCTCGGATGAGATGACCTATGGATAAATCAAAGGGTCATGTGATCCCAAAAGGGATAGCTAATCTAGAAAATCTTTTTGATCTCAAGCAGCGATTTAAGGGACCCAAAAATACAAAGACTAGTAGCTCTTGTCCCTTGCATGAAACTATAAATCTTGGGACTCCAGAGAGCCCAAAGAATGTGAATCTGGGAAAGACTATGTCTAAAGAAGAGAGGAAATCTTACCTCAAATTATTCAGGCAGTACCAGGATGTCTTCGCATGGTCCTATAGGGATTTGAAAACATATGATACCTGCATCATTCAACACACCATCCCCTTGAAACTTGAATTAAAACCTTTCCAACAGAAGCTCTGAAAGTATCACCCGTCCCTGGAGCCTCTTATGTATTAGGAACTAAAGACGATTTTAGATGCCAAGATCATTTTTTAGGTTAGGCATTCCGCTTGGGTAGCGAACCTTGTTCTGGTGAAGAAAAAGTCAGGGGAGATCTGCCTATGCGTAGATTTTAGGAACCTCAACATGGACTCAGAAAAAGACAATTATCCAGTCCCGCCGATGGAACAACTCCTGCAAACTGTGTCAGGCTCGAAGATTTTCTCTCTATTAGACAGTTTCTCATGATACAACCAATTCCTTGTTTCGGAGGAAGATCGTTTAAAAACCACTTTCCTAACCAAATGGGGAACCTTTGCTTATAAGTGCATGCCTTTCGGGTTGATTAACCGAGGAGAAACCTTCCAAAGATCCATGGATGTAGCTTTCTGGGGATTAATTAATAGATGCATGGTATTATATCTAGATGACGTAACAATGTATTCAAAGAACAGAGAAGAGCATATCCAACACTTGACTCAGATTTTTGAGAGGTGTAGGAAATACGGTATATCCTTAAACCCCAAAAAAACTATCTTCGGTGTCGAGGAAGGTAAGATGTTAGGTCACATTGTATATCAGGCAGGGATTCGGATAGACCTCAAAAGGATTAAAGCCATATATCAACTTCCCTTACCCCATAATAAGAAAGCTATGCAGTCCTTTTTCAGCCAAATCAATTTTGTGAGGAAGTTCACTCCCGACTTCATGGAAATCATCAAACCCTTACAAAATATGATTCGCAAAGATGTCTAATTTAAGTGGGATGATGAGCGAAAAGATTCCTTCAACAATATCAAAGCTGCTATTTCCTGAGCCTCGGTGTTGCGAAGTCCCAATTTCAATAGGGAATTTTCCCTTTATGCTTTTGCCTCTGATCAATCGCTATCTTCAGTTTTGACTCAGAAGGATGATGGAAACAATGAATCCCCTGTGTCATTTATGAGTACTAATCTTCAAGGAGCTGAGCTCAATTATCCTGCTGTAGACAAACATTCCTACAGGATTTATAAGGCAGTAAAACATTTCAGGTATTACATCCTCAAGAATCACACTAAAGTAATTGTTTCACACCCTGTATTCTGATCCTTGTTCACCCATCAGAAAATGGGGGAAAGAAGGGGAAATTGGATGGCAATAGTCCAGGAATTTGATCTAGATATAAAACCTGCAAAACTAGTAAAAGGAAAAGGTTTGTGCAAGCTTGCAGCCGAAGCCCAGGATCAAGTAAATGGAGTTCTTGGATGGGAAAAAGAAATGACACTATGGAGTGGTGAAGTAGCATACATATCCCTAGGAAAAGACTCCTGGTACAAAGATTTAACTTATCTCCTACATCACGGGAGTTGTCTCAAAAACCTCCACCCTAGAGAAAGGAGAGCCTCGAGATTAAAATCTGCACAATATCATCTTATAAATTCGGTACTCTTCCTAATAAATTACGATGGGGTACTGTTAATATGTCTTGAACAAGAAGATGTAGACAAGGTACTGAAAGAACTCCATGATGGCCCCGTCAGGGGACATTTTGCAGGAAACACCACTGCTCATAATATTCTGAGAGCCGACTATTATTGGCCCACCTTGTTCAAAGACGCTCATACTTACACTAGAAACTATAAGACTTGTCAAATAAGCGTTGGAAAGGAGAAAAGAGTGGCGATCTCACTCCAACATGTTATTTTCTCTCATCCTTTCGAGCAGTGGGGGTTGGATATCATAGGAGAAATCACACCTAGCTCCTTGAAGCTGCACAAGTACATTCTTACTGCCACTAACTATTTCACGAGATGGACAGAGGCCATTCCTCTAACTCGTGTGAATGAAAAGGTAGTTATCCAATTCATAGAACAAAAACTGATCACAAGGTTCAATGTCCTTTCTATTTTGGTCGTCGATAACATAAATTACTTTTCTTCAACTCTATTGATAGAGTTTTCTTTGGACAAAGGAATCATGATCAAGTACTCTGTAAATTACTAGCCCAAGGGAAATGGCCTGGCTGAATTGACTAACAAAAACCTAGTAAGGATATTAAAGAAGATGGTGACAGATAACCAAATAAACTGGCATAATATACTCTATAATTCTCTATGGGCCGATGGGGTCACACCTAAGGAAGCCATACGAAAATATCCATACTTTCTAGTCTATGGGAAAGAATCCATCCTCCCAAATGGGCTTTATCTCCCGTCTCTTTAGCTGGCCCAACATTCCAACGAAGAACCCTCATTGGCCATGCAACAAAGGATTAACACTCTGCTCATGCTGGAGGAAGAGAGAGAAAGGGATAAGTCGAAATTTATAGCTCACCAACAGATAGTGAAAATATGGTTCGATAAGCACAAGGCTAAAGAAAAGAACTTTGAAGTAGGATACTTAGTCTTGAAGTGGGACAGAACAAATGAACCTAAAGGGAAACATTCTAAGTTTCAGAGTCTATGGCTTGGACCTTTCCAGCTAGCCATAGTCTATGAAACATTCTAAGTTTTAGAGTCTATGGAGAAGATTGGGGTAGGCACTTATCGATTACAGATTCTGAGGGGAGAACCTGATGCCCTCCCAGTAAATGGCCAAGCCCTAAAACAATACTTCCAATAAATAATAATAATAATAATAATAATAATAATAAAAATATATATATAATAAAAAAATAAATAAGAATAATAAGATTTGGGTCATGAGTTAGGGTCAAAGGAAACAAAGCAGGAACAGAGATTCTTCTTTCACTCGATGAATCACCATTTGTTGAGAACTCAACACACCCTAAAATTCTATGTTCATTTTTTACTTTTGGGTACCACTTGATCCTTTACACTGTTTTTTTTTCCTTAAGTATGAAGCTGATACTTGTGTTTATCTTTTATGTTCATTCTAAAGCCTTCCTAAACATACAACAAGGAATCATCTTAATCGTTAAAGGGTCCTTAATAATCTACTTAGAAAATCGACACACTAAATATTTCCACAACGCGCTTAGGAGTTCGACATCGGTAAACGTTAAAGATGACGAAAATCATTTGAGAAGTTTAAAATAGCCGAACACCGATCTTCATCGGCATTGGCAGATGAAAGTATTTATTTTTTCAATTGAACCTTGGCAGATGTATCACCGAAGACCGACCTGTTCGGCTTCTGCAGGAAAAATAAAAGGTAAGTGTCGCGCAAAGAGAAGAGTGGTATCGCCGATTGCCGACAACTGACATGATTTTGACGTCAGAAAATTACAAAATAAAATACACTTTAATTTTACATTTTAAAGTGTCGATCCCCGACCTCCACGCCAGAGAGATACAACATGATGAGACATTTTATCCACCTATCTGTTAGGTACGACACATTTAAAGTGTGAATAATATTGTGAATCATGCATTAGTTGCTAATCCATGCGCGAATCAAAGGAGCTCGTTTTAACTTGCCGATACAATGCATATGCCTCTGCACCTCCGTTGTCAACCAGTTAAGATTTAATTGTGGAGAATCAATGATAGTTTCATTTTGAATTGTATTTATTAGTCATATTAATTGATTGATATGACAGATAGAGTCTCTCCAGTTATATGTTGTCGAAGTCATTATGCATGATCTTATTCTGCGCGACAAATATTTCAAAATGAACAGAGGAGCAGGGCCAACAACTCGGATAAGCCATCCAAAGTTCAGTAAGAATTAAAGAACTTTCTTAGAAAGCATTACAGGTATGTATCCACTTGTGGCATTTTATGTTTCAGTTTATAATTTCACAACCTGAAATTGCTCTATACACATGTTTAAAGTCTATTTTAATTGTAGGAACAATGCCTCCAAAGAAACCCTCCACCAAGAAATCCCCAAGAGCACCAAAGCCACAAGAACCAAAAGCAAGAAAGAGATCCTCCCCAGCAGTTACATACAATTAGAATTCACCCCAAAACTAGTGCCTCTCATCAAGACAGCTTCCAAGGATGCCTTCGTCCAACCTCCGGCCTTCGGAGACACAGAGCCAAACATTGGAGCCAAAACAACATTTCCTCGATGGGAAGAATTGTTTAAGAAAATCAAGAAAAAAAAACCCTCGAGTATACCCCACACAATGATCCTGATATAAGGAGGCTCGATGATGATGTCCTCCCAAACATCTATAGAGCTTATCTACACATGGTGGCAAGCCGAACTATGGTGTTTCCTTGCATCGATCTCCTAAAGTGGCTCATTGATCACACCAAAGCACATCAATGTTTCATCAATGATGATAATGCTGGATGCGTCAGGGTTTTCTTGCCATTATAGGTCGAGAGTTACTACAAGCTCAGGGAGTCAGAAGAAAAGATGATCACTGATTTCATTCTAAGTTTCTATGCTTCACGTGATACCAGCAAAATCATGGCATCAGGGTGGAGGGAAGACAAAAAATTCATGAACCAAACCGTTGACTGGTACCCAATGACCAATCTAAGGGAACCATACATATACTTGATGGCTCTTCTCTACATTTTACATGGGGAGAAGGATTGCTCCTAGTTTTCAGAAGCTTGGATGCCCCTATATTTTACAGTAGCCATTTCAAGCATGGGTTTCAATTGGGGTGCTATCATCTCCAGACAGCTGAGCACTTGCATAAGACAGGCCTAGATTCTAAAAGAGGGGGAAACCCCCTCCTTCTACATGGCCTCGTATCTGTTAGACGTCATCTGCACCAAGAACATTTTCTATGGAATGAACTTGAACTGGTACTCTTTGGAGCTCCCGGTCCATGTATACTTCAGCATTTTATGGGATAACAGGAAAAAAAAATCCTATGCCCTTATCTCTGACCAATTTATTACACATATCTATTTTTTGTTGTTCAGGAAAGAATTCCCTAGGCTGTCAAAAGAAGCAAAAGGGGTTATATCCAAAATGGGTCACTGGTATCTAGATGAGCGTGAAACCTACATCAGGGTTTTCGGAGCCATAGGGGCACCCCATTTGTTACCCATATATGTTCCCGACCGACTAGTGTTAGGGGAAATTTGCTACTAGACCATCCTGCAAGGATACAATTCCACCTTAGTAAAGGACAAGAAGCGGGATTTCATACCGTATGGCTTTCATATTGGCTTCTATATGGTCTATTGGAGCCGCCCTTGTTTTTCACCTCGCTCAATTTTCAATTTTTGATACTTGAGATCTGAAGTTGCTTTTCTTCTCCTTCCGAAATCATAAAGCTCTGAAATCTTGTCCCATGAATAGCAATGATTTGTCACGTTCAAAAAAGGTCCATTTTTCGCAAGTATGTTTGTTCTTTTGGTTTTATATCGGGGTCTCGCAAGTCGGACACTTTATTTTTTGAATTCACAAGTCCCGAGTCGCGAAAATGCGAACTCGGTTCTAATTTTCGTCCAAGGCATTAACTAGGATAAAACCTTTAACCCATGATTAGACGTTGTCGGGGTTTCGCGCCTCGGCATCCGTCAGACCTGAGTTTTTTTTCTTGCAACCCCGATAGCCGAGAACATGATGACTTTGGGATACCCTTGGTCTGAGACTAAGGGTAAAAAAACTAACCATGGTTAAATTTGGTTCTCGGCACTTCGTCACGCGGTACTTTCTTTCATCGAGTTAAGGTGTCCAAAACTCCGATTCATGAAGATGCAACATAATTATAGAGAGATTAATTAGTCACCTAATATAAGATTTCCTTCTCTTAATTCGAGCCTTAATTATCGCCACATCGCGATATCGCGACTCGGCATATCATTCTCCCAAAAGTTTGTCTTCGAATTCCCGAGTCGCGATATGGCGATTAGGTTAGTTATATAATTAAGAATGCACCAAATCATGGTTATTATTAATTAACGTAAAATCGACACTCGCAGCCTCGCGAGTTGAAGAGTCAAAATGTGAAAAGGAAATTCACGATACAGCGAAAGACGAGAAAATTCTTTAAGTCGTTAAGATTTGAAATTTTAAGAAAAATGAAATTAAGCAAGATACGTCCCGCACATCGAGGTTGGCACACTTCACGAGGGATTTACTTGCTCAACATAACCCGATTGCCTGGCAAGCTGCCAAAAATTGATGACATTAATGAAGAATTAGGGTAAATCCACGAATAAATAAGATCGGATTTATACATTAAATTTGGTTTTATTTGCAATTTGACAGACTTATTTCAAAAGTTACAGAGTTTTCAAATATATACGAAAGTTTCATTATTTTTAAACATTTCTCATAAGCGCACAGAGCTCACCTTTCTCCAAGAAAACTCATTTCCACATGTATACACAGGTCTATTGCAGAAGAGCGAAAAAGCAAGCGTCATCCATGGCTCCAAGGAGAGCAGCGAAAGAGAATGTCGAGGTTGCAGCGCAGGGTCCAGACAACGTCTCAGATACTTTGCCTCGAACTAGCGACTCAGTACCCACCTGGTCGTTTATTTCAGACATTCTGCAATCCGAGTTGGTAAACTATTCAGACTCAGATGACGATGACAATGATATTGTAAAGGACGACCTAAACACTAAGTACAAGACAATTGTTCAGTCGGGAATGCACCTGGTTTCAACCAGACCTCGGTTGCTCCCATACTACGACATGATCCGATGGGCATTGGATCACATTGACCTACCCACCAGAACTATTATAAATGACCGACGGACCATGGTCGAGACTTCCAGGCCAGAGCATATCCAATCTATGTATAAGCTACCAGCGACTTCTGAATATATATATGGCAATGAATTCCTGGAGGAATTCAAAAAGAAGGAGTGCGAAGAATATGATAAAACCATGCCTGGTTTGATAAAAGATTGGGTTT